>CM056494.1:22496828-22647712 GCA_029783415.1 Anisodus acutangulus | reverse complement strand
TGGGTTTACCTTGTTCACAGGTCGACCCCATGGCAGCAAGAAAAGGCGATCTTGTGCTATACTCCGGTGATCTCTTTCCTACCGAGACACGCTGAAACTCGATTGACAGACCTTTCCCTACCCTTTTGGTCATGGGAGAAGTGGCGACCATTCTCAAGAACGAAAAAGACTGAGCTGAGGGAAGCCCTATGAGTCACTGAAAGGACGACAGTTGCTCCTTATGCCTGGTTTCGCTCAACTCTCCCTTCAGAGCTACCCTTGCCTGAAAGCGGAAGAGGTAGCTTACTAACCTCATGAATATTGAAAGATAGCCAATACAAAGATATTTAAGCTAGACAAGGGATATACCTCAATTTCCTCATCTTTCTCGGCTGAAACATGAGCTTTGGTTTTATGGGGGCCTTCCTCACTACGATCTCGGAAGACAACTCCTCCGCTTCGTCTGGGTTGCTTGGGACCAAATTTCATGGGTGACGGGGATTCATTGTTGGAAGTGGTCTCCAAATCGACAAACGCTGGGAGGGATTGAGTTGTTGAAAGACGCATGAAAAATGTTAGCCGAAAATTCACAAGAATAATCTGGCCAACACATAGGTAGAAAACAGTTTACCTTTCCTCTTCATTTACCGCAATCTGACGGAAGATCTTAAGGCAGCAGGCCTAGCTGATCTAAGAAGAGAAACTTTCAGAAGGGCCTCTTTCATCGGCGGTTTAGGGGTTTCTTGGGTCTTATTTTTCTTTGACAAGACCAACCGATCACAGTAGACATATAGATGAGACTGGAAAAATTTCTCCTTGGTTGTATTCCACCAATTGTCAAAAGCAACAGTAGTATTTGCCCTCGAGGAAACGACTGCCAGTCGAATAGGGCGAGCCTATCAAGATTATGATCGACTATTTTCCTTGCCTGTTTTGCATTAAGGATGCAACGTTGGGTTGAACTAACAATACTGTGGTGAGGCCATGGTACGTGCTGAGTAAGACCGAACTGGCTTGCCACAAAATTTGGCCGATAGGGCTCCATGGTCAACTTATTATTTCTAGAAGTGGACTTCAAGCCACCCAATATATCCCTAGCCGTAAGAATACACCCCCATGTGAGGGTCATAGTTCTTCCCTAGGAGAATGTAAGGTCATCATCGGCTACTTGACGGACCCAATCGGGGGTGGCCCATCTTTCAAGGACCAGTTTTCAATCTGTATAATAGTCTCAAGATAGACCATGCAGGGTGAAGACTGCAGTAAAAATGTCCTGAGACACTAAGGGAGTTTTCCGAAGAGTATCGGCAAACACCGATAGATTTAAGGGAAAACGACGGTCATCAAAATCACCAGGAATAAACTCTGGGAAATACAGAGTGATTCACAGTTGAAGGAACCACAGGGGACCGGCTAAAGTATCCAGATTTCTAGAATCCCTTAACTTTGTCTAGGCATCGCCAAGAGCCATATAAAGATAAGTCAAGAAGAGAGATGCCCACATGACAGCTTCTCCCAAAATGGCTAACGCCGCATAAATTTCCAGTTCATTCACGACTGCACAAGACCCCGTGCAGACAAAATATTGGCTGAACAAAAAAAGTAGGAAAGCATGATGCTCAGCATCATCGACTAAGAGAGGCGATACTCGGTTGTTGTTGGTCATAAAGTGGCCATAGCCGGAAGAAGTCTTTGAGACCTTGATGCCCAAGTCGGCGACATCTATATCGCCTAAGACATGCACTTCGGCTCCCAGTATCGGAAGGCCAAGTACCATCGTCACGTCGAGCAATGTGGGGGTCATCATCCCCCAAGGGAAAACAAATGCGTTGGTAGTGGTCGACCAGTAACCATACATGCAGGTATGCAGGCTAACCGAACAACGATCGCCGGTGAACTAATCGCAGGTAATAGGAAGGTCATAGGTTGCCGGGCTAAGATGCTAAGAAAGAAGGAGGTCGCCCCGATCAGATGTACCATAGAGAGCAAGAACCAACTGCTCATCGATGAAGGCAAAGGTAGGGGTTAGGTCACCAGCAGCCAAATCGGCGTTATCTGATCTCTGAGATGGAGAGGAAGATGAAGACATGACTCTTTGATTAAGGAATTAGGGGTTCTTTGGAGGAGAAAAGGAAGTTGAGAACGGCTGAAAAGTATATGAGAAACCCATGGGGGGAACTTCTCTCCTAAATCTTTTTCTTTTTGGAGATATGACTAACACGCGTCGGGACTACTCTCTTTCAAACATGCTGTTGTAATGCGTCGGTATTTATTTGTGGAAGCCGAGACACCTCGATTTAAAAGGAATTCAGAGAAAATCATCATTCCGCGCATTTAGGGCAAAAGTCATTGAAATGACACCAGCGACTGTCACACGAAACAACGGCTTTTTTTTTACATCAACTCAATAACCGCACTCGAGTTAATGTTGGGGGGCAATTGTTAACACTCAAAAATACTTTTAGTGTTTAGCCGAATCAAGTGGCAGCCGAAAGTGGAAACCTCAAAATGAGCAAGCAATAGAATTTTAAGTTGATAACCGAACTAACTCGTAACCGAATCTATTAGTCCTAGCACTCGGCTAGAAAAGCTTCATTGGCTATTTCGGTAACTTGGCCGAGTCATAATTTCGAGGAACGACTGGGACCCACACATATTTGGACACATCGAAGACCAAGTCAAAATACCTTCTAGACCCCAAGAAACGGAAACAAACCGTCAATAGCTAGAAGGAAGTGCCGTTGGTCATGCGAGAGGAAATCAAGGAGCAAAATCGGCACCACCTCCTCATAGTTGGCTAGTGAATTTAGTGGCTAACATAGGGGGATCACATTTTATTTCTTGTAGTATAAATATAGGATCATTTGTACAGATTAAGGACAACACAATCAATCAAAAAATTAATTTTTACATATCTTCATTCTATTTTTATCGCCTTTATTGTACTCTAGCTGTATTTATGTTTCTTACCACTTAGTTTACTCAATCACCATCCTAACCCTTTCTGGAGTAGT
Organism: Anisodus acutangulus; assembly: GCA_029783415.1. NCBI lineage: Eukaryota > Viridiplantae > Streptophyta > Magnoliopsida > Solanales > Solanaceae > Anisodus > Anisodus acutangulus. The sequence continues at coordinate 22,644,719 of CM056494.1, read as the reverse complement.
TGTGGAACCCATTGCTGAAAGTTAGAGTTCCGCTTCCGGCCCAAATCGCTTAGTTAAGGAATCAATTTGTCATCCGATTTCGTCAGCACATATATATACACAAGAAAATTGAAGGTAGTTACAAAAAAGAACTAAAAAGAGAAAATGATCGAACATGACTTCTCTAGTCCTTGAAGGCCAATATATCAATGGAAGTGTAAGGGAATCAGATAAAGCAGCGCAAAACAGGACCAGATGCCGTAGGCCATAACTGAAAATCATCATTCTCATCAGGGGTTAAATTAAGATCCAAGCATAATATTCTCTTGCTAGTATTCGATTTCTTCTCCCCGACGACCCTTCATTCACGGAGCCAGCACGGTGACGCCTCATATGTCCACCTAAAGCCTGGCCCATAGAAAACTCCATCCCACAAATTGAGCATTCATGTACCTTGCGTTTTTTGAATAATTTTCTATTATTATTGTGAAGAAACTTTCCAGCGTCAATCGACGATTTATGGACTCGTCCGGTGGCCACCAAGTGCTTGGAAAGATGAGTATCGTTTTTTGCAGGTTTTGCATTCAAATGAATTGCGACGATCTAGACTTGTGGATGATAAAAGCATTAAGCAATTAGCCATGGCTTGTGCTTCCACTTCACCGTTGTCTTCTGATCTGCTTTTTCTCATTGCCGTCATGGTGAACATTTAATGTAGATACAAAGATTCTTTCTATTAGCACGTTTATGTACAATGTTGAATCCTTCTATAATAAGAATCCAAATTATATACTTTATAGAATGAATCAATATTGTACACCTATATATATTTATATTAATGAAAAAGACTTTCTAAGGAAGATTAATACAATTCTACACTTCGTCTACTTTAGAATAAAATGTTAATGGAATTTAGAAGTGGCGTGGAATACTTGGGTTTATTGCTTCACATATTATATAGGTCGATAAGTTGGTGCTTCTAGTTGAATTCTGCGCGTACGTTCTATATTGGATTAGGACGTGCTAGTTGTAACAAACGCTAGTGTGTAACGTGATTTGGATTTAGTAGTGGGGTTAGAGAACTCGCCGTGTGTTCGCAATCATTGAATGTGAATGTATTTTTCATGTAAGCTTAAAGCAGAAATTAAGAAGAGTCCATAAAGTGAGCTTCCAAGAAGTTTCCAGGATGATTCTTGGATTTTACAGTTGGTTGACTAAATTAATACTTGGCTGATAAGAATGACATTCATGCAAATGTGTTTTATTGTTTTTTTCCCCTCCGAATGTACGATTACGAAAAAATGATTTTTTTAAGAGGAGAAGACTTATTAGAGTTTAGTTTAACTTCTTGGAGGTGATGGATGTAGTAACTTGGCGCCCAAGTTAATTTGGACCATGAAACGAACGTCGGTTATGCATTGCACTTGGTCTCTACAATATAACATATGGATTCTCGATCTTTTCTCTCCGAAAGACAAAATTATGGATGTTGTGATTTATTTTTCTAGTTAGAGACCAACGTCTTGAGGCTAACGTGATATCATGTAATACAAGTCAAAGATATTTGTGTGGTTATAAATTATCTCGTTAAACGTGAAATATTATGTTTAATATTAAATTATTATCAAATAAGAAAATATATCATTCTTTTTGGACCTGACTAAAAAGAAAAATGTGTCATAGAAATTGAGACAGAGGGAGTATTTAAATTTTATGATTTTAAACTTGTTGTGTATGATGTTTGAATGACTCGATACAATTAAATAAAAGCCCGAAGGGTCATTTGCACTTTTGACCCTGTTTTGTGGTGGTCTTTAATTTTTACCCCTCAAATGAAACTTATGCTTCTTGAGGCATATGTTTTTTAAAGAATCCGACACAACTTATGCCAGATCCTTTAAAGAACTTATGCCCAATAGTCATAAGTTCTATTTGAGGGGCAAAAATTAAAGACCAGCCTATTTGAAGGGAAAATCGTGCAATTAAAAGAAGCGCGCCAAGTGCGTCATATTCTAGGAGTCCAAACTATGTGATTGAATAAATTCTCTTACGGTTCAAGGGTTCCTTCTCTGTTCCCTTCTTCAAACTCCGATTCATATTTTTCAAAAATTTATCCATTGAGCATGTCTATTATATTTTTTCAAAGTAGCAGTAGGATTACTATAACTGGCACACCCAGTTGCACCTACCTGTTCAACACTATATTTCGATTCTGTCCTACTTAATAAGTTAATATTGGCAAGGTCTGAAAAAATATCTAAAAATATCAAATTTAGATATTTGTACTCTTAGGAAATAAGGAACCATGACATATATATTTTGTTTGAAATAAATTTCACTTCGAAAGAGTTGAAAAAACAACTTACTAAATATAGAAAGAAATTTGGGATAAACTAAAAAAAAATGAGACACTTAAATTGAGAGTAGAAGTAGTAATAAAGTCGTGGTAGAAGCTTAAGCTTACAAATTATTCAACCTCGACTTAATGTTTTGACACATCAAATAAAATTATGGAGTACGTATTTTTCAAGTTCTAATACTTCCGAAGGGAATTATCCAACTTGATTTGACTACAAACGGAATGATGCCAAGTTTTTGTTGTATCAATTACATTTCAACAAGTTGGATTCGCACTTAAGATTTGTGACTTCTGCTTTAATAAATATACAATGCCTCAACTGCTTACGTGCATACAAACTAGCCACCTTATAAGCCGTGTTCTTATGAGTTCGAGGCATCACTTTCACACTACGATCTTTTGTCCCATAATCTTTTGGGGACAAGCAAGAGCTGCTCAATACAATTTGTGGCTTAAAACTAAAATTTAATAAGATATTATAAATATTTATAATAAAATTCATATATTTTTTAAAATTTATCATTCTAACCTTTTAAATGCAAAACTATAACATTATCCTTTTAAGAATTAATTCATTCAACTATTGTTTTCTTATGGACAAATAAAAATAATTGGTTCAAGAAAAAGAGTTTAAAACGGTATATAAAACAATCATATAACATTAAAAAAAACTAGAACGAATGTATGAGAAGAAGAAGAAATCATAATAAACAAATTAGGTATTTGTAATAATTAATGAGAGATACAAACTTAACATAATTTGCTCACTCATATAAACAACTCAAACTAAAATCTAAATGAATGAAAATTTTATTTATGATAATTAGAAAAATCATCATACATTATATAGAATTAAATACCATTTTCAAGTCATTACAATATAAAAAAATATAATTTTCTTGTATAGTGATATATGAATGCATTAAATCTTCTTCTATATTATCAAGTTTTTATTTCAATATATAAAATCACATTTAATTTTAATTCTTCAACAATTTTTTTTTTATTGCCACTAGAAAATTACTATACGTATTACAATGTTATAGTTAGTACTTAGTGAAGTTCATTATTTCCTAATATAGTCATGACATTAGGAATATAATAAATTTTATTTTCATTTTTAAAAGTTTTTAGTTAAATGACAGTAGAATTTTGTCTGATATTTTAGAATTTCAAATTAAACTACTTAATTATGAATATCTATCAAAAAGTTTTTTGACAACAAGAATGAAGGTATTGTATTGCAACAAATGACTAACATTTTATTAACTTGAAAGATCTTTTCCCAAATTATATAATAAAACATGTGATACTGACTTTTTATATACAAATCTATAAATTATAAATATATACAAATAACTAGTTATATAATAATAATAATATTTTTGGAGGGCCTTTGATTCATGGGGCCTAAAGCATATGCTTTAGCAGCTTTACCTTTGAGCCAATGATTTTAGATGATGGCAGTAAGATGAAGCATCTGGAAATTTTTTCATCTAGACGGCGGAAAATTCTTGTTCGAGGTATAGTGCCCTCGAGTTCTTATTGTCGGAAAATATGTCTTTCAGCCGATTCCATGCTAATTCGGCAGTGGAGTCCCGTTCAAGAATTGTGTTTAGAAGGTCTTCGGATATGGTGCTGTAAATTCATTGTAAAATAATGGCATCAATCTGTGACCAGAGTTCAGGATCTGTATTTTTGAGCGATGGGGATGTATCTGTTGTCGTTGTTTCCTTCGAATTTGGAGTGATTATGGTCGAGAACTTTATAAGCCATAACATGAATTTTAAAAAGTTCTGACCATGTTATGTACTGACCCTTTTCAATGTCAAGATTGACCTTGATGAAACTATTGTTGTTTGACACTATTAAAGCGGGATGGGGAATGAGATTGAATGGGGAAGAAAATTTCGGGTCGGTTATTTGGTTTGCAGCTATGACGAGACAGTGAAGGAAAAGAACAGATTCAGACACAGAGAGAAGGCGTCGGCTAATTTTGGGCAAAAGATAAGTAAATTAACCTAGGCTCTTGATACCATGATAGAAATGATAGAGATGATGAAATGTTTTTGCCTGTGTATTCCATTGATTCGATCAAGTTTATATACAAGAATACAAGTCAAATGTTATGGCTAAAATCATGCTAATCTTGCTAAATCATATCTTCAATTATGCTAATCATAAATCCGATATTCAATTATACTAATCTAATCAGATCTTTAATTTTGCTAATCATGCTAATCTAATCATATACATATTTACTTGATTGAATATTTATATATTCTAATATACAGGCCAAATGTTATGGCTGAAATCATGCTAATCTTACTAAATCAGATCTTCAATTATGTTAATCATGCTAATCTAATCAAATCTTCAATTTTGCTAATCTAATCATATACATATTTACTTGATTGAATATTTATATATTCTAATATTAACTTCTTTAATTTTGCCACAAAGACAAACAGTTTTAGTTAGTATATGTATAGATATCTTTCTCTAACTTGTAGGAGTAGTAATATTTTTTTCTTTATCACAAATCGTGTTGAGTTGACAGGAGTATTAGTTAATAAGTTAAAGAACTTGGTAATTGACTATAATCTAATAGTCAGTTATATTGTCCACAAAAATTAATCGTCATCTATCACCAATAAGAACTAGATATCCTCTAATAGTTCCATATTCCATTATCGTTGTACAATTAAGGCTATAAAATAATAAATTCAAAATCAGCCATTACTATAACTACTATAACTTAAAAAGGAAAAAACAAAAGAGAAAAAAGGAAAAAGAAAAAGAAGCTTCGTTTGATTGGGCTTTAACAATTGCTCAAAACTTTCCAGAAAATAGTATTTTTAGCAAACAGCTTACTTTGAGTACTGGAAATATTAGCCAAAGAGAACTTGAAATTTTTCCTTTCTACTTTATAGAAGTATTTAATTTATTACTCACTCCATCCCAATTTATATAATATCTTTCAAATTTCAAAAATCAAAAGAAAATTCTCGGTCAAAATTTTAACTCTCGAAATTCAAACCGTAACATAAATAAATTTAAGATAGAAGTATACACATTGCTCGTATAAATAATTTCTAGTTCTAAGTGAATTTCACTCACTGATTCCACTTAGTCGATAGATAGTTATCGAGAATGATTTTTTTATTAGACTTGTTATTAGTGAAAGTATAAAAGTTAAACTCTTTTAAAAATCCTTGAACAAATTTAAGTTAGTGATTTGTGATGGCAAAACCGCTGCTCGTTGAGGAAGGAACTACTATAATGGAAGAAAATAATAATCCTGTAACTGGTTTATAAATTAAACAAAATTTGTATCCGTTTATCTATACAGACTAGCCATAAATCAACAGAAATATTAGTATAACTACTCTAGATTCTAGAAGGAAGCAAAAAAAAAAAAAAAACCGAACCAATAGTATCTACCTTTATAAGCCCCTACAACAAAGAATGAACTGCTGTAAACGGTATAATCCCCAACATCAAATCATTCTCATCTGGTATCAAATTCAAATCTAAGAACATTTTTTTCTTACTAGCCGAAACTTTTTTCTCTGCCTCTACAACTTCAACAGCTTCACAAGTATCTTCCAGCTTTGGTTTCTGCAGTTGATGACCGAATTTATCGCGGTGCTTTCTCATGTGTCCACCCAAAGCTTGTCCAAGAGAGAATTCTTCGCCACAATAAGAGCATTCATGTTTCTTCATCTTAAATTTAATTGGATCTGCTGTTGTTACGAGTTTTGGTTTCTTGTGACTTGCTCTATGGCCACCTAAAGCTTGGAAAGATTCAAACTGCTTCTTACAAGTCTTGCACCCGAAAAATCGACGCGCTAATGAACTATTCTTCTCTAAGATGTTGACGCAATTAGCCATGGCTAGTGTCTCCACTGTTAATTCTTCTTCTCTGCCTCTTTTCATCGTCATGGCAATAGTATTGGTGTGATGTATGTATAGTTGTGGAAATAATAATAGTGTGGAGAAATTTCTGCTTTCTGGAAGTGTGTGAGATTTATATAGTACGGAGTAACTGAAATTTCTTGTGCCCTAAGAAAACACCATTTTCCGCGTCAACTTTAATATAGTTTTGGTTTCGTTAAGTTATACTACTAGTATACAAAGTATAGACTAAAAAAAATTGACTATATATGTAGTTTAATCAATGATAACAAATAAGTTACCATTTTCTTAATTACTATTTGATATTTATAATAAGATTACTTATAATTACCTTATAAGTCATCTAATTATGTAAATACATAGTATTTTTTTACACCAACACATAAAGGTACTTTTAGGGTAAAAAAACACTACTCTATACCTTATAATATGACTCACTTGCAGACGCACCCGTTGTGTTTTAAAATCATACACTAAACCTTCTTATACAATAAAAATCCTACACAAAATATTAGTTTGAATAATATTTCTACTTTATAAGGGCATTAAAGGGTCGTTTGGTAGCTAGTTAGAATTATGCAGATATTAATAATACATAGATTAGTTATGATTTAAACTCGTTTTAAATTTTAATTTACCGGAATGTAGTATACTTTACCTAAGATTTAAACTCGTTTTAAATTTTAATTTCTTGTAACTGAAGAAACTCTAGAAGGATTGTGTTATTTAAACTCAGTGTTGGTTACATTAAGTGTGTACAACACTACAGCTGAATCCGAGTAAATTGCTCAATATTAAAATCCTGGTTTCTCAGGCAATTCTCAAACTCAGTGAGATAAGAGTCTAGAGAGTTTCCTCTTTTTTTCATTTATTTTTGTGTGGCTTTTTTGGTCAAGTGCAAACTAGTACCGATCTGACCTGTCAGACGCGCCAATAAAGGAACTTTAGGGTTAATAATAACAGTATATAGAGTAGTAACTTCCTTCACATACTCTTATCTTTAAAATATCGAATATTTCCAAAAATGTTAGGAATATATCTTTTAGGTTTAGTCAAACAACACTATCTTCTATCTATTAAAGGACCAAACCAACATACTATTTTTCAATAACATTGCAAAGCAATTTCAATACATATCGCTGAAGTTGCAAAGCAATTTTCATCACACGCTTTAACATTACATGTGGATTTTGACTCGTTTATTAGTCATTACACATCCCAACTTACAAGAAATTGACTCTGGGACTACACTGCCACTGAGTTTATGTGACATTCCGCCCATTTGTATCTTCGGAGTAGTTTATACATAATTAAGTTTTAGTGTAACGAAATATATTGAAGATACTTTAACGAAGATAACTTGGAAAGATTACATGTAGTCCGGGTGAGATGAGATGTGGCCCCCGAGTCCATGTATCAATTATCATCGGGCTGCTGCAAGTTCAGGATACTGAAAGCATGGCCCAATTCGGATGGGGCCACGCTGATGGGCTGCTGCATGGCAGACGGATAGTTGAAGTGGGCAGATGAGATATGGGCCTGAGGCTGCTGCATGGGTCCAGTATGGTAACCTGGACCTGGGCCCAAGAGGCCAGAGATGTGAAGGGGAACTGGGCGTGCTGGGCTCCTGGGTATGCGGCCCAGTTCCTGTAATGAAAAGCTCCTTCTGGGCTGGCCCAAGACGTTGGTGATGTGGGCTGCTATGTCGGCTGACCAACCTGCTGCCCCCATCCTTTCCCGTGGCCTTTCCCGTTGTGCCCATTGGCGCGGCCCCTGCCGCCGCAGTGCTGTCGCGACTGATTATTTTCCGGCGGTGGTGGATGGTCGGCGGCGATGTTTTGTTGCGGGGTCGTATCAACTGCTAATACCTTCTGGTTATGTTCATCCTACTTTGCACGTCGTGTTTCCTCCATCAGTAATTGTGAACGAGCTTTGTTGAAGCTAGGGAGGGGGTCATCCTGCTGTATCATTGTGGCTAACGTGTCATATTCGCCCTTTGGCAGACCTGCTACCAACTGTAACACCATATTTGTTTCAGAAATGGGAATTCCGACGTTGGACAATTGGTCAGCCAACAGTTTCAACTACCGGCAATACTCAGACATATTGGAAAAATTATCAAGACGAATGTTGTTGAATTGTTCTTCCAGGTACATCGTGCGAGTGTTCTTGTTGTCTTGGGCACGGGAAGAGGCACCCGTTTTCATGATGGTGAGGAGTAAATCCTTGGATATAGTGCCATATATACACTGTTTGACAACGACATCAAGGCGACGCCATGTGGTGACATCCATATCAAGAGGACGAGGTACATAATCGTCAATATGGTCAAGCACATGATAGACACATGCATGAATTCGGAACAGTTCCACCCATGACCAGTATTGGCCATCTTCCTGATCAAGAATCAAAGGTATAAAATTCTTGATGTTAGTGACGGCGAGAGCCGGATGGAAAGATGGTAAAGAGAGGGTTGTGGGAGGAGTTTGGATGACGACCGGGTTGGAAACGGAAGCATCGGAAGAGGTGGGAGTAGCCAATATATCCATTAGAGTAGGAGAGAATGGAAGAAAAAATTAAAAGGTGAGAACAAAAATTTGGGCAGTGGTGTGTGGGGCGGCGGTTGCTCAGAAAAATTTTGTTCTAGGGTAGGGTTTTATCTCTTGGGCCAGGCTTTCAGCACTCTAAACTTGCAGCAGCCCGATGATAATTGGTACATGGACTCGGGGGCCACCTCTCACCTCACCCGAACTGTAGGTAATCTTTTCAAGTTGTCTTTGTTAAAGTATCCTCAATATATTATTGTGGTTAATGACCATCGCATTCCGATTCAGGGGTATGGTACAACCCACACCCAACCGCCTCACCCACCCTTCTTCCTTAAAGACGTCCTGTATTCCCCAAACATCATTAAAAATCTTATATTTGTCCGCAAATTTACTCATAATAATTCTGTCTCTGTTGACTTTGACCCTTTTGGTTTTACTGTGAAGGATCTTCGTAAGGGGACACCTCTTACAAGATACAATAGCACGTGGGATTTCTATCCATTCTCATCCACCTCCGCTGCCAGCTCATGCTCTCTATTTCTCTCGCTGCTATCTCTCCGTCGACTTGGCATAATAAACTTGGCTATCCAGGAGTTCATGTTTTTAATTTTCTTAGAAGCAATAGTTTAATTCATCGTAATGGGAAACTAGCCCATCATTGTGTTTCGTATCAATTAGGCAAACATGTTCGTCTTCCGTTTAGTTCATCATTCAGTATTACATTTGCTCATTTTGATATTATTCATGCTGATTTATGGACATCTCCTATTACTAGCTCTCTTGGTCATAAATATTATCATGTCTTATTAGATGATTACTCTCACTTTATTTGGGTTTATCCGCTAAAGTTCAAATCAAAGGTTTTTCCCAAGTTTCTTGAATTTCGTATTTATGTCCAAAAGCACTTTGAAAAAGCCATCAAATCATTTCAATGTGATAATGGTCGTAAATTCAATAATTTTATGTTTCACAAATTTTGCACAAACAATGGCATGGTTTTTCAATTTTCGTGTCCCCACACCTCTCCTCAAAATGGTAAAGTTGAACGAATCATCCGCACCATAAATAACATGGTGCGTACCTTCCTTTTTCATGCCTTTCTTCCTCCCTTCTTTTGGGTTTATGCGGTCAAAATGGTAGAATACGTCCTAATTTTTGGTTGCCTTTGCTATCCGAACCTTGCCTCCACCACCCCTCACAAATTAGCTCCCCGAACCACTCAATATGTTTTCGTAGGATTTCCACCTAATCATAGGGGCTATCTGTACTATGACCTGCGTACCCATCAAATTCACGTCTCACGTCACATTACTTTTGAAGAAACCATATTCCCTTTCTCGAACATCCAAAAATATCGAAAAACGGACTACACATTTCTCGACGGGTCAGACCTGTCACCCATCATCCTCAGTCAGTTGCATCAGCCAACCACCGCCCGTCCGCCGTTGACACCCACCACTTTTACCTCTACCAGAATCGATCTATCACTGTCACCGTCTCTACCACTGCCTGCATCGTCGCCGAATGCCACCCCTGGCAACCGGCGCTCTGACCATCACCACACCACCCGTCACCAGAATCCTCATCGCTCAACCGATCAGACCACTCCATACCCGACTCTCCGATTCGACTACCTTCCCTCAACCTATCTCATGTCACCATAAACCCAACCCAATCAAACGTCGACCCTTCTAAACCTCGACCCACCCCACCGCCGTCGCCCTATCCGACGAATCTCAACCACTAATCGACCCAACCCGGAGCCCTAAGAGAATACCCCACAACACCTCTACCGTTGTCCTGCCCTGAATATACGCACCCGACACCCCACCCCGACGTCAACCACAGTTGCTGCTCCCCACCCATTCAGCCGATCCAATCCTTGAACCAACGACATCCATAAAATCCCAAAAATACCCCTACCCCCACCCACCGTATGGAAACCCGTGCTCAACATGAGATTTTCAAACCCAAAGTCCAGTTTAACTTGTCCACCCAAACAATTTCACCAATACCTAGAAACCCAAAATTGGCTAAACTAGACCGAATTGAAATGAGGCCATGTGTGAGAATTTAATGCTTTAACAAAATAACACACTTGGGATTTGGTTTCTCAGCCGGAGGGGGTGAATGTGATCCGATGCATGTGGCTTTTTCATCACAAATACAGAGACAGTGGTGAGCTCGAGAGGTATAAGACGAGACTTGTGGCTAATAACACTAATCAGCGGGATGACATTGACTGTGGTGAGACGTTCAGTCCGGTTGTCAAACCGGCTACTATTTGCACAGTACTGAGTATTGATATGGGTAAGCATTGGCCGATTCATCAGCTTGATGTAAAAAATACTTTTCTACACGGGGATTTGAAAGAAACTGTTTACATGCACCAACTAACCGCTTAGTTTTGTCCATCCAGCAGCCCCTCATTATGTATGTCGTCTCCGTAAGTCATTGTATTATTTGAAACAGGCCCCGAGAGCGTGGTATGACCGCTTTGCACGGTATATATTGCAGATTGGGTTTATATGCAGTAACTGTGATACTTCTCTCTTTATTTTCCATCGAGGTAGTAACATTACTTATTTGCTGTTATATGTGGATGACATTGTGCTTACTGCCTCCTCTGATTTGTTGAAAAATGAGATTATTGCATTACTAAAAACTGAATTTGCTATAATTGACTTGGGAAAGTTGAGCTACTTTTTAGGGATATCAGTGACTCGTTCTACAGATTCTATGTTTTTGTGCCAGCGAAAGTATGCAGAGGAGATTGTGTACAGGGCCAAAATGGCAAACTGCAAGATCATGTCCACACCGGTTGATTTTAAGTCCAACCTTAGTGTTATGAACGGTAATCCAATGTCCGATCCCACACTCTACAAGAGTTTCGCAAGTGCACTACAATATCTTACTTTTACCAGGCCTGACATTGCTTATGTTGTACAGCAGGTATGTTTATTCATACATGCCCATAGGGAGCCTCATTTTACTGCCTTTAAGCGTATCATTCGATATGTTAAGGGTACGCTTGATTATGGATTGCATCTGTACCCCTCAGCTCCGACCAGGTTGTTATCATACACAGATGCTGATTGGACAGGTTGTCCGGAAATGAGACGTTCCACCTCCGGCTAATGTGTGTTCTTAGGGGATAATTTAATTTCTTGGTCTGTCAAGAGGCAAGCCATTTTATCCCGTTCGAGTGCAGAAGCGGAATATAGAGGCATTGCTAATGTTGTTGCTGAGATATGTTGGCTCCGAAACCTTCTTTTGGAGCTTCAGTGTCTGTTGCGTAAAGCGTCTCTGGTTTATTGTGATAACATTTTCGCATCTATCTATCTCAAAATTTGGTTCAACATCAGCGAACCAAGCATATTGAGATGGACATCCACTTTGTTCGTGAGAAGGTTGCTCTCGGTCATGTTAGAGTATTACATGTACCTTTCTCTTATCAATATGCAAATATATTCACAAAGGGCCTTCCTAGACAGCTCTTCCGTGACTTCAGATCCAGTCTTTGCGTCTGGTCTCCTCCTGCTCAAACTGAGGGGGTGTGTTAGCATGTGTGTACATCTGTATATTTACCATATTGTGTATTGTGTAATTATGGTAGAATTGAAATCCTTATTATAGAATGATTCAACATTGTACACATATATATATTTTGTATTAATGAGAAAGGCTCCCTAAAGGAGATTAATACAAATCTACAATATCTTCGGAGTAGTTTATACATAATTAAGTTTTAATGTAACGAAAAATAATTTTGTAATTTTCTGTCATAATGGATATAATTCAATTGCATTGATGTTACTAGCTTTGAACAAAGTTCAATGACCATACATAAAATTAATCTCTTTTTTCTTGGCCATTAATGCTCGTTGAGGCCTGCTGCATATGACAAATTAGTATTTTAATTGAGCAGTTTTGATATGAGTTTATAAAAGTGAGCAGTTTTGGTTTTCGGTCAAATATGTTTAAGATTTAATCAGAAACGTCAGAAAAATCACATCAAATTCTAGAAATTTCAACATAAAAAACTACACTAGACACTAAAAATAAATTTAAAAAATCAGCAGAAGTTGTGCCTCAAGAAGTTGTACCAGACTCTAGAAAATAGACGAAAAGTAGTATAAACTGTAAAATTTGCATCTTCAAATATGAATTTCACCAAAATCTTCTTTTATAGTTTCTGTCAAATTTAACAGACAGTTCGTTAATTATTTGACAGAGTTCAAAAATATTTACTTTTGATAAATTTAAAAGATTAAAACTACTCAAAAATATATTTGAAGAACTAGTCTGAATCTACCCAAAACAAAAGCGGAGAATATGTGCTGGATTTGTGGAAATTTAGTTGATCTAGTCCTGACAGTTGGGCCAAATTACAATGGAGGAAGATTGCGGTCCTGAGCATATTGAGCACTTTATCCAACTCACAACATGGGCCAACATTGGCCACCAACCCTATGTGTTTCTGGATTTGTGGCCCATTGGCAACTGTCAACCCTTTCTGTCATTATGTTTCTGATGAAGTTCTCTTCCGGAAATTAAATTAACTTTCTTGCTTCAAGATTCCAATTAATGTTGGCGTCAAATGAGCGGGTTGAGCTGAGATTGGGCAAATAAAAATGGATTGAGTTAATTAATGGATTGGGATAAAATTGGCCCAAAAGTTATTTGGACTGAAATGAGCTATAAATGGGCTGGGTCAAGACCTGAATTATCGTTTAAACGAGGATCATACTGATGATAATTCACAATATATTTCTTAGTTGTTTATTCTCTCTACCCTTATGTTAGAAAAACTAACATACATTTTCACCTTCTTTGGGGAATCCATATGTGTGCATCGTGGTAGATTCATTAATCATATACCGCACAATAAAATTATTAGATGAAAACATTTGGTTCCTGACCTTGAACCAATTATGAGGGAAGAATTTATCATAATTTATTGGTCTGAAGCATACAAGTGATGCTTTGTTCTCATTCGCAATGGTTTAGCTATTTTTCAGTGGCATTTCAACGCTAAACCAGCTTGAATATAAACCAGCATTAACAAGATGAATTGTCTTGATTACATAATCTGAAGATTGTGCTCTCAACTCAATTATTTGAGCAAGCAACTTTGTAAATGTCAAACTGCAGGTTGACAATAAACACACATGTGACCGTCTTATCGATGCATCTATTTAAAACATCACATAACAGGTGAACGGGCCCTTATTCACCTTTTATATTTTTCAGAATTTAGGAAACTCAATCCCAACTTTAGCTGGTGTAATCAACTTATCATGAGAACAAACAACTTAATTCTTAATTCTTGAAGAATCTTCTAGTTCTTCAATATATTCCGAGTACAAACATAGCACATCAGATTTAAATCAGGACAATCAAAATTGTCACGTCAATTGATAAATTTGTACTAGTGAACTTCAAGTTTACCATGTCATGTGCTATTTATTTTAGTAAACTTCCGATTTACTATGTCATGAATTATTTATGTACGTGCAACAATGACCTTCATACCACAAAATAACATTTATATAATTTGTTATTTAATCTCTGCAGGAGGTGTGTTGTGGTATTTCTTCATTCACTTCGAGGAATGAAACCTGGTCATTTAGATGCGTTTTATACAAAATTTTCAATAGCTCATTATTGTATCCAAGCACAAGAAGACATTGCTTCAGAATATTTATCAGGTATTTCACCAATTCTTTCTTATAAGCTCATTGTCGTTCCTTGGCATTTAACACATTTACGTAACCAACCTCAACATCACTTTGAAAGGTTAAATGTGCCTTCAATTTATATTTTGATGGAGGATTTATAAAATACATTTAAATTAGGTCGCACGATACCCGTATGCCCGATACCTTTCATGACAAATTGATGGTAAAAATTACCTTCACCTTTTGAAGGTCATTTTGAGAAACCACAATGTTCTTCCTTTTATATTACCACAATGATGATCAACATTATGTTGTCATTTGCCATACTCACGTTCATCCATTTAATCACTTGTCATCGTTCAGACTTATTATGCACTGCTACCACATTCACGTCACGGAATGGAGCACATCAAGTGGGACAGACTTCATAATTTTTCATCAAAAACACATTATTTTGCCTTAATCATCATTATATCATCAATATAGTGCATCACGACCTAAACCCAATCAATAAAATATTTCAACACATTTTAAGATTTTATGAGAATATCATTCTTCAATTAAACAACGATTAGACACAATTTCATGTATCATCACAAGCATTATTTTGTAGTAGAACTGAGAGTTTATACAACCATTAGCTTATGAATAAATTATCCTTCGCAACATAAAAATTCATCAAAATCCATAAATGAAATAATCTCATATAGGAGTTTCAGTTATGAGCAGATTATACTTCAAAATTTTATAATGAAAGATAATATTGCCAATATAGTTGAGCCCTAGAAGTACTAAAGCTTGAAGGTTCAATTTCAGTAGATGAGTTGTCCTCCTAGCTAGCAAATAAACTCGAGCGATATTAATTATCCAATACGTTTATAAGGATTTCCAAGAATTTATTTCAAATCCACAATCATAAACTTTATAGTAATGAAAGCACAAATTAAATAAACGAAAGGACACAACTTTTGCAAACAGTTAAACAAAACTAATGAGAACATTACAAAATATGGTGTTATCAACCAATATGCCAAACTAAATTCAATTAGAAAATGAATATACAAACCAGATAGGACAACACCACACAAAATTATCCATCAAATATTTCTTTTGGAATCTGAATTTATAGTTACCGTGACAACAAATAGCTATATCATCAGTTGAAAGTAATAATTTACCCATAATTCTTAACATGAACGGAGAACAACTAGAGAGTCCATAAATCAACAAGAGGATGGAGTAAAATTGAAACATATTACATGCATTATAAGCTCACAACATATTTTGGGGATTAAAAGAAGTAAATTTCAAAGTTGAACTTTTTTTTAAAAAAGTAAAATTCAAAATCTTACTTCTTAACTTCGGGAGTAAATTCAAAGTTCTACTACTTTGGGAGTAAGGTTCGAAATTCTATTACACTGGGAGTAAAGTTCAAAATTTTAGTAATGCGAGAGTAAATTTAAGAATTCTACTACTTCGGGAGTAAATTTCAGAGACTTACTGCTTCGGGAATAAATTTTAAATTTAGTACTTCAAGAGTACATTTCAGATTTACTCTTTCAAGAATAAAATTTAAAGTTTTAATACTTTCAAAGTTCTACTACTTCTGGAGTACAGTTTAAAATTTGCTACTTCGGGAGCAAATTTTTGAGTTTGCTACATCGGGAGCAGAATTCTGAGTTTACTACTTCAGGAGTAAAGCATAAAATATTTAGAATATTTTTCTCAACTATTCTACCTCTTCTGGAGGTGAGTCGTGATAACGTCAGAACCAAACGCACGTCCGTATATATAAGCTTTACTTCATATTGTCACATTCACTTCAGGGAATTGATCTGTACTTATAACATTTATCAAAAGTTCTCATTCTTCAGGAATGAAACACATCTCAACGTGCCTTAAACATATCAAATAATGATAAGTTAGAACTTCTTTAAGATCTTGCTATTTCATGAGCAAATCGAGGCATACATATGATGTAGAAATTTTAACACATCTTTAATTGTAGTCACAATAGATCTACAGAAATATTACCACTTCCGGTGATTATAGGCATAAATAAATTTAGCCATAACGAAACTTATGAGATATTATCACTATTAGTGGCTATATACTGCTTTCAAATTCTACAGGAGTTTAATATATCTTCTAATGTGAGATTTCCAATTTATAAAATTGTTGTAGCATAAAATTTTCAAATATAATATATAAGAAACATTCAAATAGTATTTTTTATCTATATGAGGTATTAGGAGTTTCCCGCAGAACAATTCTTTATGAAAATATTTGGCTACTGCATACTAATGCGTTATACATATAGCAACTTAACAAGTATTCATAAAAATATAACATCATTAGTAAGCAAAAGACTTGAATTACATAACCTGTGTATTGGCCATCTCTATCACATACAATGAAGCATTCTCGTTGATTTCCAGTAAGCGTTGGCCATCTCTATCACATACAGTGAAGCATTCTCGTTGATTTCCAGTAAGCGACGGCTAGTACCGTTAGGCATCCGAAGATGTTAGTATTAATTTGTAATAAACTCCAAAATAAAATTAGAGACTCGTGCTGATAAATAATTATAAAATGATAGCAATAGCAATATAATACAAGAGATGTAGACAAAGAAGTAGAGAGGAGGAAGAGATTTTCTTTTTATTTCAAGTGTATGTTCATCTTCCTTCAAAGGTGAATAACATCCCAATTTATAGGATGAAACCACCCGGAGATTACAAATATTAAGTGCCCAAATTAATAGGTACATATAACATACAAAAGATTAGTGAATGTGTATGAACATCCATACAAAGGATATGTATTTCATAACACTTTTAACTTTAAAACAAAGGTCTGAAAATGTCATCAAGCTTTATCTAGCAGGCAGTGTGGCAACTGGCAAGTATTAGGAGGTATAATTAGCTTTAATAAGTTTATCTTCGTGACATGAGTCTTATATAGTATAAATACGTATTTCTGTTGATATACGTTAGTCCATCACTGTCCATGTCACAAAAGAAAGAGAAGAATTGTAAATATTCGTCTATATTTTTGGGAATAATCATGACCCAACACCAACGTTGCCTAGAGCTATGGTTAACAATAACTTTGGAGTTGGACGGTGGGAGGAGGCATATTGATTTGATTTATGCCACGGTTGACTATGATTCAACGTTGAGAAGAAGAGCAGTACTACTATTTAAATTCGACATGTGAAATCCACAACGTGGATCCAGAGTGGATCTGGAGAGGGTAGAGTGTACGCAGACATTACATCTACCTTGGTAGATAGAGCTGCTATTTTCGAGAGACCCTCGGCTCAAGACAGAGCATAATCACAAGCAAAGCAACAACAAAAACAAAGCAAGAGCAAAGCAAGAGAGACGGTCAGAAAATATTTAAAGCAATATAAAAATGCTGGTATAAAAAATGAATACGTCATGAAAGCGCATTCCGAAAAGTAAGCAGTAACTAGCGCGTGTAAATAAGCTAGACAAAGTAGGATACAGTAGGACACAAAGTAGGACACATAGCAGCAGAAATCAAGCTACAAGAGACTATAGAACAATAATGCGTCTATTAGTATGATAGACTAAGCGGACCTACAATACTAACACTACAACTATCAATTTGCAAGCGTAAGTAGGACTATGCTCGACTATCTACTACCCTTCTACCCTAATCCGTGTCCTCCACAACCCCCTATCTAAGGTCATGTCCTCAGTAAGTTGCACTTGCGCCATATCCCGTCTAATTAACTCTTCCAATACATCTTCGGCCTACCTCTACCCCTCCGGAACCCGTTCATAGTCAGCCTCCCACACCTCCGCACTGGGGCATTTGTGTCTCTCCTATGCACATGTCCAAACCATTTCAACCTCGCTTCCCACATCTTATCCTAAAAAATATTATTACATAGAGGGTAAGAGAAGGAGAAATGGAGCAGGGAATTACAATGTGGGAATTTGAATCCTCACCAACAAAGTAAAAATTGAATTAACTGCACTAATTGAGCTACTAGATCCCTACTCCTTTCCTCTATTGGATTACTTAATTGACGTGTTGTAATGAATAAACCGATAAAACCTCTGTTTTGCTTACGTAGAAGAGAGTAAATACCTAATTATCCAGACCTAGAACTGCAGTACCCGTTTCAGTCCTATCATTTTCTATAAGAAAACAATTTAATAGCTGGATCCCCACGTCAATAGTACTGCAGATTGCAGAGTAATTTACCACGGCAAGGAACCTTCATATATGTACCTAGCACTCCTTATAAGCAAGATAAAGCAATAATAACACGAGATAATCTTTTCTACCCGTCCCTGTTTCCCTTTTCATACTCCACATGAGTAATATCCTTATTACGCTAAACTCTTTAGTGGTGTGTTAACTTAATGTGAAAGTTCAACCATTGTAAATGCTTGTTATCACCAGCTCATCTAGGATTTGAAATTTATAGATATTACAACAATCGAAAATTAATAAACAATAATAAATGAGTTCACACTCAAGATATACTAGATTCACGTGAAGACGCATAAGAGATAAGCTAATTTCGCCCCAGCTTGTTAAGGAGGAGCCACTGGCAGAGCCACCTTATGCTAAAGGGTGTCAATTGACACCCATTCACTAAAAAGTTACACTCAATTATTTTATCGTGTGTCTACTTTTTCATATTTTGATATCCCTTAGTAAAATACTAAAATTTATGGCGGAAGAATTTGTGTTGATGAATCAATTAATACACTCTTCACTTTTCCATAAATTTGTTTAATTAGACAAAACATAACTGATTAATCATTTAGTGATTTTGAAACGAAGCAACACAATATGCACAAATAAACATAGCACAGATGTAAAGGCACAAACAAAAAGTCCACCCGTACATAGAGATGACGTATATCGGTTCGGTTCGATTTTGTATCCGAAAAAATGAACTGAATAAAAATCATTTTTTAAAAAAAACCTAATACAACTTTTTTTTTAAAAAAAACCGATATGTTCGGTTTATATTGACGAACGTATCAGATTATATCAGTTTTTCTAGTGGGTCGGGTCGGGTCGATGAATTTTTTATTTTTGTTTAAAAATTGAATTTTCAAAACTGAAATTGACATTCACACCTATACTATCATGAAATTTCGATGTTGAAATCTATTGTGTATCGTGATATGTTTACTAAAGAAAAAGGAAAATTAGAAATCGATTTGGGGGAAAGCATAAATTGATTGGGAAAACAGACGTCTTCGTAAAAATTGGCTGCGCCAAACTGCCTTGCCACAATTTGGACCGGCCCCGTCTTGAAAATATACCCAAAATAAAAAAAATCGGGTAAAACGGACATTCGAGCGCAGAGTTATGACCATTTAAAGTTTCACTAATTTACAACTACTTTCTCTCCCTACATTTTATGTCAATGACTTCGTGATATGTTAATCAAGTTCATGCCGCATTCGACTTCCATAAAAGTTGAATAGATTGACTTCAATGATATTGAATCAAGAGATAGTAGTAGCCTAAAATAAAAAAATTATATATTTAATTCAGTTTTTTCGGTTCGGTTCGTATTCAAAATTTAAAAACCGAATCGAATCACTAAATCCTGATTCGGTTTTTCAAAAAATTTTAAAAAAATAAACGAGAAAAAACCAAATCGAATTTCAGTTCGATTTTTTCGATTCTCCAGATTTTTTGACCACCCCTACCAGTACAGAGTAACTAAGAGGTAAATTTACTTACCTTTCCACGTTGTATGAAGAAGGAAATTTCTCTTTCTTCA
Organism: Anisodus acutangulus; assembly: GCA_029783415.1. Lineage (NCBI taxonomy): Eukaryota > Viridiplantae > Streptophyta > Magnoliopsida > Solanales > Solanaceae > Anisodus > Anisodus acutangulus. Next base: position 22,624,448 of record CM056494.1, on the reverse strand, counting down.
TCTTGATTAAACTCCCACTGAAGTACTCCTTATCTTCCAGCTTAATTCTCCCATTTATCTCTTCACTTCCGTCATATTCCACCATTGGACTCACCGCTTGATTGGTACACCTGCCACATGGCAGCCGTGTTTTATATTGTGAAATTAAGGAACCGGGCCCACATTGCTTGAAGGACATCGAACCACAATAGAGTAATAATAATTGCATTAAAATGGAAGATGCTTTATTCTTTCCGCTTGATTGAATATTAGCCGTAGATCTTCGCTAATTGTATCTGGCCGTGAGATCACTCTACCGTCCGCCTTCATCAACGTTTCTAACGTCTCAGAACTTGAATCGGACGGTTATGGTGAAATTTCACCTTTGTTCAGCTCCGTTGACCAGTTCAGACTATACGTGAAAGATTATGAAAATAATCTTTGTGAATAATTTATATTTAGAATATAAATATTCTGATTTAAAATATCATAATTGTAACTTAAACTTAAGTCTTGTAAACATATATATATTATTATATTCAAAGAATAAAAAGATAACGAAAAATATTTTTTTTATGGTATCAGAGTACGCTACTCCCTCTCCCTCAGTCCAGTTAAACAACCCAAATATTCCAGTCCAAACGAGCCCTCTCAAGCGATCCAGTGGAATTCCCACACTTACCGTGGCCCAGCCCAGAAATTCTTTTCCGATCGAGACTGAGCCCAATAACCGCCAGGCCACAAACTCAGCCACACCAACCCGACAGCCCCACTGCCCCAACAACCCCTTTTCAGGCCCACTGCCCCAACAACCTGGGTTCAATGTTCCGGTCTTCTCTCAACTCTTCTTCTTCTTCGACGACTTGCATAGTTGCATTGCTCTTTGACGGCGTCGTCTGTTGTCGGTCTGAGTCGATGCATTGGCGGCAGCTCTTCCGATCAAATTGTCGGTGGACTCGGCCTTGTAAACTAGGTACTCGTGGAAATCGGAAGAACTCCAAGACTGGTTCCGGCACCTTGCCACCACTGAAAACTCACGATCTTCACTCATTTTCTGTATTTCCGGCACCGACTTTCTAGAACATTCAATTTCATCAGGTTGCGAAAGCAATGCGTTATCGGGAAGCTCTGATCCTTTCAGAACATACTCTTGCCCATGTGCTGTGTACATATAATCGTTCTCCGTCAAATCGTGGCACACGAATCCATTCCTATAGCTTCTGAATTGCCGAAAAAAGTACGAAATTGATTTCAGCTTCATATTGATAAACACGGCAGTAACAAAAATTTAAATAGAAAACGAGAAGTAATTCACCTTTTAGCAGACCAGGAGTACATAGAGGCCATGTCTTTTCCACGAACACAATTCAATTGATTGATCACATCTAAAATGAAATTGGTAAGAGTCCCACGTCGGTAATAGAAATGTCAATAAAAAAAATCAGAACATTTGGAATCATATGGACAAAAGCTATGTCAATTTCTTGATCTGTGAATTAAATTTGCGTACCTCTAAGATAGAGACCATCAGGGGAGGAAAGAGGAACTTCCATGAAATATGGATGTTCAAGTTGGCCATTTCTGGAGAGATAATAAACGACGGGAACTTTGTTGAGCTTATGATTCGGAGGTTCAGTCCAAACTTTGGTGCGTTCAGGGCTTGTTTCTCTGCCTTTCCATTCTTTGTGCATTTGGAGCTCCGTCGTTCTCGAATTCACCGACATTGTTCTTTCGAATCTCTTAGAAGAAATGGAACCTCGATTTTTCCCTGTACGAAGACAATTCGTATTGGAGTTCAGTGAAAGATGTGGAAACTGAAAATTGGAGAGAGTGAATGGCGGGGGTTTCACGTTTATAAGGTGACATGTGCGCGTTTGGATACTGGACGGTGGAAGGAGCCAAGGAGCAGATATTCAAAAAAAAGGATGCGCCAGATAACAGCTACATGACAAATTTCGCCAACTTGTTGATTTCAATTATATTTTGGCACTTAACCCATGGCGTTTACACTAACTTGATTATATATTTTACCTTCTCATACTGCCCCTTCCGTTCATCGAATTACAAATCAATGTATCCAAATGAAACAAATTATAAAACCAATCTGATTGAGCAAACTGGCTGTATGAATGAGATCTTGAGTAGATTGGTCAAGTTTACGAGAAAAATAAAAAATCTACTATTTGACGTGTTCATATCTTTATCATGTTGCTATTTATTGCTTCAATATTTTCTTAATTCGTCCAAGTTACAATTGTTTATCTTTTTGGTATTTACTTTAATACTATAAAGTTGTTAGTATGACATTTTTGTACAAAACTTTGTCATATTATATTTACTACTGCTGCATAATGAACGGATATATATTGTGATCACACTTTAGTCAAACATTCTCATGATAATTGTTTATCGGAGGTGTGTGTGTTGGTCAACAAAAAGGGCAAAAGGTCCAAAGTTCACAGACAGACTTGAAAGGCTCAAATTCACAGGGGTTGTTGACGAAATTTGACCCAGCTCAACCACGTACGTACCACTACTCAATGCATTTACTGGGACGACTACTATTTATTTATAGCACCGGCTACATGCCCTATTATTTTTCCCATTTTTAATATATCTGTATTCGAAAATAATTTGCTTCCCATGGATCAGAGTACACCATCATTTTGTTTTTCTCCCTCTCTCTCTCTCTTGATTTTTTACAAGTGTCTCATAGTTACTTTGTGGTCCTAAATAATTTGGATTCGCGTCAAAAAATTTATGTCTATTACTTTCTCTCACTACAATAAAAGACTTATTTTGTGAAGGTTTACAACCTCCGCAAATGAAATTGTGGCGGTTTTAAGAACCGCCAAGGTTATGTGCGCCACGACACATTTTGTGGTGATTTTAAAAAACTTCCACGACAACCTCCATAAATTGAAAGTGTAATTAGTGGAATTTTAAAGTCAACTAAGGGTGATTTGTGACCTCCACAACATGATTTTAATACTCCAAGATATTTAATATATGGGAGTTTTAAATTATCGCATTATGATTTCAATTTTTTTTAATAATTAGTGGCGGTGTATAACCGCCACAATATAAGCTTTCTATTTAAAACCATTTTAGTATGTTGGGGTCTACAATCTCCACAATATAATTTCATTATTTTATAAAATTTAATTTGTGGGGGTCAATTACCGTCACAAATTGATTATTGAAATGTGTTTTCTTCTCATTAAAAAAGTTCATTGCGTGATTAAATAAGACCAAGCTTGTATATAACATAAATCAAACTTCATAAAAATAATACATAATAGCAAAAGTCACAAATTCAAATACTTTACTACCTAAGAAACTGAAGCAACATAAACTAAGGTATGTTAAACATTACTACTATTTCATAGAAGTAAATGTGGTTCCATACTGAAATAAATAAAATTTTAAGTATTTGCTTGATCATTTCCATTGATATCACCAAATGATCCTCTTATATTCAATGGTGAAGTAGATTCACTCCCGACATCAGCGCTAGGCTGAACTAATAAAAAAACATATTTGATGAGAAATTTAAAAGCTAACGTCTAACTAATTAGAAAAACATATACAATACATTAACTAAATCAGGTTAAATGGAGCATTAGGGAAGGGAAAGCATTTCAGATTTCTAATAAATACAATAGTTTTGAACAACTGTAAAGGATAACATAAAAAGTAAACTACCATTGAATATAAGATTTTTTTTAACGCTCTATATAAGTGACTTATTCTTCTATTGTTCTTAATGAACTTGTAAGCTATAGACACAAAACTCTCACTTTACTAAACAATTTGACATAGGTGGTTCAACATGTTCATTATGTTTCAATAATTCAACCAACCCACATAAAAAGATAACAGAGAAAACATATAACACAAAACAGAAATTCCAATGTTCTTACTTCTGGTTAAGGAGCAAAGAGATTGGAAAATTTTTCAGGAACCCCTCATTCCTTGGATATCATGTAATCCTTTAGCGCAGTCAAGGTTCCTTCTAATTGGGACTCCAAACGCGCAACCTTTTGATGCAAATAGGTAAAAGTTGCGGATGACGCATCAAAGCTAGTTGAAGTGTTCAGATCATTAAGTCGTTGCTTGAAATTATTGAATGTATTTGAAGGAACTGCTCCCATACCCATACATCGTACCCTCTTAGAGTTCTCTGATCCTAATACCTTGCCGATAATATCATCTGCACTGCCTTGACTCAAAGTTAGTGTCGTAATACCTTGAAGGAATAGAAAAAAATACAAAGTTAAAATCTAGTAGCAATACATAATATATGTGTATCACCTTTAGCAGTGTTTCAAAGCAATATTCCTTATATTTTTTAGGAAGACCTGACGGCCCTGACCACTTGTCAAAATTAATTAGAAACAAATTGCCATCAATGGCTAATGATCCACAATATCCAGCAAGCAACTCTTGCGCTTCGCCATATGGTGCACCGTAGTTATCAAAGTTCACAATGATGCGTTCACCTATAGGCAGGTTGTTGACTTCATTGACTTTGACATTAATATGCTTGGTAGCGTTGTTTGAGTCTTTAATAAGAAAATAAGTTACTCAACAAAAAATGATTAAGTAAGATATTTATTAAGTGAAATAAACATATATACAAGGCATATACCTATTGCCTCTACTCTCAAATATTGTGTAGAGACCCGTCCAACAGGGCGTGCAAATGTTGCACGTGGATTCGAAGGCTGAGTCAGAGCGTGTTCTTGTTGCGGGACTTCATCAGCTAGTGAGGAATTTGGTGGAGCATGTGGAGGGACTTGTAACAATGTTGAGGGCTCTATAGCACGAGCCGACTTTAGTGGATTCCGAAAACGTTTAACATTTGACATAGCTACATATTCATATAAATATGAAGCAGTAATTGAGAAAATAACCTCAAATTCAAAACAAAATAACCAAATCCGAAACTAAATAACCAAAACAGAAATTAATTTAAGTTACAATTTCTAGAGTAACCAAAACAGAAACAAAATAATCAAAATATAATGAACATGTTAGATCAATAAAAACTGGATGTTCAAAATATCTAAACCTCAAATATATGAGATTTCAACTATCTAAACCTCAATCAGAAACTAAATAACCAAAACAAAAATTAAACAACCAAAACGGGAATTAATTTAACTTACAATTTCTAGAGTAACCCAAATAGAAACAAAATAACCAAAACATAATGAACATGTTAGATCAATAAAAACTGGATGTTCAAATATCTAAACCTCAAATATATCAGATTTAAACTATCTAAAACTCAATCCGAAACTAAATAACCAAAACAGAAATTAAATAACCAAAACAGAAATTAATTTAACTTACAATTTCTAGAGTAACCAAAATAGAAACAAAATAACCAAAACATAATGAACATGTTAGATCAATAAAAACTAAATGTTCAAAATATCTAAACCTCAAATATATGAGATTTCAACTATCTAAACCTCAATTAAAAATAAAATAACCAAAACAGAAATTAAATAGCCAAAACAGAAATTAATTTAACTTACAATTTCTAGAGTAACCTAGAAACAAAATAACCAAAATATAATGAACATGTTAGATCAATAAAAACTGGATGTTCAAAATATCTAAACCTCAAACATATATGAGATTTCAACTATCTAAAACTCAATCCGAAACTAAATAACCAAAATAAAAATTAATTTAACTTACAATTTCTAGAGTAACCAAAATAGAAACAAAATAACCAAAACATAATGAACATGTTAGATCAATAAAAACTGGATGTTCAACATATCTAAACCTCAAATATATGAGATTTCAACTATCTAAAACTCAATCCGAAACTAAATAACCAAAACAGAAATTAAATAACCAAAACAGAAATTAATTTAACTTGCAATTTCTAGAGTAACCAAAATAGAAACAAAATAACCAAAACATAATGAACATATTAGATCGATAAAAACTGGATGTTCAAAATATCTAAACCTCAAATATATGAGATTTCAACTATCTAAAACTCAATCCGAAACTAAATAACCAAAACAGAAATTAAATAACCAAAACAAAAATTAATTTAACTTACAATTTCTAGAGTAACCAAAATAGAAACAAAATAACCAAAACATAATGAACATGTTAGATAAATAAAAACTGGATGTTCAACATATCTAAACCTCAAATATATGAGATTTCAACTATCTAAAACTCAATCCGAAACTAAATAACCAAAACAGAAATTAAATAACCAAAACAGAAATTAATTTAACTTGCAATTTCTAGAGTAACCAAAATAGAAACAAAATAACCAAAACATAATGAACATATTAGATCGATAAAAACTGGATGTTCAAAATATCTAAACCTCAAATATATGAGATTTCAACTATCTAAAACTCAATCCGAAACTAAATAACCAAAACAGAAATTAAATAATCAAAACAAAAATTAATTTAACTTACAATTTCTAGAGTAACCAAAATAGAAACAAAATAACCAAAACATAATGAACATATTAGATCGATAAAAACTGAATGTTCAAAATATCTAAACCTCAAATATATGAGATTTCAACTATCTAAAACTCAATCCGAAACTAAATAACCAAAACAGAAATTAAATAACCAAAACAAAAATTAATTTAACTTACAATTTCTAGAGTAACCAAAATAGAAACAAAATAACCAAAACATAATGAACATGTTAGATAAATAAAAACTGGATGTTCAACATATCTAAACCTCAAATATATGAGATTTCAACTATCTAAAACTCAATCCGAAACTAAATAACCAAAACAGAAATTAAATAACCAAAACAGAAATTAATTTAACTTGCAATTTCTAGAGTAACCAAAATAGAAACAAAATAACCAAAACATAATGAACATATTAGATCGATAAAAACTGGATGTTCAAAATATCTAAACCTCAAATATATGAGATTTCAACTATCTAAAACTCAATCCGAAACTAAATAACCAAAACAGAAATTAAATAATCAAAACAAAAATTAATTTAACTTACAATTTCTAGAGTAACCAAAATAGAAACAAAATAACCAAAACATAATGAACATATTAGATCGATAAAAACTGGATGTTCAACATATCTAAACCTCAAATATATGAGATTTCAACTATCTAAAACTCAATCCGAAACTAAATAACCAAAACAGAAATTAAATAACCAAAACAAAAATTAATTTAACTTACAATTTCTAGAGTAACCAAAATAGAAACAAAATAACCAAAACATAATGAACATGTTAGATAAATAAAAACTGGATGTTCAACATATCTAAACCTCAAATATATGAGATTTCAACTATCTAAAACTCAATCCGAAACTAAATAACCAAAACAGAAATTAAATAACCAAAACAGAAATTAATTTAACTTGCAATTTCTAGAGTAACCAAAATAGAAACAAAATAACCAAAACATAATGAACATATTAGATCGATAAAAACTGGATGTTCAAAATATCTAAACCTCAAATATATGAGATTTCAACTATCTAAAACTCAATCCGAAACTAAATAACCAAAACAGAAATTAAATAATCAAAACAAAAATTAATTTAACTTACAATTTCTAGAGTAACCAAAATAGAAACAAAATAACCAAAACATAATGAACATATTAGATCGATAAAAACTGAATGTTCAAAATATCTAAACCTCAAATATATGAGATTTCAACTATCTAAAACTCAATCCGAAACTAAATAACCAAAACAGAAATTAAATAATCAAAACAAAAATTTTATTTAACTTACAATTTCTAGAGTAACCAAAATAGAAACAAAATAACCAAAACATAATGAACATATTAGATCGATAAAAACTGGATGTTCAAAATATCTAAACCTCAAATATATGAGATTTCAACTATCTAAAACTCAATCTGAAACTAAATAACCAAAACATAAATTAAATAACCAAAACAAAAATTAATTTAACTTGCAATTTCTAGAGTAACCAAAATAGAAACAAAATAACCAAAACATAATGAACATGTTAGATCAATAAAAACTGGATGTTCAACATATCTAAACCTCAAATATATGAGATTTCAACTATCTAAAACTCAATCCGAAACTAAATAACCAAAACAGAAATTAAATAACCAAAACAGAAATTAATTTAACTTACAATTTCTAGAGTAACCAAAATAGAAACAAAATAACCAAAACATAATGAACATATTAGATCGATAAAAACTGGATGTTCAAAATATCTAAACCTCAAATATATGAGATTTCAACTATCTAAAACTCAATCCGAAACTAAATAACCAAAACATAAATTAAATAACCAAAACATAAATTAATTTAACTTGCAATTTCTAGAGTAACCAAAATAGAAACAAAATAACCAAAACATAATGAACATATTAGATCAATAAAAACTGGATGTTCAAAATATCTAAACCTCAAATATATGAGATTTCAACTATCTAAAACTCAATCCGAAACTAAATAACCAAAACAGAAATTAAATAACCAAAACAAAAATTAATTTAACTTACAATTTCTAGAGTAACCAAAATAGAAACAAAATAATCAAAACATAATGAACATGTTAGATCAATAAAAACTGGATGTTCAAAATATGAACCTCAAATACATGAGATTTCAACTATCTAAAACTTAATCCGAAACTAAATAACCATAACATAAATTAAATAACCAAAACATAAATTAATTTAACTTACAATTTCTAGAGTAAAATCAAAGAATAAGGAAGAAGAATACCTTAGATCAGTAAAAATGGAGCGATTTGGGATGATTTTAGAGAAAGAGAGAGAGATTGGGGGAATTATAGAGAGAGAGAGTCATTAAAGGTGGCATAGAAATCTGATATATTTGGGGGGAAATGGAGGGAAGCGGCGCCCTATTTTTTTAGGTTTAGCGTAGGTTAATGAAAAAAACCCCGCAAATTAACCTCCACAATATAAAAAAAAATTCGCAAAAAATATGTTTGAGATAATGATCATCTGTGTAAGGTCGATCAACATTCCACACTATGTGTAAGGTCTTCATAGTGTCGGCGATGAATTAGGCTCCACAACTCAACACTTATTACATGACTAAAGCAAGTCAACTTAAGCTTTAACGTGCTAAGACAAATATGTGCGAGATGATGATCATCTATGCCGACTTAACTTTGTTACTCAAGCCTACATAAACAACAAATCATAGTACTTATGATCAATCTAAAGCGTATTATTTCACAATGTTAAACAAATGTAATATACCTGTGATATACACTGAATATACAGCAATATATATCACAGGTATACAAAGCAGTGGACTGGGAAGCAGTGGGCCTCTTGGGCCTCGATAGTGGGCCTCTCGGCCAGCAGTCTTGGGCCTCGGGGGGTGGTGGGCCTCTCAGCCAGCAGTGGCAGATTGTTGACAAATACAATCTTGTATATATGGTATATATATATTTATAGTATATTGTATTGTAAATATTACCTTAATTAGTGTTATACACTTATCATAATTGTATAGTTAGAATTATGGTAGAATAAAGATTTAGAAATAGAATAGGAATAGGATTCTCCTATTATGGAAATATGTAACTTTTATATATAGCCTTTCAATTAATGAAAATAATCAAGGGGATTATTTCTTTCATGATATCAAGAGACTAGGTCTAAACAAAAGTTTTTCTCTCAACTTTTGTCCTCTCTTTGGCCGAGACACCCCCCTCTCGGGTTTCTCTTCCAAAATTCGTCTTCCGCTCTCAAAAACACCTCTCTTAAATTTCCCTTCCTTCTTTGTTCTTTCAATTTGTCTAAGAACAATTATCACCCTGCCCTCACGGTTTCCAATATCAAGAGTTGTATCCCTATTGTCCTTGAGATGAAAAACGTCCAATATGCGACGTGGGCGGAGTTGTTTAAAATTCACGCTATCTCTTATCAAGTTCTTCATCACATCATTCCTCCCGCTAGACCCCTTCCTGTGGAGGATCCTGAGTTATGGATTACACTTGATGCTACCGTTCTCCGGTGGATCTACGCCACTATTTCGGTGGACCTTCTATAGACGATTATTGAGCCGGATACCACGACTATGGCTTCATGGAATAGATTGCGTCACATATTCCAAGACAACCAACATTCACGTGTCGTCACACTCGAGCAGGAATTCTCTCTCGTTCGAATGGACAAATTTCCGAACGTTTCTACATATTATAAGAAACTAAAGGAGTTGGCGGATCGACTCCGTAATGTTGGCGCACCAATAACGAATAATCGTCTAGTTCTACAGTTGGTTGCCGGTCTTTCGGAGGCCTATAATGGGGTTGGAACTCTCCTTCGCCAAAGCAACCCTCTTCCTGACTTCTATCAAGCCCGCTCCATGCTTACTTTGGAAGAAGCGGGTTTGGCTAAATATGCGGCTACCGGAGCAAGCCCCGTCGTCATGGTGGCGTCTTCTCCTAGTTCTTCGGGTTTTGTGAATAATTCGGGCCAAAACCATAATAATGGTGGCGGCAAGAATAATCGCACGAATAAAAACAAAAACCGTGGGGTCAAACGCGGGGGTTCTGGTGGCGGTTCCGGTGGTCAGCAAGCATGCGGTGGGTCCCATCCAGGGAACAGTGGCCCACCACCCCCTGGGCCCAACAGTGGGCCCATGGTAGTGGGCCGTAGGCCAACAACCCTTATCAACCAACAGCAAGTTCCAGTGGCTAATGGGCTGGCCAACAGTCCAGGCCCAACACCTAGCAGTAGCGGGAGCAGCAGCTATGGCCCAACTCCATCACGGTCATGCAGCAGGACCCACTCAAACCGATATCGAGGCCGCGATGCACACGTTGGAGTTAACTCAACCGGAACCAAATTGGTATATGGACACCGGTGCCACGACTCACATGACTTCCGAATCAGGTACTCTCTCATCTTATTCCAATTTGAGTACCCCTCGAGGGATAATTATTGGTAATGGCAGTTCTATTCCAATTCTAGGGTATGGTCAGAAAATGTTGTCTCCCCCCAATCCACCCCTTCTCTTGAAAAATACTTTACACGCTCCTAAATTGATTAAAAATTTAGTGTCTGTCCGAAAGTTCACATCTGACAATTCGGTTTCAGTTGAATTTGATCCTTTTGATTTCTTTGTGAAGGATTTCAAGACGGGGAGCCATCTCATGAGGTGTGATAGTATGGGGGATATGTATCCTATCATGCATGGTTTCAGTCCATCGAGTCAAGCCTTGCCATCAGCCTTTGCAGCCATCTCTCCTTCCATGTGGCATGCTCGTTTGGGTCATCCGTGATATTCTATTTTATCAGTTTTAGATAAAAATAGCTTTATTTCCTGTAAGGGTACGAGTCGTACTCCACTTTGTTAGTCTTGTTCATTAGAAAAAATTGTTAAGTTGCCATTTGTAGACTCCAATTCTCATACTTCAATGACATTTGATATTATTCATAGCGACTTATGGACGTCTCCTGTTCTTAGTTCATTGGGTCATCGATATTATGTTCTCTTTTTAGATGATTATTCTAGTTTTTTGTGGACGTTTCCAATTGCGAATAAATCACAAGTGTTTTCTGTATTCATCAAATTTAGAGCGTTCATTCGTACTCAATTCGAAAGAGAAATAAAAAATATTCAACGTGATAATGGGAAAGAGTATGACAATAGGGAGTTTCGGGAATTTTATGCTAATAATGGAATAAATTTTCATTTTTCGTGTCCTCATACATCTTCACAAAATGGGAAAGCCGAACGAAAAATTCATTCCATAAATAACATTGTCCGAACTCTCTTAATTCATGCCTCCATACCTCCATATTTTTGGCATCATGCTCTACAAATGGCCACATATCTTCTTAACATAATTCCTTCTAAAGGTCTAACATATTCTTCCCCCCTCAAAATCCTATATAATAAGAACCCTTCTTATTCTCATCTTCGGATTTTTGGGTGCTAGTGTTATCCGTTATTCCCATCCACCACAATTAACAAACTTCAGGCTCGGTCTACCTCGTGTGTATTTTTTGGTTATCCGTCGAATCATCGTGGTTATAAGTGTTTTGATTTATCCTCCAAGAAAATCATAATTAACCGTCATGTCATTTTTGATGAAACCCAATTTCCTTTTACCAAAGTTCATACTCCCGAGCCTAGGTCGTATAATTTTTTGGATGACTAAATATCCCCGTATATTATTCGGAATTTTTCAGACATATCCCGCACCCAAAATCCTCCAATGGCCCATCGCCCGGGTCCCACGCTCCGCCAAAGAAGCGGTTCCAGTTTCTGGATCAGTCCCAGCAATTGTGCCTGTCACCCCAATCGAACTGATCCGAAGACACCCAGTGTTACCGATTTAGGCGCAGCCCATCGTCACGCCCGCCCGTCTGTCCCGAGCCCAGAAAATTTCCAAAATTCACTCAATTCTTCCTCGAGTCATAGACCGGTCACTCGTAGTCAGCGGGGTATTTTTACACCTAAAAGACATTTTAATTTATATTCTGATGTCTCTAAATCCCCTTGCCCCGCAATCATGTGTCCGCATTAAATAACCCTAATTGGAAAATTGCTATGACTGATGAATATAATGCTCTTATTGATAATAAGACGTGGGAGTTGGTGCCCCGTCCATATGGTATTAATGTTATCAGGTCTATGTGGATTTTTGCTTATAAGGAGAATTCAGATGGGTCATTTGCTTGACATAAAGCGCGACTTGTGGGTGATGGTAAAACTCAGCAGGTTGGGATTGATTGAGGTGAGACGTTTAGTCCGGTGGTCAAACCGGCTACCATTCGTACTGTACTTAGCTTGGCTCTTTCAAAGACTTGGCCAATTCATCAGTTGGATGTCAAGAATGCTTTCCTACATGGTGATCTCAAGGAAACAATCTATATGCGTCAGCCGTTGGGTTTCAGGGATCCAAACCGTCCTCATCATGTATGTTTGTTGAAGAAGTCCTTATATGGGCTTAAGCAGTCTCCAAGGACCTGGTACACGAGGTTTGCTGACTTTGTTTCCACTATTGGGTTCACTCACAACAGGTCAGATAATTTCTTGTTCATCTACCGCTGTGGTTCGTCCTTGGCCTACATTTTGTTGTATGTGGATGTTATCATCTTGACTTCATCTTCCGATGCCTTGCGCCAGTCTATCATGACCATGCTCAGTTCTGAGTTCGCTATGAAAGACTTAGGGCCTTTGAGTTATTTTTTGGGGATTGCCGTCAAGCGTCATTCAGGTGGCTTATTTTTGTCTCAACGAAAGTATGCTGTCGAGATCATAGAGAGGGCTGGGATGTCATCCTATAAGTCCACTTCCACGCCAGTTGATGCAAACCCCAAGCTGAGTGCCACAACAGGTGCACCATACGAGGACCCGACCCGCTATCGCAGTCTTGCAGGGACCCTCTAGTATCTTACCTTTACCAGACCGGATATTACGTATGCGGTTCAGCAGGTGTGTTTATTCATGTATAATCCCAGAGTTGAGCACATGAATGCAATCAAACGCATCATTCGGTATATTCAGGGGACACTGGACTATGGGTTGCACTTGTATCTTTCATCTACATCCACACTTGTCTCTTACACGGATGCTGATTGGGGTGGTTGTCCCGACACCGCACGGCCGACTGCTCTTGTATGTTCCTTGGCAACAACTTGGTCTCCTGGTCGGCAAAGCGTCAGACAACTCTATCACGCTCAAGTGCAGAGGCAGAATATCGAGGGGTAGCAAATGTGGTCTCCGAATCATGTTGGCTACGTAATTTGCTTTTGGAGCTTCATTGTCCCATTCAGAAGGCAACCTTGGTATATTGTGATAACATTAGTGTCATCTACCTTTCAGGTAACCCAGTTCAACACCAACGTACCAAGCATATCGAAATGGACATTCACTTTGTCCGTGAAAAAGTTGCAAAGGGTCACGTTCGCGTATGCCATGTCCCGTCTCGTTATCAAATCGCAGACATCTTTACAAATGGTCTACCAGCGGTTCTCTTTGAAGATTTTAGGGACAGTCTCAGCGTTCGAAGACCGCGCCATGATCATGGGGTGTGTTAAACAAAGGTAATATACCTGTGATATACACTGAATATACAACAATATATATCATAGGTATACAAAGCAGCGGACTGGGCAGCAGTGGCAGCAGTGGGCCTCTTGGGCCTCGATAGTGGGCCTCTCTGCCAGCAGTCTTGGGCCTCGGGGGGTGGTGGGCCTCTCGGCCAGCAGTGGCAGATTGTTGACAAATACAATCTTGTATATATGGTATATATATTTGTAGTATATTGTATTGTAAAGGTTACTTTAATTAGTGTTATACACTTACCATAATTGTATAGTTAGAATTATGGTAGAATAATGATTTAGAAATAGAATAGGAATAGGATTCTCCTATTATGAAAATATGTAACTTGTATATATAGCCTTTCAATTAATGAAAATAATCAAGGGGGTTATTTCTTTCACACAATAATTATAAATACTTGGCCTCGATCGAGCCTATAATTAGTTCTAAGACTTGATGTAAGCTATTTCTTATTGTTTGTTGATAATGGAAACATATAGAAACATTCATCAATAATTTTTAAGTGCTTCCAATTTCTATTTTAGTCTAATTTTATTGTTCAATTACTAGTGCCCTATTCTTCATAATTGTGAGTTTGTTCATTCACAGTCAAATCAATATATATATTTAACATTGAGAATTAACAAATACGAAAAGGAATATAAACTTTAGATTTTTAGTTTAATATGAAAATACGAACTAAAGAGCGCAAATATAATGGAAGAAAAATCAGCGAGTAAAACATGAAGATGACAGAAGACCTCTGTTTGTCGATCTTTTTTTTTGGGATGAGATGAATGCTAGTGCTAGGGGAAAAGGACAACAGACTACAAGGAAATTGGCGTAATATGCATCAATTGATAGAAATTTAACTCAAATGTGCAATTTCACTCAATTGCTAAAAAGTGGAGAATATGATTAAAGATTGCGTGAGATGAACCGTTACAATTTGTATTAAATTGCAATAATTTCACAAACAATCGAATTTGATGTATTTGTGGAGATTTTCACAAACCTCCACGATAAAGGTGTCACAATAAAAATTATTTTATGTAGGTCTAAACAAATGACACAAATTCAATGTATAGTGGGGGTCTTATCAAACTCCACATATAAACCGCCACAAAAATGTTTATTTTGTGGGAGTTCACACAAACGCCACAAAATAAATGTATAGTGGCGGTTTTTTAGAACCCTCGTAAATAAACCGCCACAATATACAATTTTTTTTGTAAATACTTATCACATTACGCTTTTAAAGAGTCAAACTATATTAATTTTGGCTAACATTTTGAGCTATATCTTTTTATCATATTAATATGAGAAAAATTACAACTTATAGTACTTTTCGTATAGTTTCAGAATATCTAAATTTTAATTTTAAAATATTAAATTAATATAATCTAATTTAACTTTGAAATTTAGTCAAATTGACTTTTAAAAAGAAAAACATGACAATTATTTTGGGACGGAGGGAGTATATTATGTAATTATTTTACAATGTATCCTAGTAATTAGTCATTACACTATAATCAATCAATATATATATATAAAGCTGGGACATAAATCCGGTGACGTGGCACTATCTAGAATCTTATTTATTTGTAGTTTTTTTTGGCCTTTTTCCTATTTAAAAGTCTGAAAATGCCTACATAATTACTCTATTAAAGTGGAAGCCGGACCGGAAATCAGTTACTGAGTCTATTTGCAAGATCAAAAGACGCTACTCTTCATCAAACGTTTTCCCTTTTATGCTCTGCACTTTTTTTTTCTTTTACAATTTCTTCGTCGCCAGTCGTTTCTATATATCCAGGCAAACATTTTTCAATTAGGCATATTAATTTTTGCTTGAACTTTGTCCTGAAAGGTCTCAAATGTATGATTTTATTTTACCGTCATGACATGTTGCAGATTTACCCTTATGGGTTCATGAAAACCCAAGACAGATCAATGGATGTGATTATAAACCGTGAAGAAATTTTAGTTCTGAAGTCGAGTCAACGTTATACACACAATCAACTACCAATATTTATACACACCACGGACGCCTTACGCACGGGACAATGAAGTTTCAAAAGAAGGTTTCAGAGCCAACATATCTCAGAAACAACATTTGCAACTCCTCTATACTCAGCCTCGGCACTCGAGCGGGATAATGTGGCTTGTCTCTTGGCAGATCAAGAAATGAGATTATCCCCTAAAAACATATAGTAGCCTGAGGTGGAGCGTCGTGTGTCCGGACAACCTGCCCAATCAACATCCGTATATGCTGACAACCTGGTCGGTGCTGAGGGATATAGATGTAATCCATAATCAAGGGTGTCCTTAACATATCGAATGATGCGTTTAAGGGCAGTAAAATGAGGCTTCCTGGGGGCATGCATAAATATGCATACCTGTTGAACAGCGTAGGCGATGTTAGGCCTGGTGAAAGTGAGATATTGGAGTGCACCTGCAAGACTTCTGTACAGAGTGGGATCAGACACTGGGGTACCATCAATAGCACTAAGCTTTGATTTAGAGTCAACCGGAGTAGACATGATCTTGCAGTTTGCCATTTTAGCCCTGTATACTATCTCGTCTGCATACTTGCGCTGACCTAGGAACATAGAGTCTGCAGAACGAGTCACTGATATACCCAAAAAATAGCTCAACTTCCCCAAGTCAGTCATAGCAAATTCGGTATTAAGCAGTGTAATAATCTCATTCTTTAACACATCAGAGGAGGCAGTAAGTACAATATCATTCACATACAACAGCAAATAGGCATTGCTACTACCTTGATGGAAAATAAAGAGAGAATTGTCGCACTTGCTGCAAACGAACCCAACCGCATAATGTACTGTGCAAAGCGATCATACCACGCTCGAGGGGCATGTTTCAAACCATAAAGTGACTTGCGAAGACGACATACATATTGAGGGGCTGCTGGATGGACAAAACCAAGCAGCTGGTGCATATAAACAGTTTATTTTAGATCACCATGTAGAAACGCATTTTTCACATCAAGTTGATGAATAGGCCAATGCTTACCCATAGCAATACTCAGAACTGTACGAATAGTGGTCGGTTTCACAACCGGACTGACTGTCTCACCACAATCAATACCCTCATGCTGATTAGTGCTATTTGCCACAAGTCTAGCCTTATACCTTTCTAAGTCACCACGGTCTCTGTATTTGTGATGAAAAGGCCACATGCACCAGATCATATTCACCCCTTTCGGTTGCGGGACCAAATCCCAAGTGTGTTATTTTGTTAAAGCATTAAATTCCTCACACATGGTTGTATTCCAATTAGGGTCTAGTTTGGCTAATTTTGAGTTTTTGGAAATTGGGGAAATTGTTTATGTGGATAGGTTAAATTGGGCTTTAGGTTTGAAAATCCCGTGTTGGGCGCGGGTTTCCATAGGGTGTGATGGGACATGGTGGCTGTGTGCACTGGTGATTGAGGCTGATTCGCGGTGTATGGTTGGGTGCGGGTACTGGTCGGAGTGTTGGGAACTGGGTATGGCCGCGAGTGACTCAATATTTGGGTTCGACGGGGGATTGGGTGAACGTGTCGATCTGGGTAAATCGAGAAGGGGGTGAGATGGGCGACGTAGGGTACGATGTCGGTAGGGGCGTGGTTTTGTGGTGGTGATGTTGTGTTCTGATATCGGTGGTGCGATGTGGGTGTGTAGTGGTTGGAGTGGCTGCAGGGTTATCGTGGGAGGACATCAGTGACACTGTGGAAGGGTTGTTTGCCGGTGGTGATGCTGAGACAGTGGAGTTGTTGCTGGTGGTGGCAATCAGAGACTGGAGAGGTGACGATGGCTCAGTGATGTGGTCGGTGGGGATGGCAGCAGATGGCAGAGCCGCCGATAGGTCGACGACAGTGGGTGGCAGTGGCGGAGCTTCGGTGGTGGACTGACACAGTTCGTGGAGAATGACGGGAGAGATGTCTGACTTGTCAAGAAAGGTATAGTCCGTTTTTCAGAATTTTTTAATGTCCGAAAAATAAAATGTGGTTTCGGCAAATGTGACGTGACGAGAGACGTGAATATGACGGGTAGACAAGTCATAGCATAGATAGCCCCTATGATTGGACGAAAAACCTACGAAGATACACAGAGTGGTCCGGGGTGCCAGTTTATGAGATGCGGTGGAGGCCAGATTGGGATAACATAGGCAGCCGAAAATTCGAAGATGATCATAAAAAGGTATCCGTCGATATAATATTTCGGTTGGGGTCATGTTGTGAAGGGTGCTGGTAGGTAAAATATTAAGGACGTATTCTATCATTTTGACTGCATAGACCCAGAATGAGGGAGGTAGGGAGGCATGAAATAGTAGTGTACGAACCATGTTATTTATGGTGCGGATGATTCGTTCTGCTTTGCCATTTTAAGGTGAGGTGTGGGGACAGGAGAATCGGAACACCATACCATTATTTCTAAAAAATCGGTGAAACTGCGAGTTATTGAATTCACGACCATTATCACATTAAAAGGTTTTATGTTTTTTCTCAAACTGTGTTTTTAATAAAAGTACGAAACTCGAGAAATTTGGAAAACACCTCGGATTTAAATTTGAGTGGGTAGACCCAAATATAATGAGAAAAATCATCTAATAGGACAAGATAATATTTATGACCGAGGGAACTAGATACAGGGGATGTACACAGATCATCATGAATAATATCAAAAGGGAAAAACGTAATGCTTGAAGATGATTTAAAGGGTAGACGAACATGATTGCCTAAAATGCAAGAAACACAGTATTGGGCAAGTTTCCCATTATTACAATTAATAAAATTATTGCCTCTAAGAAAATTAAAAGCTGGGTGACCAAGCCTATTATGCCAAGTTGATGGAGAGATAGCAGTGAGAGATATGGGAGAGCATGATCTGGAAGCGGAGGTGGATGAGAATGGATAGAGATCCCACGTGCTATTGCATCTCGTAAGAGGAGTCCTCGTACGAAGATCCTTCATAGTAAAACCAAAAGGGTCAAAGTCAACAGAGACAGAATTGTTACGAGTAAATTGGCTGACATATATTAGGTTCTTAATTTTGTTTGGGGCATATAGGACATTTTTAAGGGAAAAATGTGGATGAGGCGGTAGTGTGTAGGCGGTACCATAACCCTGAATTGGAATGTAATGGCCGTTTCCAACAGTAATGTATTTAGGATGTTTTAACTCATATAGTTTGGGAATATTACCTGCAGAGCGGGTGAGGTGAGATGTGGCACCCGAGTCCATGTACCAATTTTCATCGGGCTGCTGCAATGTCAGACTACTAAAAGCCTGGCCCAACTCAGTGGGGGCCAGACTGGACGAGTGTTGTGGATACTGTTGCTGCGTGAAGTGGGCCTGGTGTGTCTGATGATGGGTTGGGCGAGCTGCTGGAGCAAGGCCCAATATCCCTTACTGTGGGTAAGGGTATTGAGCCGCTGGAATGGAGTGATAGGGAGCCCAATGATCGGTCTGATGAGGAGCAACTGGGCTTGTCCAGTGGTTCAACGGACTGGGCTGCTGCAGCTGTGTGACTTGCTGCTGGCCGCGACTGACTTTCCCACGCCTTTTGCCGCCATGTCCACTGCATCTACCGCCCCTGCGGCCGCGGTTCTGTCGCGACTGATTATTTTTCGGCGGAGGCGAGGTGGTGGTGATATTATTTTGCGAAGATGTTTCCACGGCTAACGCCTTCTGATTGTGCTCATCCTGCTTTGCACGTCTGGTTTCTTCTAATAATAATTGCGAACGGGCCTTGTTGAAACTGGGCAACAGATCAGCTTGTTGGATCATGGTGGCGAGAGTGTCGTACTCACCTTTTGGTAGGCCTGCAACTAATTGTAGGACCATCTTTGTTTCAAAAATATGTGCGCCGATGTTGGACAATTGGTCCGCTACGAGTTTCAACTGTTTGTAATAACCAGACATGTTAGAGAAATTTTCAAGACGTGTATTATTGAACTGTTCTTCCAAATACACAGCACGAGTGTGCTTATTATCTTGAAAGATTTCCTCCAACCGAATCCATAATTCACGGGTTGTGGCGCCGATTTTTAGAATAGTAATGAGCAAGTCTGGAGAGATAGTACCATAAATTCATTGTTTGACAATGGTGTCTAGACGATGCCATGTTGAGTCATCAGCTTCAATGGGACGAGGGAGAGAGTCGTCGATATGATCAAGCACGTTATAGACACATGCATGAATATGAAATAGTTCAACCCAAGGAGAATACTGATCGTTCTCTTGATCAAGAATTATAGGGATGTAGTTCTTGATGTTAGTAGTGACGGTAAGTGTTGGATGAACGGAGGTGGGGGTGACGACAGAAGAAGATGAGACTGCGGTGGGGGTTGTGGAGTAGTCATTATAGTGGATTATAGGTGTTGAAGAATGAGAAAAGGGGACAAAAAGAGATGGGGGTTATCGCCGCCGGTGGGGATGGTGGCGGAAAAGAAGAATTTTAGGGGTTTAGGATTTTGACTCTTGATATCACGTAAGATTGTATTAATCTCCCTTGAGGAGACTTTCTCATTAATACAAATATATATAGTGTACAATATGTAGAAACCTAGTACAATGGTGAATCCTCTTCCTACCATATTTTATATCACTAAATATATACAAAATGTATGAGATATATTCTAATTATGGTGGTGAGATTGAATTGGAATTCTAGACTAATTGTTACACGTTAATAAGAATATTCTAACCAAAAAAAGAAAATTAGTTAGCTAGAATTATCCAATCAATAATTGCAATCCAATCTATTGGTTATTCGTATGAATTTACCGATTGATGACTGAACAAATGATGTAGCTTTATCTTTTTCATTTTTGTATGTCTCCTATGTTGTTAATGAATATCTATTGGTCATATTCTATCTTTCCCTTTTTATGTAACACACTTATTATTTAATTTGTTAAAAAAATATTATTTCTATATTTAAAAATAATATAATTTTAAAATTTTATTTTCTTCTTAATTAAATAATTTGTAATCATAAATGTTCATGACAAATTTTAAGATATATATAACCTTTATCTGACGAAATTTTAATACTTGACATACTGTTGTATTTTCAACCTCTATGATTTGCATAGCTTAATTTCTTTCATCTTACATTGGATGAAGATTATTAATTTGTTTATAATATCTAATAAGCGTTTTATTATCATCTAATTCACCTTTTCTAAGGATGAACGCCGTGATAGTGCCTTGTTTCCTATCTTACCCATAAGTCTTAATTAACTTAATGAAATCGTTTAGCAAGAAGATCTAGTTCTCTGATATACCTGAAAAAAGTTACAGGACTACATAGTAACCACAAGCTAATTTATTTTCTTATTGAATAAAGACCAAAAAGTATTACCTCTAATTTAAAAAATAATGTCAAAATTAGTTGAGTACTAGTTTTAAAGGTGGTCCAAATTATTTGACGTCATAATTAAGTACTTTTTTCCCCGTAAATTCTAGCACTAAGTATATATCTCCTAGATTCGTAAATTAATGGCCTTTGCTTTCACAATTTGACAAGTCTACTTTAGCTAATTTAAAAAATGAAATCAATCCAGCTTGGACCCTCCACATTATATTCATTTTTATTAAGAAAATAAATAAATGAAGGGAACTAACCTGACCCTTCTGAACATAGCTTCGCCTTCTCTTGTCCAAGCATATTGAGGGCTGTATTGAAAATGCCGACCAAAAATCAATTTTTCTCCGTCATATCATATCATATCATATCATATCAATTATATTGTAATTAAATCATATAATTAGGATAATTAGATCAATTATCATATCCTTAGGATAGCCTAGATTGATGATCTATAATTGTATAAATATTATATACTTGGCATGAAATAAACTCATGAGATTAATTTCCTTCATGGTATCAAGAGCCACATAATAACTTCCCATTTTTTTGCCCTAGTCTTCTTGTTGGCCGCCCCTCTCTTAACCTACCCGAAAACCACTTTGGTGTGTCAAAACCCTAAGCCGAATTCGGCCTCCTCCTAACCCTAAACCTAATTCTAACCCTAACCCTAGAACAAACCCTAGCTGAACATTATCCTCCCACCAATTAGTAATTTTGGCCCTCTACAAACAAACTCTAATTAGGGTTTTTCATCTCCCTTATTCTACACACCAAAATAACTCTTTTCTACATTTTTTTCCTTGTATTTTCTTGGACAACAATGGCTGACAAACAAAAATTATATCCCGCTCTTGCCGTAAACAACGTCAAGAATTTTATTCCTATTACCCTTGAGATGGAAAAGGGGCAATACTCTTCTTGGGTGGAGTTGTTTAAAGTCCATTGCCGAGCATACAAGGTTATATATCATATTATTTATTCTAAGTCTTCATCGGAGACCACCGCTGTTGATCCAAATTTATGGTCTCGTTTAGATGTTATATTCCTTCAATGGATTTACGACACAGTCTCCAATGACCTTTTGCATACCATTTTGGAACCGGACTCTATGACTCAACAAACTTGGGAATGTTTACAAAACATTTTTCAAGATAATAAAATTTCTCGGGCGGTATATCTTGAAAACCAATTCACCAATGTAAAATTGGATGATTTTTCAAACGTCTCCACATATTGCCAAGAGTTGAAAATGCTTGCCGATAAACTTTCAAATGTTGGTGCGCCGGTGACAAATCAAAGGTTAGTTCTCCAATTGATTGCGGGATTGAACGAACAATTTGATGGTATTGCTACGTTCATTCAACAAAGCAATCCCTTACCACTATTCTATGAGGCTCGGTTGAGATTGATACTGGAAGAAACTCGAAAGCAAAAATAGGTGACGGGCGCGATAATGAATGCCGGCACCGCTCTTATTTCTACCAACACGTATAATGATGATTTTGGCACTCAAAATTTTGGTTCCGGTAATAGTACAAATCGAAAAAATAATGGGTCAAAAAGGGGTCAAAATCGTAACAATACTAAAGGGAAAAATAATGGCGAAAAGGGGCGGGATTGGGTTGGAGGACAGGCCGTCGGCGGTGGCAACAACCGCGGCCATCAGGGTCAAAACAGACCCCACTGACAGCAGCCCAGCCAGCCGACCGGTGGGCAGTGGGGGAAGTACCCATCGTGGGCCTGACAACCGCAACATTGGGCTACCCCACCCTGCTCGTATCCCACGGCTTAGTGGGCCCGACCTCCTTCCGTCTCTAGACAACCCGGGGTTCTTGGCTCTCGACCGCAATAAGCTTTTGCAGCCCATGGACCATCTTCCACAGGTTATGCTCCCACGGATATTGAACAGGCATGAACACCATGAATCTAAGTGTTCCCGACGATTCATGGTACATGGACACTGGGGCAACGTCACATATGACGTTAACTCAAGGTAATCTCTCGTCTTATTTTAATATGAGCAGAAATAAAAATATTATTATTGGCAGTGGGCATGAAATTCCAATTTGTGATATTGGCCATTTAAATATTTCCCCCTCACCTACCGTTACATTTGAAAAACAACCTACATGCACTCAAACTGATTAAAAACTTGTTATTTGTACGTCATTTTACTACTGACAACAATATTTCTGTTAATTTTAACCCGTTTGGTTTTTTTGTGAAGGATTTTCAGACGGAGATGTCACTAATGAGATATAATAGCACTGGAGACTTGTATCCCATCACCACCACTACCAACAACCAAGTCACCAATTCATCAACCTTTGCAGTTATTTTTCCTATATTATGGCATAACCGGCTGGGACACCTGGGAGCACCAATGTTCAATGTTCTTAGAAATAATAATTTTGTTGCTTGTAACAAACATGGACTCTTCTGTTTGCCAGACTTGTGTGTTTGGGAAGCATGTTAAACTTTCTTTTTCATTATCTACTTAAAAACACTTATGCCATTTGATCTTATGCATTGTGATCTGTGGACATCCCTGATTTTAAGTTCAGCTGGTTATAAATAGTATATGCTTATTTTGGATGATTATTCAAAATTTTTGTGGACTATTCCCTTAGGACAGAAATCGCATGTCTTCACCGTTTATAAACAATTTAGTATTTTTATCAAAACCAATTTGAGAAATCCATTAAAAGTTTTTAATGTGACAATGTGAGGGAATTCCTAAATGCCCAATTTAAAGAATTTTGTCACCAAAATAGAATGTACTTGAGTCTTTCATGTCCACATACTTCTCCTCAAAATGGGAAAGTCGAAAGAAAAATTCGAACAATCAACACTATAATCCGCACACTTCTTGTGCATTCGTCCACACCACCGATCTTTTGGCATCATGCACTTCAAATGACCACATATCTTTTAAATATTCTTCCTATCAAACTACTCTCAAACATATCACCTACACAAATGTTATACCATAGTCTTCTTTCTTATACACATTTGAGGGTTTTTTGGTGTTTGTGTTTTCCCTTGTTTCCGTCCACAACCATTAACAAACTTCAAGCCCGTTCCACTCTTGTGTATTCTTGGGATACCCATAAAATTATAGGGGATATAAGTGTTATGATATGACGAATGGGAAAATTATCATCTCTCGTCACGTTATTTTTGATGAGTTCACATTCTCATTTGCTAAATCTCACGTGTCATTCCCATTTTCATATGAATTTTTGGATGACAGAATACATCCAATTTTACATCACCATCTCAATACCCAAACTCATACTGGACCAACCCAAAATACATCACCAACTATAGTGGCCCATTAACGAAATGGGATTGGGCCAGTCCGAATTGAGGAGCCCACTGCCTCCTTCTCTTCGGCCTCGGCCCAGTCCATGTTATGTGACTGGCAAGCCCATAGGAGGGAGCCCACTACTCCCTCATCCATGTCCCTAACCAGGCCAACATACCCAGATCTTCTGGCCCAAAATCTTACCCCCCCGGCCCAATTCCCAAACCGCAAACCCCAAACCCATTATCCTAGACTTCGGTTTTGGCCCAACATCAGACCTCCCCTAGGCCCAATTCATAAATCGAAAGTCCACTGCCCTAGCCTCCGGTCTTAGCCTAACCTCGGACCATTGAAACTCGTGCCATGAACTGGATTTTTCGACCCAAGCATCAGTTTAACCTAACATCTTCGGTCCAACCATCACCTCTTCCTAAAAATCCCAAAGCGGCCCTATCAGACCCGAATTGAAAAGTTGCCATGTTAGACGAAATTGATGCTCTTATTAAAAATAAGACGTGGGAGTTAGTGCCCCGTCCATCTAACGTGAATATAATACGGTCTATGTGAGTTTTCTGTCATAAAAAGAATTATGATGGCTCTTTTGCGAGACATAAAGCTCGTCTTGTTGGTGATGGTAGGTCTCAGTAGGTTGGCGTAGATTGCGGTGAAACATTCAGTCCGGTAGTTAAGCCAGCAATTATCAGGACTGTTCTTAGTCTGGCTCTGTCAAAATTATGGTCTATTCATCAATTGGACGTCAAGAATGCATTTTTACATGGTCACCTACAGAAAATAGTTTACATGCACCAGCCTTTGAGTTTTCGAGATCCTACACACCCGGATTATGTTTGCCTGTTGAAAAAATCATTATATGATTTGAAACAGGCTCCTAGGGCGTGGTATAACAGGTTTGTATGGTTTGTATCCACACTAGGGTTCTCATACATCAAGTTCAATCAGTCTTTGTTCATTTATAAGAAGGGAAATGACATGTCATAAATTCTTCTCTATGTGGATGACATCATTCTCACAACATCGTCTGAGTCACTTCGACAGTCTATTATGTCCTTCATTACCTCAAAATTTGCTATGAAGGATTTGAGCCCTTTAAACTATTTGTTTGGCATTGATGTAACTCAATATGCAGGTGGTCTATTTCTCTGTCAAAAGAAATACGTCGAGAAAATCATTGAAAAAGCCGGTATGTCCTCATGCAAACCATCACATACATCGGTTGATACAAATGCAAAATTGAGTAACTCTACAGGTACTCCATACAGTGACCCAACACATTACCGCAACTTAGTAGGGGCATTGCAGTATCTCACCTTCACGAGACCCGATATCTCATATGCAGTTCAACAAATTTGTTTACATATGCATGATCCGAAGGAAAAATATATGGAGGCTCTTAAATGAATTCTGCGGTATGTCAAGGGTACTCTTGATTTTGGGTTGCATCTGTATAAGTCCACTATTTCTGGATTCACATTTTATACAGATGCTGATTGGGGTGGTTGTCCGAACACACGACGTTTCACCTCTGGTTATTGTGTATTTCTAGGAGACAACCTCATTTTATGGTCGTTGAAACGCAAACCGATACTATCTCGGTCAAGTGCTGAAGCAGAATATCGAGGGATAGCTAATGTGGTCTCCGAATCATGTTGGCTCCGTAATCTTCTGCTAGAACTTCATTGTCCAATCGAAAAACAAACATGATTTATTGTAATAATGTGAGTGTGATATATTTATCAGGTAACCCTGTTCAGCATCAACCCACAAAACACATAAAATGGATATCTTGTTTATCCGTGAAAAGGTTGCATGTGGACAAGCCTGTGTTCTCCATGTACCGTCATGTTATCAGATTGCTGATAATTTCACCAAAGGTCTTCCGCGCGTACTGTTTGATGATTACAGGGACAGTCTCAGCATACGAAAACCTCCCGCTAAGACTGCAGGGGACTGTTAATTATGTCTATCATATCACATCATATCAATCATATTGTAATTAAATCATATAATTAGATCAATTATCATGATTTGTATTCTTAGGATAGCCTAGATTGATTATATATATATATATATATATATATATATATATACACACAATTGAAGGTGGCCAACATGAATTAACTGTATGTTAATCGCTAAATGATTCAGTTATATATATTACTAGTGTGTTTTTCTTTTCTATTCTATTAGCGTAATGTAATTCATTTCCTTATAACATGTTAACTATTTCATTTTTCAAATAACTAATTTCACTTATTCTGAACAGTTATCTTATAGGTGACAAGAGTAAAAATTCTTATTACTAGTGTGTTTTTCTTTTCTATTCTATTAGCGTAATGTAATTCATTTCCTTATAACATGTTAACTATTTCATTTTTCAAATAACTAATTTCACTTATTCTGAACAGTTATCTTATAGGTGACAAGAGTAAAAATTCTTATTACTAGTGTGTTTTTCTTTTTTATTCTATTAGCGTAATGTAATTCATTTCCTTATAACACGTTAGCTATTTTTTTCAAATAACTAATTTCACACTAAAATATATAGTACTTAAACTCTACTTCCCACCAACAAGGAGAATTTGTTAGTTCTCCCACATCGATGTGATAAATGGTCATTGGTCTGCCTGTATGGACTTGGGCAATCCTCTCATCATGAGCTAGTTTTTGGGATTGAGTTAGGCCCAAGATCAATTCTTTACATGGTATCAGAGCCAGACCCATTCCAATTCTTTGTTCACCGACATTGGGCCCCCAAATTATATTATCCACGCTCCAGTTAACAAAGTCTGGGCGTGCGGGGGAGTGCTAAGAGTCTCACATCGGATATAGAATGGGAACATGGACTCCTTATATGGACTTGGACAATCCTCATCCTACAAGCTAGCTTTTGGGGTTGAGTTAGGCCCAAGATCCATTCTTTACATGGTACCAGAGCCAGACCCATTTCAATTTATTATTTCCGATGTTGGGCCCCCCTCTTATACTGTCCACGCTTCAGATGTTCAGTCCTGAGCATGAAGCGGGGTGTTGAATTCTCACATATCGGTGGGATAAGTGATACTTGGTCTGCTTATATGGACTTGTGCAATCCTCCCATCATGAACTAGCTTTTGGGGTTGTGTTAGACCCAAGATCCATTCTTTACCGAAAGGAAAAACATTAACCAAATTGACTTACGCCCCAAAATAGTCACTTATGCCGTATAATGACCTCTTTTTTCTCTTTTTTTTTTTTTTGCATTAACCTTAATCAATCATTTAAAACTAATTGAAGTAACACCTCCACTAACCAAAGAATTAGGAATTCTTTCTTGCAGCCTAGATAAGTCAACTCACCAATAAACCCTCTTGTGAAACTCCTACGGGATTTGCTTAGAATTGTTATCTTGATCAAAATCTCAAAGCTAATACTTCAAGAACATCAACGTTTGGTTGAATCCAGGAAGTTCGATTAAGACTTTGACTTTAATAGCGAAAAAAAAATCATGTCTATAGAAGTACATCCCGAGATCATAATTTGTATTAGCAACAATGTTAATAGTACTAATACAGAATTTATCTCATATTGAGATTAATGGAGGTGCCTCTTCGCGGAAAACATGCATGCCCCTTAAGATAAACTTATGAAAAAGATGGGAAGGATAAAATTTTAAGTGGACTGACCACAAAAAATAGTGACGTCCACGTCACATATATATATGATTTTTTTTCTTTTGTTTGTTTTATTTCTTCCTTGAAAGAAGGCCCCAGTGCTTTTGTTGTTTTTTTTACTGTGACCTGAGGAGACTGTAGTTACTCCAGCACCAAAAAAAAAAAAAAATCCATATCAGAAAGTGGAATCTAGCAAAATGGCACACATGACGCATATCCACTTTTACATAGTAATAATCTATTGTCATATTGTTTCTAGTGGACAATTGTAATATGTCTAACGTAATATGTTTGGTCTCTCAGTATAATAACAAGTATATTAAATATGTTGAGGCTGCTAGGTGCACAATCAAAGAAATTTGACGCGTAGTAAATGAAAATGGCTTTATTATGTAGAAAATGACATTCACTATATTTATCTCCATAAATTAGTGTTATTATCGTTAAGACAAATTAACTATGGCTACGGTTAATAATATAATTAAATATTAAAAGTGTGTTCTCTCTAATAAATTAAATTTTTTAAATAAAATGATGATACATTTCAACATGGTATTAGAACAGACGGAGGTCCTAGTATTGAATCTTATCGCCACTCATTATCAAAAAGAATTTTCACATGTTTGAATGAAAAGAATCAGTCCCGCACGCTTTTAGATAAGATGATTACACACTTAATGAATAGCTACACTCACGAGTAGATTAGCTAGGGGAAATAATTTGATCCGAACTCCTTCACCAAAAAATCATATTGCATATATATACAAAATAATTTCTTTTATATATGTATATCTAAGACAAATATATCGGACCTCTGGTTAAAAAATCATGCCTCTACCACTTACTACACATCAAAGTAATTGACTTTATTGATCCAATCGATACTTGGAAGTTGGAACATAACAAACCTCCCAACTAAATAGTGAAGCAACGACAAAAAATTGGGTATGTACACTCATAAATTAAACTCAAACTAAACGCCTGGAACCTTAAGACAGTATTCTCACGGCACGAAGAAAGTCATTTGCCAATAAAAAATTTTGTTGTCATATGTTGGATGTTGTTGATAAAAGTATTTTTCGTAACAACAAAAATTGTTGCATGTCATTGCATTAACCTCCGATGCGAAAAGTTTTCACAACAACAAGATTAAAATTTTATTGTTATTTACATTTTTTAGCAACAATATATTAAAATTTTACTGTCATTTATATTTTTAGCAATAATATATTTATTATTGCTAAAATTTTATTAACAATTCCATACTTTCTTCTAGTCTCTTATGTTTCCTTGCAAACTTCAAGAAATAAATTCGTGTCCATCAAATATTATTTTAAACCCATATAACACTACTGCTATCTTTACCAAAGTTTTAAACTAATATATAATGCAAATTAGGCATTAATATGAACGCAACTGTAGCTGGAGCTGAAGGCTACAACACTAAAATAGCACCTTCTTCTTTCTTTTGACCTCTCTTAATTTTCCACTTGTAAATGTAAACACTGGAACGCATATTATTCTGAATGGCCTTTTGCTGAAGTCAAGGGTCACTAAACAGATCTATAGAGTTTCTACAAGGGGTTTGCAATAATATTGAAGAATGTAACACCTCTTACTAACGAATAAGTTTGTTAGCAATGATCGCTTTATCAAATGATTCAAATAAAATATGTAATTACTCGTTAAATTACAACAAACGCGTATTAAACTATTAATTACTCATTTACCTTAAAATCCTCACCTTTAGTAGATTCAACTAAAGACAACAACAAAGTAACAAGGTTCCGGAAAAAAAAGACAAACCTTAAGGCAACTAAAACTAGAAAAGTAAGTTTAGAAAAGAACCGAATATATATATATATATATATATATATATATATATATATTCTGGAAAAAAAAGACAAATCTTAAGGCAACTAAAGCTAGAAAAGTAGATTTAGAAAAGAACCGAATATATATATATATACACACACACACTGTGTGTATTGGACACGCTTCCTTATTGTTGAAGCGTGCTACCATTTAATTCAAAAGCACGTAGGAATTTCCTTTTTAATAGAGGGTGGTGGTGATCAAACTCAAATTCAGGACCTGTCTACTCTGATACCATGTTAAACTTTGTTATATATATATATATATATATATATATACTGTGTGTATTGGACACACTTCCTTATTGTTGAAGCGTGCTACCATTTAATTCAAAAGCACGTAGGAATTCCTTTTTTAATAGAGGGTGGTGGTGATCAAACTCAAATTCAGGACATGTCTACTCTGATACCATGTTAAACTTTGTTACCATCTCATCAAAAAATTTAAGTTATTGAACTTACTATTCTTATTCACATGACACTCTTTAAATTTTATATTTAATAACATTCTTTTATAGACATAAATATATCATTATATATTTGAGATCACAAGTCTAATAATTTATTTAATATTTATCAAAAGCTTTATTCTTTCTTAAATTTCATATCATATTAAACATCACCCTACACAAACAAAACAAAAGGAGTAAGTATTATTTTCCTAGAGATGAGGATGAAATATGAGAAATTCCAAAAAAAGAAAGCAACTACGAAACTGGGCAGTAACTTATCACATCAAACATATACCTCTTATCTGATTTATCATCATTTGGGTCCTTCCTGTTAATGGCTTGCATCATATGCCAACAATTGGTTTCTGGGCCACTAAATTAAGAGCACTCCTAGACCACTTGTTAATAGACACATTCCCAAATATAATAATCTCTTCCATTTTAATTTCATATTATCGTCTTAATTCTATCATAAAAAAGAATGTTATATTTTCTTATCTAAAGCTAATTTAATTTCAACTTTTATTTTATTTATAATAAAATTATATATAATCACATAAATATTTTTAAATTTATTTTAAATTATAATATTCATTTCTTTTTCTTTTTAAAATTTTATATCTAATCAGACATCACAATATAAATTGAAAGAGAGGAAGTTTCGGACCTTGTCCCTCAATACTGTTAAAATGTCATTGTACGCCACTTGATAATACTTCTCGAACAGTAAATAAAAATCAAGGAGTTTAGGAGATTACATATTCATGAAATCTGATTCATTAAGCTAATTATATTGTAATATTGCTCATATAGTGGATATTATAACGTACCAACAAGCAGATGGAGGGATCGGTGTTCTTGAATGAACTCAAGACTATTTTATATATTTCTATTAGCAGCTTGTTCTCCCCCACCCCCATCCCCCACCCCCTCTTTGTTGGCCTAATTACCAAGAAATTACT
Organism: Anisodus acutangulus; assembly: GCA_029783415.1. Lineage (NCBI taxonomy): Eukaryota > Viridiplantae > Streptophyta > Magnoliopsida > Solanales > Solanaceae > Anisodus > Anisodus acutangulus. Next base: position 22,592,756 of record CM056494.1, on the reverse strand, counting down.
TGGTTTCCCCAGAAATCCTTATACACTTTTGTAGTAATAGTTGAGATCTTCCCTACCCCTCCCCTCCCCCTTTTCTTGATCTTGTTCTCACGTTTTAAAGCTTCGAGAGAATATGACTCTCACGAGCGGCATCCTTCTCATTCTCTAAATCTCTCTTTAACCCGGTCCGACCTGTACGTAAAGCGAGGAGTTGATATATTTGCCAACTAATGACATATGAAATGGGCTTGGCCCACCGAACTTGAAACATTTTAATTTCATTTTTTAAAAACAATCTCTTAACATTTATTTGTACATCCATATAGTTGTAATCGAATGGTACTAATTCAAGACTTTAAGGAGTGCTAAAATAGCTCGGGACTTCATATTTTGACGCCCCAATGACTTATCTCTACTTAATTAGCATTAACAATAAATGGGATCTTGTCACCACACTTCCTCTAAATACTAATGGGTGCTCATAATAACTTTATCACTAATTTGGACATAAATGAACTAGGAAAATTGGGGGCACGTACGGTCAGGGCTTCCACAACTTAAGGCTATTAGTTGCATGAGTTTATGTTTTATGAGTATTACACAAAAATTTTCTCTGTAGCAGTGAAATTTAATCGATAATAAAATATTAATACTCTATTTTTAGATTATCATATCATGCTTGATATTTAGAATGGCTAAACTCTATGAAAATGTGACTCATACCAACCGATTTATTAACATAATTCATTTTGATTTGTCCAATTCAGCCTAACTTTCTAAAAATTTGATTGATTTGGGGCTAAATATTTAGCCTTATCTAACCATGTAAAATCTTGTCTAAATACTTTTAAAAGAAAAACTATTTTGTGTTCAATATGTTATATCATATATGGCATAATAAAAAATATTAATTTTATTTGGTAAAAACAAATTATAACAAACAGAAGCTATGACCTACAGTTTAGTCCAATCTGGCCCAGTCACTCAGCCCAAATAAGTTTCAACACGCCCATTTATCAACTCAATTCACTTTAACCTGCCGATGAAGAAATATTTTTTTTGTGCAGATTGGCCTTCAAATGCACTGTTCTTTAATTTTTTCCTTTCATATCAGTGGTCTTTAATTTTTGCCCCTACTATTTATTTTATGAAAATATTCAGGTCTACTTCGCAAGGCATAATCTCTACAATATTTTTCTTTTCGAAAATTAAAATTTTACCCCGCGCGCTATAAATTATGTAGGAATTAAGTTATGCAGCATAGTTTCATAGTAACTTTTTAGATTATGTTGAGTGTTGGAAATTATGCCTTATCCGGCATAGTTTATGTGGATGTCATGATACATATGTTGAAATTAAACGCTAACTATGTCTGCCGAAATATGAAATTATGCCTTTTTATATTATGTTGAGTGTTGACAGTTATGTCTTATCCGGCATAATTTGTGGGTTGTGTATGATACATACCGAAGATAAACACTAATTATGCCTTACAAAAATTTAACTATACAACGCAAAAAATAATAAAGGGCAAAAAATTAAAGACCACCCCAAAATAGGGACTTTTGTGCGAATGACCCATGAAATAAAAAAAATTTACCTGTCCAAATTCAGCCCAGTCCATTCACACCTCTATTATATACTAAGGTCGCGCTGGGCCGGTCGTCTGGCCCTGCCTGGTCCCGCTTCGACAACGCCTGCCCCGCCTCGACAACGCCTGGCCCCGCCAACACGAGTATTTAAAAAGAAATTATGTATCGAACTCGAACCGGGACGGGACAAGGTCTCGTCCCGACCCATCTCGGCCCACCTCAAGCCCGCCAGTCCCGACCCGATCCCGATCCCACCCCAGTCCCGACTCGATCCCGCCTGAAACCTCCCATCTGCAAAAATAGTTGTTGCACCAACGACTATTTTACATTTTGGCCGTTGTGCAACGACTATTTTTGGCCTCCCCCCTCCCCCAACCCCCTACCCCCTTAATATTTATTTTTAACCCATAAGTTATTATATTTACACTTTAACTCAATTTTTCAACTATAAATACCTCATTTTCTCTTCATATTTCTCACAAATCTTCCTACAATCTCTCTAATCTCTCAATCTATCTCTCTACAAGTCTACATTGTCTACTAAATATTCAATTTTATTTATTCATTTGGGAATTGGGAGTGAAGTTGGCAACTAGCTTGAGGATCTTCCATCGAGCAAAGTTTTAATTTTCAACCTCTTGATTACACGTCGACGTTACGTCGGCGTTTGGTACATTCGTTCCTTCATTAAATTATTATTGTCTGTTTATTTTATTTAGCGCACTTAATTTTATTTACTTTACTTATTTATTAGTATAATTATAAATTTATAATTGAAGGATTTAAACGTATGCTTATGGGTAGGAGTCATGCTTCTTCTAGTAGGGGCAACAAGGGCAAGGGTCCTATTTCTAGACAGAATCCTATTCCTACACAGGATGATTTTGTTGATACTGAACATTTTCCTACAATACCATTAGATTTAGACGAGGAGCAATTTTCTGAAACTCAAGAAGACTTTAATTTAGACGATGATCTAGATGATACACCCACTAATGTAGATGACAACACACCCACTAGTGCACCTTAAACTGAAATGCCTCATATTCCCCCTAGTATGAGATGAGGTCCAGCAAAACGACCATTAAAATCAGAAACATGGACATTTTTTATAGGGACGTAGAGAATCAAGTAGCTAGATGTAAAATTTGTAAATATGTTTTAAAATTTAAAACTGGAAAAGGTCACGGTGGGACGGGGGGGGGGGGGGGGTTTAATGAGACACGTAGCAAGGGCTCATCCAGCTAGGTATGCCCAATACGAAGCTTCAAAATTGGGTGCGCAAACACTCGCTCCATCGGGACAAGGTTCACATACTGATACTGTCCCGGACCAAGATATAGGTAGTATGTGAACATAAAGATAGGTAAGCAATAGCAAAATTAGTTGTTGTGGAGGGTTTGCCTTTTTCATTTCCTTCATCTCCCGGTTTTATTCATTACATTAGAGATATGTATAATCCTGCTTTTAACGGTTTTCCTAGATCAACTGTTAAGAGAGATGTATTTAAATTCGCACATGAATATCAACAGTATTTACGTTATTCATTATATCATTTTAATGAAAAATTGGCTATCACTTTTGATATAGGCCGTAGTATTAACGACCATGATTATTTAACGGTAACCTGTCATTGGATAGATTATAAATGGTCTATGCAAAAACGTATCTTAGCGTATAGATATATAGATGATAGGCACACTGGTACTTTTATTGCAGAAAACATTTATCAAGTGTGCGATTATTACGGAATAACTGATAAAATTATGACTATTACATTAGATAACGCTTCTTCTAACAATTACGCTATTACAATTTTAAAAAATAGTTTAACTCCATCTTTTTCAAATCATTTTCATATAAAATGTGTGCGCCATATATATATAACTTAATTGTAAAGGATGATCTATCACTTTTTGAAGACATTCTTAGTAAAATACAATTTGCTATAAACTTTATTTTTAAAAATAATAGAATACAACGAAGAAAAAAATATAAAAAATCTTGTCACGGTTGCCAACTACCTTATAGAAAAATATCAGAAGAAGTACCCACTAAGTGAAATTCTTTATACGAGCAACTACTTGTTGCTTATGACTATAGAAAACCTATAACTTTATTTTTTAACTCTCATAATCAAAATCCAGCTAATATGGTTGTAGATAGCGATTGGGGAATTTTTTTAGAACTTATTGTATTTTTAGAGAAAATTTTTCAAGCAACAAAAGAATTTTCCGGTATATATTATCCTACTATTTCAACTATGTTGTTTTATATATCTCTAATATTTTTATTACTTAGTGAATATATGGAAAAACCAAATTTTATATGACAAATTTATTAAAAAAATGTTTCTCAAAATAAAAAAATATTTTATTCCTATTCCCACTATTTATATTATTGGTGCTGTATTAAATCCGACTATTAAAATAGACGGTACTAAATCACATATTGAAACTATTTACGATTGTATAGCAGTACTACCACCTCCAAGTCCCAAAAATCCAAATCACCCACCACCTATTGAACAAACTAAAGAAGAAGTGTTGTCTAGCGTAGAAGACGAGTGCAAAAAAATATATAGATTTTACCAACAAGAAAGTGATAGCAACCTACCAGCTTCCATACCATCTTCTTCTTCTTCAACACAACCTCACAAAAGACATGTTGTTTCTGCGGCTAGTATTGAAAGCCTCAGAAATAGAATGTGCGGCCGTACCGCTATTAACCAAATTTGTGAGTTTGATTTTTTTGTTTTGCAGGGTTCTGTACCGTACCAAGTAGTTCTCAATGAAGAAGGACGTGAAGACTTGCTGAAATACTGGAGGGGGAATGAGAAGACCTTTCCGACACTTTCAATAATGGCCCGAGATGTTTTGAACATTCAAGTGTCATCAAAGGCGTCTGAAAGCGGTTTTTCTGCCGGCAGATATCAAATAGGAGAGCACAGACACTCATTAGCCGGAGACAGCTTGGAGATTGTAGTATTATTTAGAGATTGGATACGATCGGAGCAAAGAAGGTGCGGTCAACCGGAGATCAACGAAGAAGAAGACGGAAACTACAACGAAATCTTATCCGAAGGTGGTGGAAGCGACGTGGAGCAATTTGACCAACAAATACCAATTCCAACCGAAGAACCACAAGAAATTATCAAGAAACTAGAACAGGTTTTTTTCAGAATGTAATTTTTTTAATTGTAATTTTACTATATAATTTGCAACTTTTGAATAACACCACAAAGTTGCAATTTTGACAATTGTATTTGTATTACAAAAAAAATCATATGTCTATTAAATAATATAAGAGGCACAAAAACAACATTGAGATATTTTTATTACACTATCTTGTCTTGTTTAATTATTGAGTTATATATATATGTTATTTTTAAAATTAAGTGCAAAAAAAAAAAAAAAGGAGAACCACCCGAATCCCGGTCCCTATCCCGACCCGACCCGATTCCGACGGGATCGGGGCGGGGACTTCGGCAAATCCCGATCCAGCCTGACCCGATCCCGTCCCTTCACCCATCCCGCCCCGACTCGATCCAGCCAAATCCAGCCCAACAATCCTGAGCCCGGCCCACTGGCCACCCCTAACCTAAGCTATAAAATCCAAACGATACAACACACATGAATACATAATGCTGAAAAAACGAATACAGTATATAGAAATACAAAATGGATGGGTAAGTGGGTCCCACATGAAATGATTATCTTAAAGAAGATGTAATGATGACATAACCAAAGGGTAAGTAAACTGCCATTTTATTTTCATGAATTTACAATAGTACCTTGTTAACTCAAATTGTATAATGGGAATCAGAGTGTGTTTCCGTCAATTCACATCAACCGGAAGCTCCTTGGAGAATGGAGACAAAATTGATCTAAATTACAAACTATATACTAACCTGTTTGGACATAATTTAAAATCATGATTTCAAATTAAAATTTTGTTTTAACATGTAATTTGAATTTTTTAAATTATATTTTTTCTCATTGATATAAAAATCTCATAGGTTGTGAAAACTATTAAAACGTTCTTAATTCTTATATAATCTTATCAAATGAACAAGTCATAATTCATAACAAAATTAATACGCAGCTAGAAGTCTTTTCTAAATAATACAACATCAATTGATCAAACTTTAGTTCAATAAAAAAGAAAAATTGAACATGAATAGTAATGTAACTACTCTTTGATACAATCTTTCCATATGATATGGACAATCTCTTTACGCTGAACATGCATTTTCCGATCAGATGACCGAGAAGACGAAGCTACATTATTACTTTGAGCCGATTGTTGTCATTTTAAATGCATTATAACTGTAGGCATACCTTTGTATATATATACAATTTAAATTATGTATTAGACAATTATATCCAATACAATATAAAGTCGATCATTTGATATATATCAACTTATTTATGGATCTTTTTTTTACAAAATATAAACTTATGAGCCAAGTTATATTTAAAAAAATTTAAAATCATGATTGAAATTCCAAATCACACATTTTTAGATGATTTAGGATTTCAAATCATGACATGAAGTAGAAGTTGAAGTTATGTCCAAATTGCATAGACAACCGTGATTTGAAATCAAATTAGGCCGAACCCATCGCGGGCCCTTTGTAGTCGATAAATTTTTTCACTTACACACCTCAACTAAGAGGTATTCCAATTGAGCACTTACCGTACCCGAAATTTATTTCAAAGACACCTTTTGTACAATCAACCGAAAATGTAAAGTAATTGTACCACACTCGTAAATAACGTGGCAAAGTGGCAAATTAAATGAAGACATGTGGAATATATACCAAAAATAATTATTTTAAAAGTAAAATATAGTATAAATATTAATTACCCGTTTCATGTCCTTTTTAAATAGCGGGTAATTTATTCCCCGAAACCCCCCCCCCCAACTAAATAAAGAAAAGAACCAAAAAAGAAATAGTTAAAAATTAAAAAAAATATGTTCCCCACTGCAAAATAGCTTTTTCACGTGCCTATTTGATGTGGAACTCATCTAAGTTGTCAAATAAGTGAAAACTGTCTAAATGACACAGTGGAAGTCAATTTAAATGTCTAAATGGAACAAGATTTAATTGAAGTGTTTAAGTGAAAGATGTTATCAACCACAAGTGCCTCCTGATGAGTTCAACCATCAAATTATGAAAATATGATTTGAAAATACATGGTCAAATGCCGACTAAACTTTACTACCTATACTAAATTCTTTGGGGCCAATATTGATGAAGTTATCTAACAAAGTATGAGCAAAAGTCTCTAAGAATTTTGTCTTTTGTTTGAATACGTAAAAAAAAAGGAAATTAACTGAAATCCCCCCAAAATAAATTAATTACCCGTTTCATGTCCTTTTTAAATTAGTTACCCGTTGTATTCCCTCTCCAAGAACTATTTATCCGACATACCCCTCGTCCAAAATCCTTTCTTTGTGATACCATCGCAATATATTTATATATCAGGATAGTATCATGAAGGACCAAGAGAAGGACTGAAGTAGTCTTTCATGATACCATCTCAGTATATTTATATACCACGATTGTATCATGGTCCTGAGGAGTGTCTCATTGAAGGACTGAATCAACCTTACATGATACCATCACAATATATGTATATAAAGCAATGGCATCATAGAGTTTTTTTCCGAGAAACGTGTGACTTTTTTGAATAAACGAACATGATCATTCATGATATACCGTTTCAGTATATTTATATACCATGATGGTATCATGTAGGACTAAGAGAAGGATTGAAGCAGTCTTTCATGATACCATCTGAGTATATTTATATACCATATTGGTATCATAATTGGGGAGGAAAGGGGGCATCTCGGGTAAATAATTTTAAATTTTTAGGGGCATGGAAAGTAAGAGGGATAGAGACGGCTAAATAGTTGAGTTTATGGGGGTATAAGTGATGTTTTCCAAAAAAAAATCAAGTTTATGAATGATGAGTTGCACAATTTGAAGGTTCTAAGTAGAAAATAAAATGGAATTTAAGAACTTTCTTTTCACTCTTACAAAACTTGAAGTTACATGCCGGATGGTGTAAAAGTACTTATATAATTAAATCATTTAAGTTGTACTTACACTAGTAGTATATGCAACGTATATCCGTAAAATATATATTAAAGTTAATTGCAGCATGATTCGTTCAAATTAAAACTTCTTAAGTATTTTGATTTGTTTGGTGTACCCACTCCTAATTAATGAAAGGAGTATATTGGTAATCCTCCCTAATGATTTAGTAAGTTATTAACGTTAGTTTAGTTGGTCTGCAACAAATAATAATTATAGTAATTAATCCAAGCAAGTGTAGGTTTTTGTTGGGTTCAAAACACATAAGTAGACACACCGAAAATTTAAAATTTTTGTTTCTTACTTACCCCAACAACATTTCTGGTATGATTATACAACAATCAAACCTGTAACATAAAGCATAATACTTACAAGTTAGAATATCTGGAGTCTTTATCTACTATAAGGTGGATACGCGGTTGCCATTCCGATTGCAAGCTCCAAGCTTCAATGTATTTCTCTTTCGGAAAGCTAGGAAATCCGGCAGAGGTTCGAGAGAGTTTTAATTCTAAGTCTCTAATGCTTAGAATGATAATCTGAAATTGGTGTGTGAATAATGAAGAGAATGTCTCTATTTATAGTTGAAAAATAGGTCAAAACCGGATTAGGGTTTGACCTTGGGCATGACCCAAAATTCGAGGCAGAGGCGTCGCGACCCTAGGGTATGGGCGCCGCGGTGCTCGACGTGCTCCTGCACTGTCTCGATTTATTTTATGCGCATTCTTAATTAAATTCAAAATTCAATTTTGACTTAATTAAAATAATCATTATTCATTTAAATATCTCGATTCTAAATTGAACATGAAATTAGTCTCTCAATACATCCTTAGATCGAACGAACAATCGACATAGTGTGACCCTACATGCCTTCTCATATCGACATAAATCAAATTAAGGTCCACGCGAAACCCCTAGACGGCGCCGCAAGACGAACTCAATATGTGAAGTACGTTTACGCGAATCCAGTAAACTCAACCTTTATGTGGTAAGATAAAATCCTTTCATTCAAGACACACTCGATCAAGCTTATGATTTGTCAAGTGTCTATCCAAATGGATTAATCATTGTATCTCATCTATATTAGTTGACAACTAGATCATATTCTAAATACGTCTATTGCGTTGGCCAAAGACTTAGTCAACCTAATATCACTGAGAATCCGAGTGTTCTCTCGAATATACATTCGAGGAATGAATCCTAATCTTGGCTCAACTACCACCTTTAATCCACATCGTAATGTACCCAATACAAACCGTATCTCAACCTATAAGGCATTTGAGCTTAGGACGGGATCAAAGTACATTACTTTGTAGACAAGGCGCGTATTGACCTCAAGCCTAAGGACTTCTATCTCCTACATGCTGATCATACTTTAGACAAGTATAACAAACAATATATCAGCAGGGTATACCAATACTTCCAAAGTATCCATGTGTCCATCACGAGTAGCCATTACTCGTAGCAGGTGAGACATACTACATCGTCTAAGGATGTGATGTAGACCACATGTCGACTTATCACATATCATCGATATCCCATTCTCGATGATCATTAGTCGAGGCTATTTTAAGAGTTACGTTATAATATTAATATCTCACACTATTAATAACAGCGTAACCTCCAGGGATGCATATTATAGAATATTACAAACAATCAATTAATATTTCAACAATTTGCAAATGCCAAAATATTAATCTCCATTAATAATAATACGAATGTGTATAAAGTACATTTGTCCTAATACAGATTGTCTTTAGGACTTAAGTATACTTTCAATCTCCCACTTGGCCTAGAGCCAATCTCCAACATATCTAATGACCATATTCTCAAAATGACCATTATGCTTGACTAAGCTTAATGGTTTAGTGAATGGGTAAGCTAGATTATTGTCTGTGGGAACATAATCTAATCTAATCTCTTCAGTCTCCACCACCTCCCTGAGTATGTGGTACTTCCTTGGTACATGTTTGTTTCTGTTGGTTGATCTTGGTTCCTTAGCTTGCGCAATCGCACCTGTGTTGTCACAATAAACCGTTATTGGACAAGTGGCACTTAGAACAACCCCTAGTTCCTTCAAGAACTAAGATATTGCGACAACTTCTTTACCAGCTTCCGATCCAGCAATGTACTCAGCTTTTGTTGTCGAATCAGCAGTTGTAGCTTATTTGGAACTTTTCCAGCTTACTGCTTTACCATTGAAAATGAACGTGTACCCAGATTGAGATTTGTAGTCATCAACATTTGTCTGGAAGATAACATCAGTGTACCCAGTAGCAGCTAGCTTTTCTTCCCCACCATAGACTAAGAAGTAATCTTTAGTTCGTATAAGATACTTAAGAATACTCTTGACTGCCTTCCAGTGTTTTTCCCCATGATTCTGCTGGAATTTGCAAGTCATACTAAGTGCAAAGGCCACATCTGGCCTAGTACAGGTCATGGCATACATGATCGATCCTATAGCTGAAGCATATGAGATCATTTTCATGCATTCAAGTTATATAGTATTAGAAGGACCATTCTTCTTAGATAACTTGATGCCTTGTCCCATAGGTAGACCGCCTTTCTTGGAATTTTCCATAGAAAAACGTCTAAGCACTTTGTCTATGTACACTAACTGTGACAGCCCCAACAATTTATTAGGTCTATCTCTATAGATTCTAATTCTCAGAATGTAGCAGGCTTCACCTAAATCCTTCATCATGAAGGTACTGGACAACCACTCATTGATTAACTGCATGAGAGTCTTATTGTCTCCCATTATTAATATGTCATCTACATATATGATAACGAAGGCAATACTCCCATCCTTGTGTTTACTATAAAAATATGGATCCTCTTTGCTTCTGACGAAATTAAATGACTTGATAGCCTTGTCGAAGCAAATGTTCCAACTCCTCGAGACTTGGTTAAGCCCATAAATAGACTTTTGTAGCCTGCATACAATATTTGGTTTGGACTCAAGTGAAAAACCCTCAGGTTGTTTCATATATACCTTCTCAACTAGATTACCATTGAGAAAAACAGTTTTAACGTCCATCTGCCAAATATCATAGTCATATTATGTAGCTATTGCAAGCAAACTCCGAATGGACTTAATCTTAGCAACATGTGAAAATATTTTATCATAATCGACCCCAGGCCGTTGATTATAACCTTTAGCCACCAGTCTTGCTTTATAAGTCTGTACCTTGCCATATGCATCAATCTTCTTCTTGAAGACCCATTTGCATCCTATGGGTCTAACCCGTGTTGGCAAATCAACCAAGTTTCGAACTTGATTTATGTACATCGAGTCCATCTCAGATTTCATGGCTTTTTGTCATCTCTGCGAATCAATGTCCAATATAGCTTCGCTGTAGGTTAGAGGTTCATCGTCATCAGGAATATCTATCTCATTGTGTGTTTCAACAAGGAGATTAAGTCTTTCAGGCGGACGATGAGTCCTAGTGGTCATACAGAGTTGATTATTTTGTGTTTCAGTGTTTGTTGCATTCTGATTGTCAGAAGGTCTTTGTGTGTTGGACAATCCATCACCTTGAGAGCTTTCAAGAATGTCATTTTTATGTATTTCCTGAATAGAATGATGTACAACTACTGTATCATCTTCCATTGGTTATGTATGAGAGCCTTGCATTTCTGCACTATCTCTCACATCACTCCCACTGGCTGAAAGACGTACTCTAAGTACCCAATCTTCACCAAATACTCTCACTGAATCCTTGTTTAGGTCATTCGACAAGGGTTCAACTTATGTGTTATCTTGAATTTCTTCAAGTTCTATCTCTGTGCAGCTATGTTCCTTGTAGACATATTCTTCTTCAAGAAAAGTTGTGTTCCTGGAAACAATGACCTTATGTTCTCCAGGAAGATATAAGTAGTATCCCTTAGTTTCCTTTGGATACCCCCACAAAGTACCATTTCTCACTTTTGGATTCCAACTTGTCAGTGAGCATCTTCTTAACATATGCAGGGCACCCCCAAGGTCTCATATATTTAAGAGCTGGCTTCTTGCCACACCATATCTCATAGGGTGTCTTTTCTACTAACTTGGAAGGAACCCTGTTCATAATATATATAGAGATTTGTATAGCATATCCCCAAAGATATGTTGGTAGAGCTGAGAAGCTCATCATGGATCGAACCATATCCAATAAGATTTGGTTTCTCCTTTCGGCAACAACATTCATTTGTGGCGTTCCAGGAGGTGTCCATTCTGATTGGACTCTATGTAGCTTTAATTAATCTAGAAAATCCTTGCTCAAGTATTCACCTCCTCGATCCGATCAAAGGGTCTTGATACTTGTTGCAAGTTGCTTCTCTACTTCCGACTTGTACTCTTTGAACTTCTCAAAAGCCTCGGATTTGTGTCTCATAAGATACACATATCCATACCTTGTGAAGTCATCACTAAAAGTGATGAAGTATGGGAAGCCTCCTCTAGCTTGAGTCGAGAATGACCCACATACATCAATATGGACCAACTCAAGCACCTCCTTGGCTCGTACACCTTTCTCAGAAAGTGGTTTATTGGTCATCTTTCCTCTTAAGAAAGATTCATAGTTACCATAAGACTCCAAGTCAAATAGTTCGAGGTAGTCTAACTTCCTCAACCTTGCTATCCTTGATTCGTTGATATGACCAAGTCTGCAGTGCCATAGGTTGGTAGAGCTTCTATTACTGATCTTGGCTCGTTTATTTTGTACATTAAATATATCTTGACTACAGTTTAGTGTATATAATCCATCTACAAGAGGAGCAGTTCCATATATAAAATTATCAAAAGACAGTACTTGACTGCCATTATAAATATACGAGGAAAAACCCTTCATGTCCAAAACTGGGATAAAAATGATATTCCTCGTTAACGAGGGTATATAAAAGCAACCATTCAACACTAAACAATAGCCGGAAGGTAAATTTAATCTATAAGTCCCTACGCGCTCAGTATCTACTCGTGCTCCATTTCCAACGCGTAGGTCTACCTCCCTTGGTCCAACCTTCCTGCTATCAGTTAGCCTCTGCACATATATACAAATGTGTGAGCCACAAGCGGTATCCAATACCCAGGAATGAGAGTTATTTATACATATTTATTTCAGTGACGTACATACTTTGTCCACCAAAGGCAGGAGCACCTGGTGCTTTTCCTCCTCCTGGTGTCGTGCAGTCCTTTTTCCAATGCCCCTTCCAGTGGCAATTGAGGCATTCATCCTTAGCCGAATTCACCTTCTACTTCACACCTCCCTTGGGCTTCATAGCTGAGGGTGCAGCGACTGCTTTGCCCTTCTTCTTCTTCCATTCCTTGCCTTTCAGCTTGGGTCGGCTAGAAGAGCTCACCATGAGCACAATTTTTCCTTTGGAAGTGGAAGACTTAAAGGTCTTGAGCATTTTGTGCAGCTCTGGCAGAGTCGCCTTCGTTTCATTCTTATTGAAATTCACTATGAAGTTCTCAAAAGAATGAGGGAGAGAGTTCAGGATGAGAGTGGTAGCGACATTCTTTTCAAGCTTCGTTCTAATTGAAGCAAGCCTCTCTATCAACCCTATCATCTTCAACAGATGCTGCGAGACCTGGCCCCCTTCATTGAGCTTACACTTAAAGAGTTCTATCAGTAACTCATATTTCATAGTCTAGGATTGTGAGTCATAGAGACTCTTCAAGCGTTCGAGCATCTCATTGGGCCCCATGTTCTCATGTTGTCTCTGAAGTTCCATAGACATGGAAGACAACATTACGCATTGCGCTGAAGTGTCATCATCTAGATGTTTCTGGTAAGCATCCTTATCAAAAGAGGCATATTCAACAGAGTATGTCGCAGGGGCTATTGGAAACACCGTGTCCAACACGTATTCTATTTTCTCTTGTCTCAGTACTATTCGCAAATTCCTTAGCCAATCAAGGTAGTTCGGTCCAGTAAGTTTGTTCATCTCAATCAACATTTTCAATGATAAGCTCGACATCTTTTATAATCTGAAGAATTAGATAGACCGGAAATCAAATTCAAAATCTATTTCCTATTATACACATTCATTTAGGCTAATCAACAAGGCCTTTTGTTTAATTAGCTCCCACTAATTTAACATACTTCTACGACCCCATGATAGAATACAGACCTATTTTAATTGAGGTTATAATGGGCCAAGATCCAAGCCTATGCTATCTCCGCATTTGCTTTGGCTGATAACTTCAATAACACATCTTGGTAGGTTCTAACCAATTGCAAAACTTACTTGCAACTCTTGGTTGATTAAGTATTACATTTAATCTTGTGTCCCTAGATTAGTCCGACACTTTGGCGCCAAGATTTGTCTAAGCAAGTCAACCCCATTATACGACTGCGTTTATGTATCTAAGCAAATTTGGCCTTTGTGAGCAAATACTTTGGTGTAAATACCCACAAAAGTTTATCGTTTACCTTTACATTAAAACACATATATGAAAGAGTCTGGGTCCTCGTAGACTTAGAGCAAATGCTTTGGTATAAATACTCGTATTGCCGAAAAAGAATTTTGCATTCTAACAATTATAATGGACAACACGTTTTAATTTAGACTTGTATTTAAAATTTTGGGGTATATTTTAATTCAGGGTTTTAACCAAGATCAACTCTTTTACGCCATATCGAATATGACATCTTAACATCATGCAAACTAATGACACATATAGTTGGGAACCGTCAACCCAATATGCATGATATAAGATGGTTTAATCAAATACTGGGCGCCGCCTGCCCAGACAGTTATAGCGGACACTATTCTAGAAATGTAAATGACAAACATTTTGATATTTAGCACATAGACAGTATATTTATCAATTATACTATATAATAATAATCTTGGATTAAACATTCTGAACTCTGATTTTTTTCTAGACAGGTGGGGCCGCGACGCTAATCATTAGGTCCGCGACGCCACTGAGGCAGATGCCTTTCGGCTTCTGTAAAATGCATTAGCACCGCGACGCTTCACCATGGAGCTGCGGTGCCAATAGTCCAGTGAGTCCAAGTTTTGAAACGAAGCATTAGCGCCGCGACGCTCCACCATGGAGCCGCGACGCCTCCCTGAAACCCTAGCAAGCGCCGCGGCGCCCTACTATAGGGTCGCGACGCCGATGTTCTGACAAACGTTTCTGTGTTGATTTTCAAAATCGTTCAACCCCTAAATCCAATTTAGGGATCAATTCACAGGTCCTTTATCATCACCCACCATTATCAATAATGCCCTTATCGACCATCATCCGTTCTTACTCGTTCTTAGCCGTGCACCGTGCAATGAGCCGGACAACACACTTTTGGCTTAGTTCGAGTTAGAACGGAATGACTTACTCGAGTTAGCGTAGGAGATAATTTAGGGTGATATCAAAAGGTCAACAATCGTTCAAGACATGTAGGATTTCAAGAAACCTTATTTTAATCCAATTTTATGTTTAACCCATATTATTACTTTATTCAATTGTTATATAACCATTGAACCAGCATGGGCTCTGTTGACACCCAATTTTGTCCCGTCTTTTCCAATTTTATTTGCAATTTTAAATATTTTTAAACACCTCAAACAATTTTAATCTATATACATACATGCGTATATATATATATATTATTATTCTCTTATTATTATTATTATTCGCATTTTTTACTATCATTTGCATTTTTATCATAATCATAAGTTTTATCCGAAATTTCTATGTTATTTTATTCTTGCAAAATTGCATCGCATTTCCATTTTTATTAAGCATTAAACATTTGCAAATATTATATTTTTATTATTATCACATCGTTATGTTATTTTAAATAATTCACATCTTTTACAAAATAAAAATAATATTTTTAATGTTAAACCCCTTTTATATTTTTTTTAACCCAAAACAATTTCAACCCATTTCATTTCCCAACCCAAAACTAATTTCCTTCCCACAAATAGCCCAAACCCCTAACCAAATCGGCCACCCCCTCTACCGAGCCCAAAGTCCCCAATTAAATTCCCATTCCTTTACCAAGCCCACCCCAAATCGTCCATCCGCCGAGGCCCAATTCCCACTTAGCCCATTCATTTCCAACACCCATTTAACCCCTATTTCGCCGGCCCAATTCCCAAACCCGCCGACCCGTCTCCCCAACCTTTTAAACCAAACGAAAACCCTAAACAAAAACAAAAAAAGAAAAAAACCAAACACCCCCAAAATCGCCAAGCACACCTGGACCCCCAACATCCCCGCACACACCCTACACCCCTACACCCCTACCCCACCACGGCCACCACGCTACCCTGACACCGCCAAATCCTCACCCTTTTCTTTTCTCTCTCACCCTTCCCCAAAAATCAGAGCAACAACTCCCATTTCATCTTCTAGACAAAGCTTGTAGCTTTGTCAACCATGGAACAGAGGGTGTTGCTCCATTTTCGTGCTATGAATCACGTGAAGCCTGCAAGGCCATCAACGTCCGAATTTTTGAAGGATTTCGTTGACCTATTTCAAAATTTGAAGCTAAAAACCCCGCCCAAAAAGCCCTAGAAATCCCTAAGTTCGTCCTATAAATATTGGCATGTGGAGTCCATACCAAGGGGTTTTTTTTTTTTGGACGGAAAACTCTCGGTTCTTAAGAAAATCAAACAAAAATTCACCATTTTTTCTTAGGCTTGCTCAGAGGCAAAGATAGGCAGAAAAACCCCTCTCTCGAACAACTTTCGATTCTCAAAATCCTTTTTTTACTCTCAGTTCTTGCTCGGCACAGCCACAAAATATCCATACCCATTTTCTGTTCAATCGCATAAACACACTTCTCCGAGCGGGTCGACGATTCGAAACACGCCTCGGTTCGCTGCCCGGAGAAGGTCTGTAAACTCATTTCCTTTTAATTTTTGCCATTCCATTTACGCTATGTGGTCTGTGCGATATGTTTATGTGCTTGTTAAATATGTTTAGTTTAATTTAGTTGTTATTCAGGACTGTTTAAACTAATCTAAATCATGTTTAGTTGATATTGTTTGTCATTTGAATCTGTTAGATTAATATATAGCATATTCAGTTAGATTAAGTTAGTTTATGTTCGGCAAATTTAAGTGTTAAGAATGTTTATGAGAGGTTAATAGCTATTACGCTCATCGGACTCACTGTTGAGCATGTCTAATTTAGAGTTGATGTTGCTTATGATTATTAGGCTAATACTCAGCTTGTCTTAGTTAAACGATGTGTCTGATGTCTATTACCCTGGCTATTTATGTTCACTATGGTGATATCCAATGTGTTTGATTGTTTATAATCTTTGTTAAAATCTATTAGAAAAGTCATTTACCTGTTAAGTTTTTTATTGTGTTAGATTAAGATATTTTAAACATGTGAAGTCTTTTAAGTCATGTGGCCAGTGTGCATTTCCTGCATGTTTGCTGGCCTTATTTTATGTATGTAATCATATCCCCATCTCTCTGTTTCACATGTTTGCTGGACTGTTTATATATTCCCTTTCACATTTAGAGAAGAGAATGCATCATGTTCGCCTAGGTCATCATATAGTTGTGTGGTATGTGCCTTACCTGTCAAGATGTTAAAATAATATCTGGATTAGGGATGGGTATTCAATGAAATTATTATGTCATAATAAGTCTTGAAGTTTCTGCTTGTCTACTTGGGTTACAAGTTCATTTTCCCTTTTTGCAAGTGTGCACAGATCCAAGATCCTTGTTTGATGTGAAAATTTGTAGACTAAGTAAGTTGAACATACACATGCATATGGACTACCTGGTAGAATATGTGTTGTCTTCCTTAGTCATTCAATTATATGCAAAACATGTATTCATTCTACTTTAGTTCTCAGCAAAGTGTATTTGTATCTCTTCACGTGACTCTCTGTGTATTTCTAGATTCCCATGTTCTTCTAAACTAATCATATGCCTACCCCCCTATTTTCCTAAGTGAGCGATGCCTCCATGGCAGCACATAGTGCTTCCATAAAATTCTCCAGTGTTATTCTATATCTATTAAGTTGCTAAGGAACACATGTGCTAGCATTTTGTATCATGTCAATTATCTCTAAATAAGAAAGAAAACTGTATGAGTTTTGTCTTTGATTATGCTATCTGAATTTTCATGTGAATTGACTTCTCCTTCTAAATGAGCATCAAAGTCATAGACATTGTAGCATGCTGTCTAGTCTAGTTTAACACCTCTATTCTTGCCCTTTACAAGTCAGTAGGTCATGCTTACTTGTCATTTCCCCTGATTATGAAATTGAATATGTTCATATATTTGGCTAGATATTGTCTGGTGTGAATTATCAAAACCATTTTGAGCCTCCTTACTGTCTTGTAATCACTTTTATCTTCATTTTTGCTTAATTGGTCAATTGCTCTGCTTTAAAATGTCTGTAAATACTTCTTCTGTTCTCGCTTGCAATTTAGAATTGAACCTACTGTCTTGTCTCTTTGTGTGGGGCTGCTCTATATGCAATGACATAACTCCATGTACACGAACTATAAGGATCTAAGTATACACCAACTGTATATCAAGGCTGTATATACTTGTATAATTCCAAATATATCGTATATTACCTGTAACGTATTGCGTATACCAGCCTGGTGTATTAATTGGAGATTTGAAAATGGATTGGGCATGCCTGCTTTTCTTATTTCTTCAAAATATAAGGCCCGTGATTTCAATAGTATAGACAGTTTCAATTGGGCCTTGGTTGAGTTCCGTTTTTTTATAAACTGTTGATTGGATATATGTATATTTTTCATGTCCCATCACTAATCCCTTTCTTTCTTTATTTGCATGAAACGCATCGGGAGCAACGAAGAGTCTCTTTATGAGACTCATCATGGCTATTGTCAAACGAAGACCCGCATTCACACTCCTTGCATTCTCCAACCTCGGGATTTCAAAACAAATAGGGCTAGATGACATCATCATCCGCCTTAGTTCCCCTTTTATTATTATTCTTTAATTCCGTTATTTCTATTAATAATTATTTAATGTTTGTGTGATTGTTAGGATATTTAGAATAATTAGGCCATGAATGGATAATTAGTAGGGTAGTTAAAGCCCGTCGCTAGCTTATTTGCTTATAGGCTCGGTTAATTCAAACTTAGAAACTCTCCGCTAGTTTATTTATTTTTAGGCTCGTCATGCATATTTAAAATTTTCAAAACAATCTTTGATCATCTTTTGTTCACTTTATTAATGGTACTCCTTGCTATTAATTGTTCCAAATGCATATTTTTCAACTTTACATGTATATTTTTTAAAATACCATGCAAATGCATACTTGTACAAAATGCATCTCTTTCATTAATTATTTGCAAACATCTTTTTAACTTATATACTTTAAACATGCATTTTTCTTAGTATAATATTAACGTGAGTTTGACCGGATAACTGCAAGTTAGCGGATCTTAAAGGATGCCTAACCCCTTCCCTTTAGGATAATAAAGAACCCTTACCTAGAATTTCATCAGTTTCATAGACCATTAAAAATCGGAGTTTATATTGCAACATTTAATTTAATATTTAGGTGTCCTAATTAACCGTAAAAAATAATTAGGTGGCGACTCCTTAATCATACCCAGGAATCACTGGATACGTTGTGCTCCGCTTTGACCCGAGCAGGTCAAAATAGGGCGCGACAGGCTCTGATACCACTGTAGGTTTTTGTTGTGTTCAAAACACATAAGTAAGGCACATCGGAAGTTTAAAATTTTTGTTTCTTATTTACCCCAACAACATTTCTGGTATGGTTATACAACAATCAAACCTGTAACATAAAGCATAATACTTACATGTTAGAATATCTGGAGTCTTTATCTACTATAAGGTGGACACGCGGTTGCCCTTCCGATTGCAAGCTCCAAGCTTCAATGTATTTCTCTTTCGGAAAGTTAGGAAATCTGGCAGAGGTTCGAGAGAGTTTTAATTCTAAGTCTCTAAGGCTTAGAATGATAATCTGAAATTGGTGTGTGAATAATGAAGAGAATGCCTCTATTTATAGTTGAAAAATAGGTTAAAACCGGATTAAGGTTTGACCTTGGGCATGACCCAAAATTCTAGGCAGAGGCGCCGCGGCGCTCGACGTGCTCCTGCACTGTCTCGATTTATTTTATGCGCGTTCTTAATTAAATCCAAAATCCAATTTTGACTTAATTAAAATAATCATTATTCATTTAAATATCTCGATTCTAAATCGAACATTTAATTACTCTCTCAATACATCCTTAGATCGAACGGACAATCGACATAGTGTGACCCTACAGGCCTTCTCATATCGACATTAATCACATTAAGGTCTACACGAAACTCCTAGACGGCGCCGCAAGACGAACTCAATATGTGAAGTACGCTTACGCGAATCCAGTAAACTTAACCTTATGTGGTAAGATAAAATTCTTTCATTCACGACACACCCGATCAAGCTTAGAATTTGTCAAGTGTCTATCCAAATGGTTTAATCATTGTATCTCATCTATATTAGTTGACAACTAGATCATATTCTAAATACGTCTATTGCGTTGGCCAAAGACTTAGTCAACCTAATATCACTGAGAATCCGAGTGTTCTCTCGAATATACATTCGAGGAATGAATCCTAATCTTGGCTCAACTACCACCTTTAATCCACATTGTAATGTACCCAATACAAGTCGTATCTCAACCTATAAGGCATTTGAGCTTAGGACGGGATCAAAGTACATTACTTTGTAGACAAGGCGCGTATTGACCTCAAGCCTAAGGACTTCTATCTCCTACACGCTGATCATACTTTAGACAAGTATAACAAACAGTATATCAGCAGGGTATACCAATACTTCCAAAGTATACATGTGTCCATCACGAGCAGCCATTACTCGTAGTAGGTGAGACATACTACATCGTCTAAGGATGTGATACAGACCACATGTCGACTTATCACATATCATCGATATCCCATTCTCGATGATCATTAGTCGAGGCTATTTTAAGAGTTAAGTTATAATATTAATATCTCACACTATTAATAACAGCGTAACCTCCAAGGATGCATATTATAGAATATTACAAACAATCAATTAATAATTCAACAATTTGCAAATGTCAAAATATTAATCTCCATTAATAATAATACGAATGTGTATAAAATATATTTGTCCTAATACAGATTGTCTCTAGGACATAAATATATACTTTCAAGCATAAAAGGAAAGTCAACTCCACATTAGCATCTCTTTTTTTTTCTTCACGATTTTACAATTTAGAAAAGCCAAGAAACTTCACCAAGTTTTGAAATAAAACAAAGAGAACAGCAAATCAAACGACAACCTTGAAACATTGATTATGCAATATTTGGTTTTAATTTGAAGACAAGAAAAGAGGAAAGTAAATCCATCCTTAGAAATCACCGCAGGGGAGCTCCTCGTGAGTGTTCTGGTCAATGAAGATAATTTCATATACTAAAGCAGCAGTAGCAGCACCTGCAAATGGGCCGAGCCAGTAGACCCAGTGGTTGTTCCAGGTCCAGCTAACCACTGCTGGACCAAATGACACGGCAGGGTTCATTGATGCACCATCAAAGGCACCACCAGCCAAGATATTGGCATCCACAATGAAACCAATAGCAATAGGGGCAATGATTCCCAAGTTACCCTTTTTGGGGTCAACTGCAGTTGCATAGACAGTGTAAACAAGTCCAAAGGTCATTACTATCTCAAAAACAACTGCGTTCCATGGTGTCACTCCACTTGAGAGTGCAAATGCTGATGTTTCCTGCATGATTTCCCCCCATAGAATTGATTAATAAACTTTAGTACTATAATTTAACTATATATGATTCATGTATATAAGTTCTATTTAAATATTTACAATTCCAGAAAAATTTCAAGATGTTTCGTTTGATTTTTTGAGTGAATTGTTTTTTGCATGATGATCAGGAGAGTGAGTGGGCTTTACCAATCCGCCAGTAGAAAACTTGAGGAGCACACAAGCCGCGACAGATCCAGCCAATTGTGCAATCCAATATAAAACACTTCTGAAAAGTGTAATGTGACCTCCTACAAAGGCACCAAATGTGACAGCAGGGTTTACGTGTCCTCCTGAAATATTTGCTCCCACTGAAACTGCCACAAAAAGGGCAAAGGCATGTGCTATGGATGCCGAAATCACTCCAGCAGGTGTGGCTGCTCCACCATTGTTAGCTTACCTGTGAAAAATATCAATATAATTCTCATAGTTATCATTACAAGTTAAAAATATAAGAATTTCTTTATATCGTTAGTGTTAAGTGTATATAAATTAAATTTAAACTTACTGAAAGCCATGCCAGAGCCTGAGCCGGCAAAAACGAAAATGAGCATGGAAATGAACTCAGCTGTTGCTGCCTTAATAGCATCAGGCTGGCTAGCCTGGGCTAAAGATCCAAGGGAAATTCTTGAAATCGGCATTATCGTTTCTTCTCAAAATTATTGCTACTACTATTTTTTTTCTAAGAGGAAGAAGAAGAGAAGCTCTATTTGTGAGACATTGTTGTTTATTTCCTACCTAGTTAGTGCCACTTAAATATATAGGGGACTAATAAGAGGACACCCTTTGGGTAGAAGCCACCTGTCATTGTCTCTTAGGTGTGCCTCCAATTTGTTTGAATGCTGACACGTGGCACTTTAATGGATTCTAGTCGTTTGAATTGGTTGATTACATGAAAAAAGAAGAAGTTAAATTATAAAAAATATTAAATTGACAATGTAAATAATATTACTGTATCAATGCAATATAACCGGCTATACCAATTTACTCTTCTTAGGTTACCGCATCATATCAGAATTGATACAATAAATTATCTATTATTATAAGTCAATTTTACCTATGTATATTTAAGAAATTATCACAATCTGCGGAAAGAATTATACTGAAAAAGTGAAAAGCGATTAGCAAAAGGAACGGAATTAGTATGTACAGCCGACCATAAGAAGGGAAATGATAATTGGGTCCATCAAAATGATTGTTGCTCGAACCGACCATTTTGCCGACGGTGGAATCTATTATCTATGATGTAGACAACCATAGTCAGCTATGGACTAAAATGTTAATTGTCGGCAGCATCACTTAATCTACATATTATTTGTGTTTATTAGAGATTAATTTGTAAATTTAAGGACAAAATGTTATTATATGAAGGATAATTTTTGTTACTATGAAAAAATAAGAAATAGTGACCGATAAATTCTGTCACTAAATAGTAAAATTTTGTTACTTACTTAACGATAAATTGGTGGCGCATATTAGAAGATTATGTTAGCCACAAGATGTTTAGCGATGATTTTTGTGCCTAATTTCAAAATTTTTAGTGAATTTATTTTAGCCTTCCAAGTTTAGCTAGAGATGTTGAACCTAGAAATATGTGTAATCTTAAATTTTTTAAGATCAATCTGATAAACCAATTCTAACTTATTATCAATAAACTGGACATCATTACCTCAAAATGGGACAACTCTAACATTTTCTTCAATAAGGTTCTAATCGTTTATTGTAACTTTGTTAAAAGAAACAGCTTTTCATCATTAATAATTGCAAAAGGAGATTAATAGCCAACAAATTGGTCCAGCCAGACCGAAAATTTTGAAAAATAAAAGTAAAAGAATATACTGAGTTATACTCACTAATAATATGTATAATTCCGATCAAGAAAGGAGAGAGAAGGTGGTGGCTTGTAATTATGATGTGATAATCAAAGTTATTAGGCTGTACAATTTTTTTTTAATTTGGTATGAATAGTCGGTTGGAAATTTGCCTTTAGCGGGGAGGTGCGTCCACCCATATTTAATGAATTAAACACTAGTGTTCCGCATGTTGGAGGCTTTGTCTCTTCTCACATGCATAATCTACTAAGTGAGTAGATGACCGTAGGGCCAAGAATCGTCAAATTTCGTTGAGAAATGAAAGAGATATTGGTCCACAAAGTAAGATGTTTGAGGCATGGAAATATGGTGTGGGACAAATCTACCACATCGGTGGGAAAATGAAGAATTGCTCTCTTTATAAGTTTCTAAAATGGTAAAGGGTTTGGGACCCCAAGGGGTATCACAAGTGTTTAAAGGAGGGAAGACATAGATGTGCTTGGGTTCAAGGCTAAGCCCACACGCGCGCCGTCGCTGCCCGTCCGGTCTCGGGTCACGGGCTGTGGGTTGTGGGAACTTTCTGATATTATCTTTTTGGACCCCAAATTGCTTAATATTCTGCTTTGGTCTAAGGTGGCAGTGGTCGGACGACCCGACTGCCCGACCTCGCCCGCCCCCGCCCCGACCCCGCTCTAAAAAAAAAAAATTTAATCTGGCGGGACTCGAACTCGGACGGACGATGTCTCGCCCAGCTGCACCCGAGCCCGCCCAGTTCGCTGGACCGAGCCCGCCCCGAGACCGCCCCGAGCCCGACCACCCGACCCTTAAACCCTTTGCAAAAATGGCCGTTGGACCAACGGCCATTTTAGATTATGGCCGTTGGCCAACGACCATTTTAGGCCCCCCCTACCCCTTAATATTTATTTTTAACCCATAAGTTATTATATTTACACTTTAACCTAATTTTTCAACTATAAATAACTCATTTTCTCTTCATCTTTCTCACAAATCTTCCTACAATCTCTCTAATTTCTCAATATATCTCTCTACATTATTTGCTAAATATTCAATTTTATTAATTCATTTGGGAATTGGGAGTGAAGTTGGCAACTAGCTTGAGGATCTTCCATCGAGCAAAGTTTCAATTTTCAACCTCTCGATTACATCGTCGACGTTACGTCGCTTGGTACATTCGTTCCTTCATTAAATTATTATTGTCTGTTTATTTTATTTAGCGCACTTAATTTTATTGTCTTTAATTATTTATTATCATAATTAAAATGGAAGGATTAAAAGGTATGTTTAAGGGTAAGGGTAAGGGTGCTTCTTCTAGTAGAGGCAACCAGGGCAATGGTACTTCTTCTAGTCATCTTATTCCTACACAGGATGATTTTGTTGATACTCAACATTTTCCTACAATACCATTAGATTTAGATGAGGAGTTATTTTCTGGAACTCAAGAAGACTTTAATTTAGACGATGATCTAGACGATACACCCACTAATATTGATGACAACACGCCCACTAGTGCACCTTCAACTGAAATACCTCCTATTCCCCCTAGTATGAGACGAGGTCCAGCAAAACGACCATTAAAATCAGATGCATGGACATTTTTGATAGGGACGTAGAGAATCAAGTAGCCATATGTAAAATTTGTAAAAATGTTTTAAAATTTAAGCTGGAAAAGGTCACGGTGGGACGGGGTTTAATTAGACACGTAGTAAGTGCTTATCCACTAGGTATGCCCAATCCCAGCCTTCAAACCCGGGTGCGCAGACGGCCGCTCCATCGGGACAAGGTTCACATACTGATACTGTCCCGGACCAAGTACAGGGTCAAATTAACCCTATGACGGGGGGAATTGTAGGCTCTAAATACAACAAACATAGAGATAGGGAAGCAATATCAAAATTAGTTCTTTGTGGAGGGTTTGCCTTTTTCATTTCCTTCATCTCCGGTTTTATTCATTACATTAGAGATATATATAATCCTCGCTTTTAACGGTTTTCCTAGGTCAATCGTTAAGAGAGATGTATTTAAATTTGCGCATGAATATCAACAATATTTACGTTTTCATTATATCATTTTAATGGCAAAGTATCTATCACGCCTGATATAGGTCGTAGTACTAACGGCCATGATTATTTAAGCGTAACTTGTCATTGGATAGATTATAAATGGTCTATGCAAAAACGTATTTTAGAGTATAGATATATAGATGATAGGCACACCGGTACTTATATTGCAGAAAATTTTTATCAAGTGTGCGATTATTACGGAATTACCGATAAAATTATGACTATTACATTAGATAACGCTTCTAATAACAATTACGCAATTACAATGTTAAAAAATAGTTTAGCTCCATCTTTTCCGGACCATTTTCATATAAAATGCGCGTGCCATATATATATAACTTAATTGTAAAGGATGGTCTATCACTTTTGAAGACATTCTTAGTAAAATACAATTTGCTATAAACTTTATTTTTAAAAGTAATAAAGTACAACGTAGAAAAGAATAAAAAAACTTGTCACGATTGTGGACTACCTTATAGAAGAATTGCACAAGAAGTATCGACTAGGTGGAATTCTTTATACGAGCAACCACTTGTTGCTTAGGACTATATATTGCCTATAACTCTTCTTTTTTCCTCTCATAATAAAAACCCAGCTTGATATGATTTTAGATAGTGATTGGGTAAAAATTTCCGAACTTATTGTATTTTTAGAGAAATTTTTTCAAGCAACAAAAGAATTTTCCGGTATATATTATCCTACTATTTCAACTATGTTATTTTATATAACTCTAATATTTTTATTACTTAGTGAATATATGGAAAAACCAGTTTATAAGGCAGCTATTAAAAAAATGTTTGTCAAAATAAAAAAATATTTTATTCCTATTCCTTCTATTTATATTATTGGTTCTGTATTAAATCCTACTATTAAAATAGACGGTACTAAATCACTAATTGAAACTATTTACGATTGTATAGAAGTACTACCACCTCCAAGTCCCAAAAATCTAAATCACCCACCACCTATTGAACAAACTAAAGAAGAAGTGTTGAATAGCGTAGAACACCAATGCAAAAATATATATAGATTTTATCAACAAGAAAATGCTAGTAACGTACCGGCTACCATACCATCTTCTTCATCTTCAACACAACCTCACAAAAGACATGCTGTTTCTGCGGCTAGTATTGAAAGCCTCAGAAATAGAATGTGCGGCCGTACCTCTACTAACCAAATTAGCGAGTTGGATATTTTTATTTTGCAGGGTTCTGTACCGTATCAAGAAGTTATCAATGAAGATGGACAAGAAGACTTGCTGAAATCTTTGGAGGGAATGAGAAGACCTTTCCGACACTTTCATTGATGGCTCGAGATGTTTTGAACATTCAAGCGTCATCAACTGCGTCGGAAAGCGCTTTTTCTGCAGGCAGATATCAAATAGGAGACCACAGACACTCATTGGCCGGAGACAGCTTGGAAATTGCAGTATTATTCAGAGATTGGATACGAGCGAAGCGGAGAAGGTGTGGTCAACCGGAGATCAACGAAGAAGATGATGAAAACTACAACGAAATCTTAACCGAAGGTAGTGGAAGCGACGTGGATCAATTTGACCAACAAATACCTATTCCAACCGAAGAACCACATGAAATCATCAAGCAATTAGAACAGATTTTTTTGAAAATGTAATTTTTTTAATTGCAATTTTATTATGTAATTTGCAACTTTTGGACAACACCATAAAGTTGCAATTTAGATTTTAGACAATTGTATTTGTATTACAAAAAAATCATATGTCTATTAAATAATATAAGAGGCACAAAAACAGCCTTGGGATGTTTTTATTACACTATCTTGTTTTGTTTATTGAGTTTTTTTTATACATATGTTATTTAAAAAAAAAAAAGGAAAACCCGACCCCGCCCCGCCCCGACCCGAGCCCGACCCGAGCCCGCCCCGCCCCAACCCCGCTAGGCCCGCTAGTCCCGATCCCGACCCCCGTCCCGCCCGACTCGACCGCTGCATCTGCCCGCCAGACCGAGCCCGCCCACCGCCACCCCTAGTTTGGTCCCTAGAGTTTCTGAAAAGTTGATTTTGGGAGTAACGGAAGGCAGAAACTTTCTGCCTACCGTTTGGACTATTTTCTGGAGCATTAACTTGGCTGTTAACTCCTCCATAAATAGCCTCCTTCAATGACCATAATCAACCTCCTTCATGGCATTAAACCTGCCATTACAGCCTTCCCTAATGGCCATTAACAACCATATTTTGGGCAGTTGAACAACCCTCCTCCTCCATGCTATATATTGAGTTGTTCTGGCTCAATTGTGGATGACACATACAGACAGAAAAATAACATATACAACACGAAAAATAGTGCACTTTCAGTAACGAAAAACAGTGCACTAACAGTGATGAAAATACTCACATATACACAAGATATACACAACAGAGCCACACTATATACACAGAGACAAAACAGAGGAGAAAACATAAATTCTTCCTTCATTTTCCATATCTTCAGCAAGTCGATTCGTATTTATTTTCTTCATCAGACTCAACCTATTGGCTTTGTAGCGTTGAGATTAAAGTGTTGTTTTATCTTGGGAGACTATTGTCCGCTAACGTAAAAGCATATATATGGGGCAATCTTGTCTTAAGGACAGAGTGCAATCACTCGACTCAACACACAACGTTGTAACCATCCAGATTTAGTTATTTTTTGATTTCAGGTTATCAAGATTCAAGACAACAAGCTTGCGGCAGTTTTGAAGATTGACCATTTATCTATCCTTTCGAACACTTGTAATAGTTATTTACTTCCCGTACTGCTTTATACAATAGAGTAGATAACCAATAATTTAAGACAAGATTGTATTATATTAGTATTAGTGTTCGAAAGATGTCGGTCAAAAGTTGTGTGACCAAATCTGGATATGGCTGTGGTTTTCTGGTAGAAGAGAGTGATGATGATGCTGTTGAAGGTCAACGTGTTCGTGGTGTCACCACTCCCAAGAGTGGTGGGAACAAGCGCTCACGAGAGGCTGAGGATGTCAACTGGGACAAGAGGAGAAGGCTGAAGATATAGTTCTATCTTGCAGCAGAAGGCCTATATCTGTCCCAGACAAATGATCCGAATTATGGTAAGGAGGAAATGGACACTCAGTCCGATGAAGTGACTGAAGTGGGGCAGAATCCGAAATTGGGATAAGTAGTTTTTCTTACTTGTCAAGAATAAAGATTAAATTATGTCTGATTAAAAATGGCTTAAAAGTAAGGAGGAATATGAAAATGTTTTACAAAATAATTTATATTCCTTACGCTTTAAAATCAGAAGTTTAATCTCTTCTTCTTTCCTGTTTAAAGATTGGATGTTGTAAACGACTTAAAAAGAGCCGTTCTTTTAAGTGTAATTATTAAAAGTGTGTAAAGTATGTTCGCACATACGAGGGAGAAAGATCCACTAACTGTGCGAAAACTGTTACCACTCTTAAGTAAGCGCCAAGAATTATTTGGGCACCAATCATAACAGAAGAAGTATAAAAGATAAAGTCGTTGAGCCTGTCACACTATTTGGCAGAAGATCCTTCATAGGATGATATTGGACACTCAGTCATACAAAGCCTCCAGGCGACTGGAGTGTGCCAAAATTCCTTTGATATGATGATAATGGACACTCAGTCATACTAAGCCTACGGGCGACTGGAGTGGGGCCAGAATTCATTTCATAGGAATAGTAATGGACACCTAGTAAGGTGGGCCAGAGTTTCTAGGTCTTAAATGATCTGAAGGCCTATAGAAAGGCAGAAAAGAAATTGGACACTCAGTCTTCCAAAGAAACTGGAGTGGGCCAGAGTATCCAGATCACATATGATCCGGTTACGCCCTAACCACGGGCAAGAGGTTGTTCATGTGAAGCAACGCCACCTCTAAAGTAGAAGGGGTTGGAGAGGTTGTCCTCAATAGGACTTCAGGGAATGGGATCACTCTAAGATGAGGTGATACATGTCCCAAACTTGGTTTAAGGGACGCTGTTGGTCAAGCTGGTTTGAGACTAGTCCAACAGGTCTGTAATAACTAAGTATGGTATAGTATGTCTGTAGCCAAATGAATGATATATTTGTAATCCGTGCATCTATGCCATCATAGATTAAGACACGTTAAATAGAAAGTCATTCAAAAGCTAGCAAAGTTGAGATTGTTGCCTTCTTTCGACATAAACCCTCAAAATGAATGAGAGGTAGGCGAAAAGGCAAAATCACCTTTCCAAATTCTGTCAAAGGAATAGCGAAAGAAGCACCGCTCCTCTAGAACTTAGTCACACCTTTATGGGTGATTTAAAGTTTATACAAAATAGAGGGGGGAGACAAGTACTTTGTGACCTTCATTGATGATGTTACAACGTATGTAATCCTTTGTTTGTTGAAAAGCAAAGATGAAGTTGTTGAAGCGGATAAACACTACAAAGCAGAAGTTGAAAATCAACTAAGCCTACGGATTGAGAAATTCGTAGTGATAGATGGAGAGAATGTGAAGCATCGTTCATTAAATGACTGCTCATTACTTACCTCAGCCCAACGGTGTTAGCCTAGCGCAAAGCCGTACGCCCAAAATATGTGGGGCAATGGGATCCTTACCGCTAATGCGATTCTCAACAGAAATACGCATAAGGATAAGGATAACTCTCCGTGTGAAACATGGAAAGGATCTCACATACAAATGTTGTGATGTGTGGTGGCTTGGTAAAAGTTGGAATACGAAAATAGGTCAAATTGGATCTAAGACTATAAATTGTATATCCATTGGATCTGCAAATAACAGTAGTGATTATCTCCTCTTGGTGTCAAAGAATGCTGAATTCTTTGAAGATAACTTTCTTTGAAAAGGAAAAAGAAGTAATTGCACAAGGTTAACAAGAACCTGCGAGGGCCTGACTGTCCGGAACTAGACGTTCCGTATCTACAGGACTCGAAAGTTGCTGGCTATCCGGAACTTAATATTCCAGATCTGCAGAACTCAGGGATTCTAGATGTTGAATCGAGACAGAGCAAAGAAGGGGACAAAGACTTGTTCCAGTCCTTCTAGCTTGTATGGTTGAGAATGAACCACGGACAATTGACAAATAATTGTCATCTCCAGAAGCGCTGCTTTGGAAAGAAGCTACAAAAAGAGAAATAGATTCCATCATATAGAACCATACTTGTGTAATGGTTGATCTTCCTCCAGGAAAATAACCTTTGGGTTGTAAGATGTGCTCCCCTGTGAGTAGATAAACATCCTGGGTAATTGCAGTCTTGCGTGACATGGATGTTGAAATAGTCTTCCCAACCGGAGAGTTGGAAGGAGAGGATCAGAGTTGGTTTGCTGAACTGTTGGGCTTCTTCCTGAACTTTCATTTTGGTCCCTGAAATATTTACATTTTGGTCCTGAAAGTTTTAGATAAAACAGAAACAATGAATCTGACCACAGAAACATTGACTCTGAAGTTAGAAAGCCAACAGTTTTAAAACCAACAGTCTGAGAGTGGAAATTATATCAAAACAAAAGATATGAGTATCACAGATGACATCTTAGGAATTGAATTTCTAAGACATCTAACGGACTGGTCTAACTCCAAAGTCAGTTGTGAGATAGTTGACAGTTTCGTTGAAGCCACCAATGGATATGAATCATAGAACTAATTGAAATCATAGTGCACCCATGGACAAGGAGCGATATGCACAGGTCACATGTAGTTCAATGTATTGTACACACTACAACCGACCTGGTATCGGCCTACAAACAGATCAGTTGAACTAAGGTTCACTGATGATTTTAATACATGATCAATAAAAGGCGTTAAGTCGGATATGACGTTATCTGAATTATTCGCTTATCTATGAATTATGGTATTCTGGGTGTCCAGCGGTTCTGGGAGAACAAAGTGATGCAAACTGGATATCAGATATGAAGAATACCAATGCCACAAGTAAATGTGTATGATGGGTCTTGGAAAATCCTCTAAGCAAACTTGCATTGGCCGATTTATGATAGAATCGGAGTTTATCGCTTTATACAAAGCATGAAAGAAGTTGAGTAACTTTATGACTCCTTAGAGGACCTCCCTTATTGGGAGAAACCCGTGCCTTCAGCAGTTATACACTGTGGCTAGCCGGTCGGCTTCAGGAAGGACACAGATGACGGCGTCTGGACATATCTGTCGGATACATAAGACCGTATGCTAGTTGATCATCACGTGTATCACTTCCTTGTTTACTAATTAAGGGACTACCCGGAGATCAAGTGTTCTGCCTATCTAGGGGAATGAGCTTAAACCCAAACAATACAAACCTTTGCGGTGGTAACCCAACCATACTGATTGGATATCCCAAGAATTTGGTTCAATGGGAAAACTAAGCGGTAAAAGGTTCAGTTGAGCGCTTCGGTGGAAGCAAGAAGCACTTCGGATGATGATTTCTGTACGGAAACATGAATCTAAAGTTGTTCCCGCGATAGACATTAAAGTGCTACCTGCATGGTGGGTAAATGTTAAGCTTCCCAACCTTTAACGATCCTCAAATGGTTGAGGTTAAGGTTGGGGAAACTTTTAATGATTTCTAACACTCGTGAAGTGGGGTATAGCAGGATACCTTGTACGAGATCACCTATTTAAGTGCGAGGAATGCCGCCTCAAATGAACGCACTTAAGAATCCAAGTGTGTTCATGGCCACAACGGACAAAACCGTAAGAATGAAAATGAATAAGGAGAGTTATTGTGTTGGTATCATTGTCTTGGCTTACACTAAACACTGACGGTTCAAGATATCATGTTCACCGCGTAGTAAGTAAGTCCGATGGTATTCAACTAGGGAAGGTTCAAAGTGGAAGCTACCTCTCCTGATGCAATATCTTTTCGCTGAAAGATTGCTGAAAGTAGGCACCTTGTGTGTGCACCACAATCTCTCTTTCATAGAGGGGATTGTTGGAAATTTTCCTTTGGTGGGGAGGTGCGTCCACCCATATTTAGTGAATTAAACACTAGTGTTCAGCATGTTGGAGGATTTGTCTCTTCTCACATGCATAATCTACTAATTGAGTAGATGACCGTAGGGCCAAGAATCGTCAAATTTCTTTGAGAAATGAAAAAGATATTGGTCCACAAAGTAAGGTGTTTGAGGCATGAAAATATGGTGTGGGACAAATCTACCACATCGGTGGAAAAATGAAGAATTGCTCTCTTTATAAGTCTCTAAAGTGGTAAAGGGTTTGGGACTCCAAGGGGTATCCCATGTGTTTAAAGGAGGGAGGACCTAGATATGTTTGGGTTCAAGGCTAAGCCCACACGCGCGCCGCCGCTGCCCGCCCATCCAGTCCGGTCCGGGCTCGGGCTCGGGTCATGGGTCATGGGTCACGGGTCACGGGTCACGGGTCGTGGGCTGTGGGCTGTGGAGACTTTCTGATATTATCTTTTTGAACTCCAAATTGCTTAATATTTACAGTTTGGTCCCTAGAGTTTCTGGAAAGTTGATACTTTCTGCCTACCGTTTGGGCTGTTTTCTGGAGCATTAACCAGCCATTAACTTGGCTATTAAATCCTCCATAAACAGCCTCATTCAATGACCATAATCAGCCCTCTTTTATGGCATTAAACCTGCCATTACAGCCTTCCCTAATGGCCATTAACAGCCATGTTTTGGGCAGTTGAACAGACCTCCTCCATGCTATATATTTAGCTGTTTTGGCTAAATTGTAGATGACACATACAGACAGAAAAATAGCATATACAACACGAAAAATAGTGCACTTTCAGTAATGAAAAATAGTGCACTAACAGTGATGAAAATACTCACATATACACAAGATATACACAATACAGACACACTATATTCACAGAGACAAAACAGAGGAGAAAACAGAAACTCTTCCTTCCTTTTCCATATCTTCAGCAAGTCGATTCGTATTTGTTTTCTTCGTCAGACTCAACCTATTGGCTTTGTAGCGTTGAGATTAAAGTGTTATTTTATCTTGGAAGACTATTGCCCGCTAACGTAAAAGCATATATACGGTGCAATCTTGTATTAAGGACAGAGTGCACTCACTCGACTCAACACACAACGTTGTAACCATCCAGATTTAGTTGTTTCTTGATTTCAGGTTATCAAGATTCAAGACACAACAAGCTTGCGACAGTTTTGAAGATTGACCATTTATCTATCCTTTCGAACACTTGTAATAGTTATTTACTTCTCGTACTGCTTTATACAATAGAGTAGATAACCAACAAAGTCTAAGATGCTTTTCAATTTGGATTAATAAAACCTGAGGGCCAATAAGCTGTTAAGTGCAATAAATCGAGTAGGTACGTTATGGTGGACTTGGTGCTTTACCACTTGATAAAAGAAAAATGAGCTTTTCTATTTAACAAACCAAATCACCCACTAAAATCGTAAAATAGTGTAAATCTCCTTGATAAATTTATCTTATTAATGTAATATATATATATATATATATATATATATATATAGTATACAATTGTAGTTCTAATAGAATTAGGATCTCTATTTTACATTAATTACCTTAATTACACTAAATATTAATTATAAAATATATATGAAATATATTCACAATCACACCCCCTCAGTCGAAGCGGGAGGAGGCCGGACACTAAGACTGAATCTGAAGTCAATGAACAGTTGAAAAGGAAGCCCCTTTGTGAAGATATTTGCGTACTGATACGAAGAAGGAACATGCAACACCCTAACGTGACCCATTGCAACCTTCTCACGAACAAAGTGAATATCCATATCAATATTCTTGGTTCGCTGATGCTGAACCGGGTTATGAAAAAAGTAGACAGCAGATACGTTATCACAGTAAACCAAATATGCCTTACGTAAGGGACACTGAAGCTCAAGAATGAGATTTCAGAGCCAACATAGCTCGGTAACATGTTCGCAGCGCCTCAATATTCTGTTTCTGCACTCGAACGGGAAAGCGTGACTTGCCGCTTGGGAGATCATAAAATAATATTATCTCCTAAAAATACGCAGTAGCCGGACGTAGAGTGAGGGTGTCCAGAGAACCTGCCCAATCGACGTCTGTGTAGGAGAGCAACATATTCGGTGTGAAGGGATATAAATGTAGTCCATAATCAAGAGTGCCCTTAACATACCCAATGATACGCTTAAGAGCTGTAAAGTGAGGCTCTCTAGGAGCGTGTATGAACAAGCACACCTACTGAAAAATATATGCAATATCTGGCCAAGTGAAGGTGAGATACTGAAGAGCACCTGCGAGACTCCTATATAGAGAAGGATCGCTGACCAGATCCCTGTCATCCATACTGAGTTTGGACTTTGAGTCGACATGAGTGGGCATGATCTTGCAGTTAGTCATTTTAGCCTTGTAAACAATCTCTTCTGCATACTTACGCTGACACAAGAACATGGTATGTGCATATCTGGTCACTGATATCCCCAAGAAATAACTCAACTTACCCAAATCTGTCATAGCAAATTCAGACTTGAGCATGGCAATAATCTCGTATTTCTGAGTGTCAGAAGAAGCTGTCAGAATAATATCATCCACATATAAAAGAAGATAAGCCGTGTTAGTACCTCGATGAAATATGAACAGGGAATGATCACTCTTGCTGCACACGAACCCTATCTGTATGATGTATGTAGCAAACCTCTCATACCAAGCCCTAGTGGCTTATTTCAAACCATAGAGTGAGTTACGAAGACGACAGACATAATGAGGAACCCCCGGATGCAAAAAGCTAGGCGGTTGATTCATATAAACTATTTCTTTCAAATCCGCATGTAAGAAAGCATTTTAGACATCAAGCTGGTGAATAGGCCAATTTTTCCCTATAGCTATGCCCAACACTGTGCGAATGGTGGCTGGTTTGACCACCGGACTGGACATCTCACCACAATCAACACCCTCCTACTGACCAGTACCATTAGCCACAAGGCTTGCCTTATGGCGTTCAAGCTCTCCACTATCTCAGAATTTATGACGATATAGCCACATACAACATATCACATTCACCCCGTCTGGTTTCAGAACAAGATCCCAAGTGTTCTGATTGGTTAATGCATTAAACTCCTCATGCATGGCCGCATTCTAATTTGGGTTAAGTTTGGTTAATTTTGGGTTTTTAGGAATGGGCGAGATGATTTGAATGGATAGGTAAAAGTGAAATTTTGGTTTGAAAATCCTATGTTATGCATGGGTTTCCATGCAGTGTGTGGGGACGATCACGGGTGTGGTAGGGGGCTAGGAGATGTCTGGCTAGATTGGGCAGTGGTGGCAGGCAGTGTAGCTGGGCGGTGGGACGGGCAAGGGCTGGGCGATAGGTGGGGAGAGACTGTTTGGGGCAGTGTTCCTGGAGTATTTTTGGGTAGGAATGGAGCGGGATTCGGGCTGTTGGGTGGGGTCGACGGGACAGTTGGCGGGACGACCTGAGGGTGCGGATTTTATAGTGCATTTTAGACTAGAGGTGAGGTGTCCGAGTCATCAAGGAATTTGTAATCAGTGACTAGAAATTTTTGGATGTTGTCAAATGAGAAAACGTACTTAACAAACATGACACGACATGAGATTATGATTTTCTCAGTGGATAACTCATAACACAAAAATGGCCCCTATGGTTCAACGGGAAACCTAGGAAGACGCACAGAGTAGAGCGATGTGCTAATTTGTGAGGGACTGTTGAGGCAAGATTTGGGTAACACAGACAACAGAAAATTCAAAGGTGATCATGGGAAGGGATCCGAAGGAAGAGAATTTCAGTGGGTGTCCTATTTTAGATCGTACAGTAGGTATGATGTTAAGAATGTGTTATGTCATTTTTAATGCATTACCCAAAATGGAGGGGGGAGAGACGTATGAAAAAGAAGGGTACAGATCATATTGTTAATAGTGCAGAGAATTCTTTCGGCTTTACCATTTTGAGGAAAAGTATGAGGGCATGAGAAATGAAATACCATGCCATTAGCCACACAAAAATTATGAAAAATGGAGTTATTGAACTCACGACCATTATCGCATTAAAACATTTTGATGTCTTTTTCAAATTGCATTTTAACCAAGGTTCGAAATTCAAGGAATTTGGAGTAAATTTGAGACTTAAGTTTAAGAGGATTGACCCAAAGGAAGTGAGAAAAGTCATCCAAAAATACCAAATAATATATATGACCGAGGTTGCTAGTTATAGGGGACGTCCATAAATCCGCATGAATGATATCAAAGGGAGAGAAAGTAATACTTAAAGAAGACGTAAATGAAAGTCTAAAATGTTTTCCTAGATGACAAGAGGAGCAACTATAAAAAAGTTTCCATTTATTACAATGGATTAAATTGCGGTTTCTAAGAGAATAAAAAATATGAGCTCCCGGATGACCAAGTCTACTATGCCACGTTGATGGAGATATTGCAGCTAAAGCGGCAGGTGGAGTGACATGGGCAGTGGACATGGTTAGGAAATGATAGAGGTCCCCCACACTATTGCATCTCGTAAGAAGTCACCCCGTACGTAGGTCCTTTATAGAAAAACCAAACGGGTCGAAATTAATGGATACAAAATTATCAGTGGCAAATTTTCTAACAGGGATTAGG
Source organism: Anisodus acutangulus (assembly GCA_029783415.1). NCBI lineage: Eukaryota > Viridiplantae > Streptophyta > Magnoliopsida > Solanales > Solanaceae > Anisodus > Anisodus acutangulus. The sequence continues at coordinate 22,555,881 of CM056494.1, read as the reverse complement.
TTCTTGATAATGTTAGGGGCATATACGACATTTTAAAGGGAGAAGTGGGGATGTAGTGGTGGAGTTAGTGTGTGGCCAAACCCTTGAATTGGAATGCGATGACCATTTCCGACCATAATAGATTGATGAGAATTTAAATTACGCAGAGGAAAATAATCAGAATTGTTGGTGAGGTAAGACGTGGCGCTCGTATCCATATACCACGTATCATTGTGTTGTTGTTGGGCCACTGTGTAGTGGGCCTGGTGGGTGGACAATGGGCCGATGGTGCTGCATCGCTGGGTATTGGGCTACGACAGTGTGCTAGGCCGTTGGATAGTGGGCCTTGACAGTGTCCACTGTTGCTGTTGGGCCACTGTGTAATGGGCCTGGAGGGTGGACAGTGGCCCGGTGGTGCTGGGCCACTGGGCAGTGGGCCTCGGCAATGCCCACTTGATTACTCTGGGCATAACCTGGAATGGGGCCAGCTAGCTTGGGCACGATGCACGATCGGTTGCCAGGGCGTGGGTTAGCCCATCGAGTCTGAATCGGTCTTGCGACAGGTAATTTGTGACGTCGGGTGTTGAGAAAGATAAAGCGTGGGAAGCTATGTGGGTCGCGGGTGACGCCATGAGGGTATCAGAAATTTAGGAGAGAAAGAGGATGTATACTGCCTGTGTACTTGATGTATACGGGCTATAAAGAGGGTTGCTTACGTGATATGTGTATCGGTAGGTGTATACTGCATGTATACTTGATGTAAACGAGCTATAACACAGGGAATATGGGAGTTGCGTCATGTGTAAATCGCGGTATATCAGTGGTATACAGGTTTGTTTTGAAAAGAAGGGGAGGGATGGGTGCTGTATATCATGGTATATCTAGAGTATATAAGTTTTTTGGTAGAGGAGAGGTAGTATATCACTGAGGAGCAAGGTATATCGTGGTATATCAGTGGTATACATGTTTGTTTTGAAAAGAAGGGGAGTATATCGCGGTATATCTGGAGTATACTGGTTTGTAGGTAGAGGAGAGACATTATATCACCGAGGAGCAGGGTATACATACTGTATATCACAAAGGAACAGTGGTATTCGGGGTGGTATACTGATGTTTTTCCGCCAAAAGAGAGGGGTACGATAACCAAAATAGGTTTAGGTTAGGGAGATATTTTTGGCTCTTGATACCATGTAGAATAGTGTAAATCTCCATGATAGAGTTCTCTTATTAATGTAATATATATAGAGTATACAATTATAGTCCTAATAGAATTAAAATCTCTATTTTATATTAATTACCTTAATTACACTAAATATTAATTACAAAATATATTGTGAATATATATGGAATATATTTACTATCGAAAACATTACTTTATCATATCTTCTGATAATTAAACTTATACATAAGTAATTAAGTTTTGTACATCGTATCTTCTACCAGTTAATTATTTTGGGCGGCTAAGCTAACAACTTTGCTTGATTTGTTTAGGAAATTCTGGACCTCCTTGTTTGTTTAGACATTCTAAAAGGAATATTAGCATTTTTTAAGCTTTATTTAACTATTTTGTCAATCTATTAAACTTTCCCGTTTAGATAAGAAGAGCTAATGAAGAACAACAAGACATGATCTACATAATAAGACATCATAACGCCTAGAGATACAGGTACGGTTCATCGCGTTACTTATCCAAGCCTGCCGGATAGTTAAATGGTTATCTAATGTTACTAATTGCTCCATCTATGTTTTCAAATTATATGATGGGTTCTAACACCTTTTTAACTAGTCTTTTGGCAAAAAAACCATTTCGCAAGTATTTTCGCGGGGAAACATGTGAAGGTATTAGATTTTATTGGGATGAAACACCAGTTAGATGGAAGTGTTAAATCAATCGATCCTCCAGAATGACTAGTAATACCACTTAAAGACAAATAGTCGTGCTGCTATGCCGCTTGAGGAAATGGTACAAAATAATCCATTACAATTTGAGAAGACGAAATAATCCTAAAAAAATCTCATGTTTTTTAATTTTACCGATTTCATACGCGTTAAACAACCTCTCTACCTCCCAAGGTGGGGTAAGGTATGCGTACACTCTACCCTCCCTAGATAACATATTGTGAGATTTCACTGGGTATGTTGTTGATTTCCTACGCGTTAACATAAAGATGTCATGTCACTTAGAAGAGAAGCAGAGTCCGTTCTCTATTCTGTTTTGACAGAGGACTTCAGGAACCAGGATTTGAGATGCATAGAAGTTTTTTTGGAATGACATATTCAAAACCATGTTCATAAGAGAAGGTTGATAGCTCGTGAGGCAAGCAGGAGTCAAAAGTTCAAGACCAACTATTTCCAAGGTCATCGGGTGTAGTTTCCCGGGAAAATAAACATCCTAGACCAAGTTCAAGTCTTGGAAACAAAAGAAGGATTGTGAACCTTAAACAACTCAATTCTTGCTAAATAAGCATATGAAATGTAAGTGATATATGACATGTTTTTAGCCTTGTAAGACTACAGATCTCATGTACATTCCTGCTTTGATTCCAAGAACTACCCTTTGAAAACCAATTTGCATAATCAATGCTAGTAGTGTATCGCAGTATGGCCTTCCTGCCCCCTTCTCAAAGAGAGGAGGGGCTATTGATCATATTTCAATTGATGGTCAGAGAGAATTGAAAGCTAAGCAATGTGAATTCTAAATATCACAAATATTTGACTCCAACCGAACGCTGATGATAAAAGACAACTAATTTTAGTACGAGGAAAGAGAGGCACCAAGTAGAGTTCACAATTAGTGCTTGAGAATAACACAGAGCTTCAGGCAGCTAGATTATCAGGGAACTTTTAGCAAGGTGAATCCCTTCACCTAAGTTTTCCAGTCTAGCACAAGTGCAAAAAGGTGTGTTCAAGAAAAATAAGAAATAGAAGAAACTTTTATACACTTACCAACACAAGTTTCTCTGGGCTAGCATGATATGTTTAACAGTCATCAAACGATCATAAGATCGGCCAACAAATACACCAAACCTACAGAACCATGCAAAACATTTCCATCACCAAACCTACAGAACCATGCAAAACATTTCCATTACCAAACCTACAGAACCATGCAAAACATTTCCATTTACAGTATGACTACTTATTTCTGTACCTACTTATTTCTGTACTTGATAATACTTCAAGGTTTAGGACTTTCAGGAGTTATATCTTTGAATACTTGCAATCTGTTCCTCCGCATCAACGTGACTGGAGTTCGATTAGCAATGTCTCCTATAGGTGGCAAGGAGTTCAAGCTTCCAAACTTAAGCTCTTTCCCTTGAAATTCAGATGAACAATTTTCTTTTATGTCATTCTGATCAAAACACAAGGAACGCCTCACTTCTCGTCCAGGTTGCGTATGATATCCTTCACTCAGACACAATGTATCAATGTTTTGGCTAAGATTAATAATATTGGAATCGGCATTCTCATTGCCATCGGAATATTTGCATGGAGTTTCATGGAATTGCGAATCTAGTTCACCCTCTTCCACCATATCAGCCCAACTCTTCTTGCTTTTACATGCAGCCAAGTCTAAAGGTTTCAAGTTTGTGCTCTCAAAGTGTTCCATGGTATCATCTTCAGAATTGTTTCTTGCACTTGTAATATCATCCGAAGATTCTGTGGGAGATTTAGATAACTCTAGAGAAATTTTATCTGATCCATCATTCCCCAAAGAGTTCTTTTTCCATTTGTTGTAGTGAAGTGGCTGCAAACAACATTCACTTTTCATGTTAGCGAGATTCTTCCACGACCTAGAGAACACTTGTCCACGCACAAGGGACGCTCTTATGCTCATCTCATTGGCAGAAATGAGCTTGTTGAAATTATGGTTCGCTGCTGACTGTACATTCTCAATATTTGTTGTTTGCTCAAATAACAATCTTCGGCTACAGGCATTAACAGTTTCCTTAGTGAACCAATTTCCTTCATTGAGCGAACACGAAAATCTTCTTGGTTGTGTAAAAAAGTTCTTTGGAGGTCTAGAAGCATCCTCCTGTTCCTTAGAGTTCAGAGTGCCATGAGATTCTAATTCAGCTAGCATTTGAGTGGCACGCTCGAAGGACTTGGTGCATGAGTCATCCATCTGCCTTCTATCTGAAGCTTTTATGCTTTGAATTAGAAACATAGCTTCTGTAATCTTGTTCATATGCATCAAACATATTGCTAGATTGCTTTGCTTGTTCTTGTCCGGTTCGAGAGAGAGTGCTTTTCTGCATGAAACAATTTCCATATAAGTGAGCAGCTTTTCTCCAAATAAAACCACATCTCCAAGTGCTCATTTGCTACCTATAGTATTCTTCTGCCAATTTATAGTTCTTCAGTTGCATGTGTGACCATGCCAAGTTCCCCAACAATCTGCACTTAATTTGAAAATTACAAGAATTTGTTTGTGTTAGACAAAAGCAAGAAATAATGCTGAAGCTGAAGATAAATAATCGCAGGTACAACCTCGAGTACTCCTTTTCAATTGTGATTTGAACCTTTTTTCCTTGAGATCTAGCAATCCTAGTCTTCTTCCCACCAAACGCTATGCCTTCTTCGACATTCTTCAATTTCAGTTCAAGTATTTCAATCTCTTCTTCGATCCTACCTGATCTCTGCAGAAAAACAAATATAAGAATGAAGTGGTCACGAGATAAAGAAACAGGAGTAACTCTAGGATTCACAAAATAATTAGAGCAGCATCATCATATTGTAGAAAACATATATAGGTTGCTAGATTTTCAATAACAACTCCACTTATAGAGATTTTTTATGATCAGTAGATGGAGAGAGCAAGACCTAGCAAGAGTTCAAACACCACTACATAACTGGTGTAAATTCAGCATTTCTTTTGGAATACCTGTTCATGTTTCCAAGACATAACTGTTCCTATTGATACAGTATCCTTTCCATCCCTTCTTCATTTCCTCTTTCATTTATATATTTCCCTTCAGAATGTTCATACCAAATATTGACTGTCGGGACATAAGTGTATAAAGAGATGCTGTTACATCTATTCTTATAGCTGATTTCTTTTGCGGTGACTAACGTCTAATTCGCTTTTGTATAAATCAGGAAAATTGTGTTGGTTGAAATTGGATGGAAGTAGTCCTTAAACAGCAGGACAGATAACTGCAATGCTCTTCAATAACAGTCACAACACTATGTTAGCCAATGTGTGCTAGGAAATGGTCAGGAAATAGTTGGTGGTAATTGGACGGGATTAGGCCTTAAACAGGGGACAGATAACTACTATTCCTTACAATGACATTCACAACAATGTTAAACAATGTTTACTATGAAATGGTGCAGGTAGAGATAACCAGTATATACACGTCACTATAAGAAACATCATGTATAAAACAATGTAAACTTCAATATAGAGCTGTTATTTCCATTTAGTCATAGAGCACATTCAAATATGAGATAAAGGTATATAGTATCAGATTTAAGATTGATAAGATTTTACCTTATAGAGTTCAATCAAGATGTTGTCAATAGATTCTTGTGACTCAGAGGGACAAAGATGTCGAAATGACTTAATAGCTTCGATTGCCTCGTCTGAACGATCCAACTGTTTCATCACCACTGCCATGTCTTTCAGGGCACTATGAACTCGATCACCAGAATTTATTGCTGCCCAGAACAGAGAAATTGCCTTGCTTGGATCCTTGTCAATTAACTGCCATTTAATGTATTAGTAACAACTTATTGATCAAAAACAGAAATGAACACATTTCTTGTCAAGGTGGTGCAACTACTCTAAAATTAATATCTGTCCTAGTTAAGAACCTCATCCAATTGAGGGCATTTCAAAATTCAAAAACGAATTGCTAATAGAACCCCACAAGGGTATTATGTGAAATCCAGTGGATATATCAGGAAACAAGATAAAATTTTAAAAAATTCAGTTGGGTCTACACAACTGTTAGCCTATACATGTAGTATAACTCAGATTTTCCATAATAGTCTTCACATGATATGATTTCATTTGAGGGCGTTCCAGAGTAAATAAGTTCAAAAAATAATTTGCTAATAAAATCCCACAAGAATATTATGTGAAAACAAGTGGATATATCAGAAAGGAATGCAATAATTGAAAATTTCAGTTGGCTCTGCACAATTGCTATCATATGCATATAGCATAACTCATAAAATTTCCTATAAAATCTTCATTAATGTGATTTAATAATCTTCCATAATATGATATTATAATCACAACTAATAGTATCATTTTATTAACAAATTACTAATGTAAGGGCCCAAGATGAAATAACAAGAAGTCGAAGATAAATTAAGACTCACAGCAAGAAATTATCAATTGAGTAAGTTAAAGAAAAGAAGCGATAACAGAATTGAAAGAAAGTAGAAAAAGCACCAACTTGAACATGTTTGGCCCTAACATAATGAGAATCACCAGCAGGAACTTTATGAATTACATGAAAAAGATCAGGTTTAGCACTCTGTGCATGTGTTGGCCACCTCTGGTTCCTCTCCGACGCCGGCGACCTCCATTTCGGCGGTGGGGTCAAGAATCCCCTCGCTGGTGACATATAGTGATTACTCTCGTTATTCTTCCACATTGATTCTTAAAAATAAACCCACAAACCCCTTTATCTAAAATTTCAAGAAAATGCAAAATTCTGATCCAAAACAGCAAATTGTTAATGAATTTCACAATTGGGTTGTGAATTCTTGAACTTTGAGACACTTTAGTTTAGTAGAACAGATGGAATGATCTTTTCTTTTTCTACTGAAAATTGACACTTGATCACCAAGAAAGTGGTATTAATATTGGGGAAAAAAGCTACTTTCTCTCGCCGGGGAGAGATTAGTGAAAGCGGTGAATTGAGAACAAACTAGCCGTTAAATATAAGGTATCCGTTGACAAAGGAGAAGCCTTCAAATGCAATTGAGTTAGCATGTGCAAGTCACGTGCACATCCAAATTAACCTAAGGGTATAAATTAAGAGGAAATTTGAGGGCTCATTTTCATTTACACCCTCTAATTTTGTTTTAATAATAAAACTCCACTCTAAATTTTGGCATAGTACCCCGGGATCTTTCTAAATTTGGAAACATTTATTACTTTACTGAACTTGACAGTTTAATTAACTTCCGTCACTATTAGCGAAAGACATTTTCTTACGGTTATCTTAGCGCTTAGACATTATTAATGTTTCTATTACTCAAAAGTTTTATTAGAATATTCTCCAATTTATATATATCATTAATATTTAGTATATACTTTTTGTGAAACATGTTTTCCACACACCAATTAAACACGAGAAAATATTTTTTATGAAAAATAATTATCATCATAACCAACACACATATCTGCAGTTCTTTCAAGTATGCATAATTCCAAACCAAGAACCATAACCAATGCCTATGATATCGGTAGCCGTTCTCTCAACTTCTGTATTTATATATTAATCCCTTTAAACTATCACGTTTTTATTGATTTTATACTTAAATTATATCTAGTTTATGTTAACCCCTGAACTATAGCTTTTATGTGCTAAATCTCCTAAATTATCACGTTTTTGTCAATTTCATACTATGTATAGTTTATGTTACCCCATGAACTATAACTTTCAGGCGCTAAAACTCATCTAGCTTGAGAGATGGCAAAGTGCGTGTAACCACCTCCTTAGAGGTGCGTGGAGGGGCGAAAAAAGTCATCTACGTCGTGACAGGTAAAAGGGGAGTTAGCACCTAAAAATTATAGTTCGGGGAGGTAACATAAACTCAGCATAATTTAATTATGAAATTAATAAAAACGTGACAAATAAAAAGGGTTTATCACTTGAAGTTACAGTTCAAGGGGATAACGTAAATTAATCATAGTTTAAATGTAAAACTAATAAACTAAGCATAGCTTTGATCCATTATATACATTACTTCATCAAGTAAGAATTGCTACTAATACTTGGAAATTCAAAATGGAAAAATATTTTGCATAAGCGTTCAGATAAGTAATTTATCATTTAATATGATAAGTTAATATTGTTTGATCATATATGCGTTCAGATAAGTTTTTCCCATGGTTAAAACATTTACAAGATAATGTTATTTTTTTTTAAAATAAGGAAAAATATATTTTTATTCAGTGTTTATATCAAACGATATTGTCTTACCGTAGTTAAAAGATAAAGCGAGTGAAAGAAATAATCCCTTAATTATTCTCATTAATGAAATAATATATATACAATTTACAATTTTCATAATAGGAAAATCATATTCCTATTCTACTCCTAAAACCTTATTCTACTTGGACACTAACTATACAATTATGGTAAGTGTACAATTCTAATAATGTAATATTTACGCTAAAATATTACAACAAACAATACTAAATCATTAGACCAAACCGTGGGCATAACAATGACCATATATACACTATATTCACACGATATACATAAGTATACCGTGTATATTTAACACACCCCCGCAGTCATAGCGGACGGTCTTCGTACGCTGAGACTGTCCCTAAAATCGTCAAAAAGGACCGAGATGTCTGCAATTTGATACCTGAAAGGGACATGGCAGATGCGTACTTGTCCACGAGCGACCTTTTCGCGAACAAAGTGAATGTCCATCTCGATATGTTTAGTGCGCTAGTGCTGAACCGGATTACCAGAAAGGTAGATGGCACTAACATTATCACAATAAACGAAAGTCGCTTTCTGAATAGGACAATGAAGCTCTATAAGCAGATTACGTAACCAACATGATTCAGAGTCCACATTGGCTACCCCTCGATACTCGGCCTCTGCACTAGAGCGGGATAAAGTCAACTGACGTTTCGCAGACCATGAGACCAAGTTGTTACCAAGAAACATACAATAGCCAGACGTAGACCGTGTGGTGTCCGGACAACCACCCCAATCAGCATCTGTATACGAGATAAGTGTAGACATCGATGACGGATATAAATGCAAGCCATAGTCAAGTGTCCCCTAGATGTACCGAATTATGCGTTTGAGCGCATTCATGTGCTCAACCATGATATTATGCATAAACAAACACACCTATTGTACGTCATATGTAATATCTGGTCTCATGAACGTAAGATACTGAAGGGCCCCTATAAGACTGCGATATCGGGTCGGATCCTCGTAAGGGGAGCCAGCTGCAGCACCCAATTTGGGTTTAGTATCAACCGGAGTGGAAGTGGACTTACAGGATGACATCTCAGCCCTCTAAATGATCTCAGCTGCATACTTCCTCTATGATAAGAACAATCTACTTGCTTAGCGAGTGACAACAATCCCAAAAAAATAACTCAATGGCCCCAAGTCTTTCATAGCAAACTCATAACTGAGCATTGTCATGATAGACTGGAGTAAGGCATCGAAAGAGGTAGTCAAGATAATATCATCCACATATAATAGTATATAAGCCAAGAAAGAACCACAACGATATATGAATAAAGAATTATCCGACCTGCTGTGAGTGAACCCAATAGTCGAAACATAGTCGACAAACCTCTTATACCAGGCCGTGGAGACTGTTTAAGCCCATATCAGGACTTTTTCAACAGACAGACATGATGAGGATAATTGGGATCCTTAAACCCCAAGGGCTGATGCATATAGACTGTTTTCTTGAGATCATCATGTAAGAAAGCATTCTTCACATCTAACTGATGAATGTGCCATGCTTTCGAAAAAGCCAAGCTGAGCACAGTGAGAATGGTAGCCGGCTTGACCACCGGACTAATCGTCTCACCACAATCCACACCAACCTGCTGAGTCTTACCATCACCCACAAGCCGAGTCTTATGCCTTGCAAACGAACCGTCTGAATTGTCCTTATGAGCAAAAATTCATATAGACCGAATAATATTAATACCAGATGGACGGGGCACCAAATCCCACGTCTTATTATCAATAAGAGCATTATATTCATCGGTCATAGCAATTTTCCAATTCGGGTCATGTAACGCAGACACAGGATTACGGGGTAAGGATTATTTAAGAACATTAGAATTTAAATTAAAATGCCTTTTTGGTTTAAAAACACCCCGTTGACTATGAGTGACCGGTCTATGACTCGGGGAAGAATTGGGCGGATTTTGGGAATTTTCTGGACTCGAGACGGACTGGCCAGCAGGCAGTGGGCTTGCTGGCCCAACACGGTAAGCAGAAGCAACCGATGATCTCGAATCGAACCGGCCCAAAGATTGGATCGCCCAATTCTTTAAATCGCCCGATGACGAGATCGGGACAATGCTCGAGACAGACACAGGAACCAGCGGGCAGTGGGCCCGCTAGAGGATTTGGGGTGCGGGATATGTTCGAAAACTGGTGAATAATATACGGGGATATACCATCATCCAAAAAATTATACGAACTCGGCACGGGATTACTAACCTTAGCAAACGGAAATTGGGATTCATCAAAATTTACATGGCGACTAAGGATGATTTTATTAGAAGATAAATTAAAACATTTGTAACCACGATGATTTGACGGTAATCCAAGAACACACACGGGGTAGAACGAGCCTGAAGTTTGTTATTTGTGGTGGACGAAAAGAGTGGATAACACAAGCACCCAAAGATCCTAGATGTAAATACGAAGGGGTCTTATTATATAAAATTTAAAGGGGGGACGCATATGTCAAACCTTTGGATGGAATAATGTTAAGAAGATATGTAAGACTTTTGTAGAGCATGATGCCAAAAAGACGGGGGTATGGAAGCATGAATTAATAAAGTGCGGATAATGTTATTAATGGTACGAATTTTGCTTTCGGCTTTCCCATTTTGTGAAAACGTATGAGGGCAAGAAAAATGAAAATCGATCCCATTATTTGCATAAAATTTCCGAAACACCCCATTGTCATATTCTTTGCCATTATCACATTGGATATTTTTTATTTCACGTTCGAATTGGGTTCTAATGAATGCTCTAAATTTTAAGAAGATGGAAAAAAATTGAGATTTTTTCGCTATTGGAAAACTTCATAAAAATTTAGAATAATCATCCAAAAAGAGAACATAATACTGATGACCCAAAGAACTAAGAACATGAGACGTCCATAGATCACTATGAATAATATCAAATGACATTAAAATATGAGAATTAGAGTCTACAAATGACAACTTAACAATTTTTCCTAAAGAACAGATTGACAATTCGGAGTACTACGCGTACCCTTACAAGAAATAAAATTATTTTTATCTAAGGAAGACAAAATAGATGATCCTGGATGACCTAGACGAGCATGCCACAAGGAAGGAGCCAGAGCTGCAAAAGTTGATGGCAATGCGTGACTCGAGAAACCGAAACTTGGCGTGATAGGATAAAGATCTCCCCTACTATCACACCTCATGAGATGACTCTCCGTCTTGAAATCCTTCACAAAAAACCCAAATGGATCAAATTCAATAGACACGGAATTATCAATGGTGAATTTTTTCGGACAGACACTAAATTTTTAATCAATTTGGGGGCATGAAGGATATTTTTCAAGATAAGTGGTGGATGGGGGGCAACAATGTTTTATGACCATAACCACGAATTGAAATTGAATTACCATTACCAATAATTATGCCATGAGGGCAGCTCAAATTGGAATAAGATGAGAGAGTACCTTGGTCGGACGTCATGTGGGTCGTGGCTCCGGTGTCCATATACCAGTTCGGGTCTTGTGGATTTAATCCAAGTGTGTACATGTCAGCTTCAATGTCGGTTGGTGTAGGGCCCACTGTATGATGGGCCTGCAGGGGCTGAGGCCCAAGCACGCTGGCCTGCTTCCCTGGCCCATAAGATGGCCTGAAACTCGAGATTGGACCCTGAAAACTGAGCCTGGGCTATTGAAAATTTGGGCCCCAGTTTCACGGGTAGTAAGCTGGAAACCCGCCACTGTTATGACCAAAATGGGTGGCCCACTTCCACTGCATAGGGGCCGATTATGGGGCCCAAAACTATTGCTGTTGACTGACCCCAGGGGCACCACCGCCACTGCCACTGTTCCGGCTGCCACCTGTGTTGCTGCCACAATTTTTTTCATTATTTTTCCAATTCTGACCCTTTTTGTTGCCACTTTGTTGCATTTTTTGCCCGAGTTGTTGGAACCGGACGGAGGAAAATTAGAATCGGTCATCATGACTACGGGACTAGCATTGGTAGCCGCATTTTTTGCCAAGTCGGCCTCTTCGAGTGTAAGCATAGAACGAGCCTGATAAAATTGCGGAAGAGGGCTGCTCTGACGAATAAGTGTTCCAACACCATTATATGCCTCTGAAAGACCTGCAACCAGCTGAAGGACAAGACGGCTGTTGGTGACTGGCGCACCAACGTTGCGGAGTTGGTGTGCCAACTCCTACAACCTTTTGCAATATGCTGAAACATTGGGGAAATCTTTCATGTTGACGTGGGAGAACTCCTGCTCCAAGGTAACAACACAAGAATTTTGATTATCTTGAAATATATCACGTACTCTATCCCAAGCCGCCATCGCCGTGGCGTCTGGTTCGATAATCGTCTGCAAGAGGTCGGTAGAAATAGTGGAGTAAATCTACTGAAGAACAGTAGCATCAAGTGTCATCCATAACTTAGGATCATCCCCGGGTCTGGGCACCTCCGTATTCGTAGGAGCCGTGGGGATAATTTGATGGAGAACTTGATGCGAGCGTGCATGAACTTTGAACAATTCGGCACATGTCGCATAATGGACGTTTTCTATCTCAAGAACGATAGGAATGTGATTCTTGATATTAGAAACAACAAGGGCAGGGTGAAACGTGTTCTTAGCCATAATAGCAACGCAAGACATGATGCAGGGATTCGGAAGAAGAAATTTGAGAAGAAAAATAATTTCCGGACACGGAACCAGAGGAAGGGAGGTCGGATTCCGAGCTGTTTGGACGGAAATATTTGGGAGAGAAAATAAACCTAGACTCTTGATACCATGAGAGAAATAATCCCTTGATTATTCTCATTAATGAAAGAGTATATATACAATTTACAATTTTCATAATAGAAAAATCATATTCCTATTTTACTCATAAAACCTTATTCTACTTGGACACTAACTATACAATTATGGTAAGTGTATAATTCTAATAATGTAATATTTACACAAAAAATATTACAACAAACAAACCAAATCATTAGCCCAAACCGTGGGCATAACAGTGACCATATATACACTATATTCACACGATATACATAAGTATACCGTGTATATTTAACAACGAGATGTGAGAATAAATGTTAATCAAGGAATTATGATTAATAAAAATTGTATATAAAAATCATGCGCCACGTATTCGGTTCATTAAAAAATGGGCACATTTTTATTTTCTTTTGAAGAACATGTATATAATTGGTCCATGGCCATTAAAAATCCATTCCACGCCATTCCCCCCCCCCCCAAGGTAGATTATGCTAAACCTCGTATAACAAGTGTAGTATAAATGACATACTAATCAACTTCTAGGACCAACCCGGTTCATAATCTCTAGTTTTTTTATAGTAAACAAGTGGGAGGCAACTAATATTTTTTATTGATAAAATATCGATCACCATAACGTTTCATTGGTAATTAATAAAGTTGTTAGTTACCAAAAAAAAAATCTATCACTCATAAACTGCAATTTATCAATTGTCAAAATTACAAGCGCTCTGTAACGTACTCTTTAATTTTACAAAGAAAAAAAACTATAAAAGAAGAGACACTCATATATACTTTTGTGTCTTTTGAAAGAAAAAAATAATTATCTTATCTCATTATTTTAGTTTCAGAATAATTATTTTATCTCATTATATCTACATTAATATTTCTTTTGGCTCAAATGCACTAGAATTTAATTTATATACAGTAATAAGAGAAAAAATAAATTTGCAATTGTGATATCACCTAAAAGATATATAACTAGAAGTAACCATTTATAATACATATGATTATTAATCTAAAAAAGAGACAATTGACTCAAAACAACACATATTTTAAAATATATTCCTTCGTCTCAATTTATGTTGCATATTTTTCTTTTTAATTTGTTCCAAAAAATTATAATAAATATATTTCCTTTTTTCAGAGAAGATTATTAGCCACCATGCAAGTGTATATGACTGGTTATAGACTATACCATGCAAATGTAATTTCTTTCTTTTTCAAACATCGTGCAATAAATCAAAGAAAGTACTACTCCCGTGTATATAGAGTGTCAGTGTATATATGTAAGTTATATCCAAGAAAAAAAATTATCTAGTACTATATGCTAACGTCTGTCTATAAACATGCATCTAGTGTAGTTAAACCCAAAAAGTCTTTTAACTAGGATTGTGGTACTAGATGCATTTATCTTTTACCTAAAAAAAGGTACGTCCCAAAAAGAATATTTAAAACATGTAGCAAAGTTCATTATTAATGATATATGTTGGATCTCTAGCATGTAGGAAAATAGTATATAACTATTGCAAGTGCTTCGAAAGGATAAACAATAAAGATTATAATAATAAGTTGTCAATTTTTTAATCTTGATCTAGAACTTCAAATCTGGATCTTGTATTCAGAAATACAAGAACTTGAACTGCTACACTTGTGACTTGTAGAACCGCTGAGAATCCGAACGGTTAGAGTCCTTTGAGATTCAAGTTCACATCTGAAACACTTAGCAATCAATTAGAAAATCACAACACCACCGGCTGAGTCGAGAGATGACTCTCTGTCTTTAAGACAAGATTGCCCCCGTGTATAGGCTTTACGGAAGTGTGGACAATAGTCTCCCAAGATAAAGCAGCAAACTATCAAATGTGCAAAGCCTACACAAATGACCTCAGCGAAGAACACAAATAATGAAGAATGCTAAGAGAATGATTGCTATCAGGAAAATCTGATCTCTTTGTGGTGTTGTTAGCTTGTATGTGTTATGTTCTTTTTATGTGTAAGTCTCTATAGAATTGAGTCAAAGGCCTCAATTTATAGGTATGCAAGATGGCCTTTCAAATGCCCCATAATGTCATTCAATTGCCATGTAATGGATGACCTTTAATCCTCAAGTAATGTAGCAACATAATGATCCAAATAATGATCATTATTGGGTGGATTCAATGCCATTGAAACCACCTCAACAACCAAACTTTTGGGATTCTGACGAACAATCACTGCCTGGAAAGCGCCGCGGCGCTGCAGCATTAGAGCCGCGACCCTCTTCGGCGCCACGACCCTTTTCGACCGTTCCACCTTACACTTCGCACAATCCTTCCTTCGTTTACCAACGTGGAACACTTGTTATTTAGCCAATAACCGTCCATCATTCTATGTCTACGTACCAATTATCTCTTTCATTAACGAAATTTACGACACTTGGCACTAAGATTGCACGTGTGTGGAAACGACGTTTCCGACGTGCGGGGCCCAATTGTTCGAGTCATAAATAATGGGATAAACTTAATTCCACATTACTAAATTTTCAACAATATATACCTAAACGAACCAAATCAGTATATATAAATGATAGAACCATGCACTGCAAGGTACGTAGTGAATATCTACTTGGCTAAAATGGGGCTACCAACAATATTTTCCTGTGCCATCCTCTTCTTCCTCTCTATTCTCATTTTGCGTCCCATTTTTTCCAAATTTTTACCAAAACGCCACCATAACCTCCGCCGTTCCCTCTGGCTTTACCCGTAATCGGTCGTCTCCATCTCCTAAGTCTGAATATTCATCGTAGTTTTCACAAATTATATTGCCGTTACGGTCCTTTGTACTAACTCTATATCGGACGTCAATTTTGTTTTGTAGCTTCCACACCTCAACTAGCCGAAAAATTCCTCAAAAACAACGAACTCGTCTTTTCATCTCGCAAATGTTCACCAGCTGTGACGTTACTAACGTGCAATGTTTCTTTTGCCTTTTCGCCCATGGGATCCTACTGGAAATCCATTAAAAATTATGCACTAGCGAGCGCTTGAGCGCACATAATTTGAACAAATTTCGGCCCCTTAGGGCACTAGAAATACGAAGATTCATACAAATTTTAATGAATTTGGTTATATTTGAGTAAAGTGATTATGCTTTGTCTTGAGCCGATGTCTTTCGGAATCAACTGTTCTACCTATCAAGGTAGATGTAAGGTCTGCGTACACTCTACCCTACTCAGACCCCACGTTGTGGGATTTCACTGGATATGTTGTTGTTGTATACAAATTTTAATGAATAAAGCGGAAGCTGGTGATACGGTAAATTTAACGAAGGAATTGTTGAAATTGACTAGCAATATTATTTCTCAGACGATGATGAGTTCTCGGTGCTCGAAGAACGAAAAGGAAGCTGAGGAGATAAAAGAAGTCGTGACGGAGGTGACAAAAATATTTGGAATGTTTGATATTGCTGATGTTATAGGGTTTGGTAGGAGGTTTGATTTTCAAGGGATAAAGAAGAGGGCACGAAATACTCATAGAAAATATGATGCTTTGCTTGAGAAATTTATAACGGAAAGGAAAAGATTAAGAAATAAGAGGAAATTGGAAGAATCAGAAGATGATGAGCGTAAGGACTTGCTGGACTTGTTGCTTGATAACATGGAGAGTGAGACAACTGAGGTGAAATAACGGGAGATGATCATATAAAGGCATTGATCTTAGTAAGTGTTGCTTTCTAAATTCTATTGTTTGATTATTTGCAACCTTTGTTAACATATTATTTTACTTCAATATGGATTGTGATTATTAGGTTAGGAATTAGAGATGCGTCTAAATAGGATTAGGCTTCCCTCCATTACACCTTCTCTCCATTTCCTCAAATGCATAGTTAGGTAATTGACACTTATCTTATTTCAATTTTAAAGGCTTAGATTAAATTAACTTAACAAATATCTTAACCATGTTTAAGGGTTTAATTTGAAAAATCAATCTCCAAGAAAATCTCAACTTCCACAAATTTAGAAACCCATTAATATCAATTCACATCTAGCTATAAAACTTATCTTAATGAAATAAGATTTTGTGACCAACGATTAATTACAAAATTATTGTTATTAATCATAGAAATACAATTATTCTCATATTTTATTTTTTTCAACACATTTCTGCAACTTTAAATTAAAATATAGTTAGTTGGGGATCAGTTACTAATTCAAATGCAACCAGAAAATGATTCATTTCTAAGAAGTTTAAAATGGAATAAAAATTGACTTCCCAAAAAATATGATGTATATTTTTTTTAATTTCTTTACGATTATTCATCATATTCTTGCAAATAAAAAAAAGGGTACAGTAGTTAAAATATTGTAGTGTAGGGAAGATAAAGAGAAGATGATGGAGAACAAAAATAGAAAAAAATAGGATTACTTTGAAATTTTACTTTAGTCTCATTTCATTAAAAAAAAATCTGAAGGTAAAAAATATAAAATGATAGTAAGGATAATAGCAAGTACTATATTAATGGTTTCCAAATTTATGGGAGTTGAGATTTATCTTACCATTGTTAGTGAGTATTTTTCTAAAATTATCTCATTAACTATAGTTAATAATATTTATTAAGTTAATTTAATCTAGGTCTTTAAAATTCTAAATACGACAAATGTCAATCATATAATTATGCACTTGAGAAAATGGAGAGAAGATGTAATGAAGGGGAGCCAAATTCGATAATAATAATGTGAATATTGTTATTCGTGCAAGTCCAATTTATGATGGCCGCACATGAACGTTAGTTTTTGCATTGTCATTTGGATTTGAACTTCGCCAATTTGGGGCAGATATCGTGTTACATATAGCTATAATTTCAAGCACCAAAAATATTAGTAGTAACTAACTGAATGCGTCTAAATTTTAATTGAGCTAGCTTCTGTGGTAAATTTTGGATGCCAAGCAATCTTTGTGAAGGGTTTGTAATTAAGGACAAAAAGAGTAGGTATAGAGGAATGTTTTCTCATGAAAAATGCTCTCCATAAAGCTAAAGAATAGTTAACTAAACCTTGCAATCTAGTTGGAGAAATAATTTTGGATAAATTTTTTAACTTTTACACATGAGTTCTATTGAAAAAGTAAAAGATTATTTAATTTTATACAAATCACTTAAAAGATGGTTATTACATATTTGGCCAAACCTTCAAAATCTATCTATTTCTAAAAGTGTTTTCTGTGAGGATCCTTGTCGGTTTTTTTAGAGTAGCAATTTATATTAGGCTAATTAATTTTAATGCATTAATTTATATTTGGTCAAGACTCAATAAGTATTCGAGGGAAAAAGTTATTTTTTCCGACTTCTACTACGAGTAGAAAAACATTAATTATTTTATTCTAAAAACTTGATCAAACACCTTAAATCTATGCCATAAGTACTTTTGGAAAACATAAACACTTTTTACTTCCATCTTGGCCAAACAGGCTAAGATAAACAAGGATACTTTAGCGTACTTCGGTGCTTGTAATGTTGACTTTCGTAGAAGCAGTTTAAGTATGAAATTAAATTGCGAACTCCTAAATTCCTGATCTTCAAATCAAATAGACGGGCTATAGGCTTATGAGTATCTCCCTACTAAGGAGGCAACCGGCGTTATTATGAGGCCTGCCATATTGACTTTTGTGCAGGGGTCATTTGATTGGTGAGATACGGACGATAATCTCAAAATAAACTGTAAAATTAGGTATTAATTAGTTTCAGAATTATTTTATTCCACTATTTGTACTAAAATGATGGGTTTAACTATCCCATATAAAAGATGGGATAGCTAATTAGTTCCCTGTGATATCCTTGTCTATTCCATCCAACCAACCAAACGACCCCTTAGATTATTACGAAGTCCTAACCTTCAAATTAAATTAAGTAGATTGGTTATAAGCGTAATTGCATGTGTCTTTTTACTTGAATATATTCTCTTGTTTCCCAGCTTCCCTTTCAATAACTTACCAACTTTGCTTGAAAAAATGGAAATTCTATTTAATGAAAAATAATTCTAATACAATTTTCTTGATTACGTTGCTAGAATTTCCTCACTGCTGCAACAGATACAACAGCAATTACTCTAGAGTGGGCCATAGCTGAGCTCACCAACAATCCAAGAGTCCTCTAAAAAGCCCAAGAGATTGATAAAGTTGTGGGAAAGCAACGAATAATAGGAGAATTAGACAGCCCAAATCTTCCATACATCCAAACTATAATTAATGAAACGTTTCGTCTTCGCCCACCCATTCCTTTACTCGTAAGAAAATCAGTTGAAGATTGCTGTGAGTTGAAAATGAAACACTCTCACAAATATTTTTTATTCAAACTCAAATAAATATTACAAGAACACTCTCATTCAACAACAAGATACTACAACTCACTTTTATAAGACTTTGCTTCTTCACTCACCTAGAAGCTCTTAATGTTTTTTGATATCTAAACTAAAATGGGGAGGGATATTTATACTATTTGAGAACAATCTTACATCACACAAATAAACTAATAAAAAATTACAATAACCATACACCTCATTCTTCTCCATCCTTCTAACAATATTTTAAATTCCCAAATGATTCACATGCATAATTACCACACCCTAGAAGATTCTAGGTAGAAGACTTGTAGTTTTGGACCTTGATTATGGACTTGGACTCCAATTTGATTGGGTTTGAGTTTGGGCTCCCATAATGGATCAAGCTTATGATCCAACACCCCCATTAAACTTGATCTTGTGACTCCTAGTAAGTTCCTTAATCTTATGAAGTCTTCGCTTGTCAGTGGTTTGGTAAAAATATCGGCAACTTGATCTTATGACTTCACATATTCAACTTGCACAACATTTCTTGCAACACACTCCCTTATATAGTGGTAGCGAATATCGATGTGCTTGCTTCGATCATGGAATACTGGATTCTTTGCTAAGGCAATGGCTGACTTGTTGACACAAACCTTGGTAGTCTCTTCTTGTATCAAGCCTATCTCCTTCAATATATTTCTAAGACAAATTGCATGACAAACGCATGAGGTAGCAGCAACATATTTCGCTTCACAAGTGGACAATGTGACAATCAGTTGTTTCTTGACATCCATTGTGAAAGTAGTATCTCCCATGAAAAATACGAATCCAGTAGTGCTCCTTCGATTATCTATGTCTCCACCCAATCACTATCGCTATATCCAACAAGCTTGTAATCATTAGAAACTGAATAGAACAAGCCAAAGTCAATTGTACCTTTCAGATAGCGAAGAATTCTGTTTGCGGCAATGTTGGAGATTCCATGTAGCGACTAACCAATCCAACTGTGTGAAGAATATCGGGCCTCGTGCAAGTTAGTTATCGAAGACTTCCCACCAAACTTTTGAAGAATGTTGGATCTACACTTTCGCCTTCTTCATGTTTGGACATCTTGATTCCATATTCCGTCGGTGTGCTTATCGGCTTACAGTTCTCCATTTTGAACTTCTTCAGGATCTTCTTTGCATAGCTTTCCTGTGAAATGAAAATTTCATCCTTTTGTTGCTTAACTTCAATGCCAAGATAGTAGCCCATGAGCCCCATGTCTGTCATCTCAAATTCTTTCGTCATTACTTACTTGAATTCATTGAACATGCTTGGGTTGCTTCCGGTGAAGATCAAATCGTCCACCTAGAGGCACATGATCAAAATATGTAACACCCTATACTTCCGGATAATGGTTTGAGCGCGTAACGTAGGCAAGTAGACCCGGGTCCCGAGAAGTTTATGTTGTATTTACGTATGCTAATAAGGAAATTAGCATATAAATGAATGTGATCCCGAAATAATTTAGGATTTAACAAGGGTGATGACGGGGAATAATAATAATAATTGTATATCCCTAAAATAGGTTTTGGACTAGTGTCATGTTACAAGAATTATGACATTGAGTATAAGAAGGTTTTATAAGTGGCTAGGATTTAAGTGAATTGGGATCAAGAAATTAATTATGAGATTGATTAATTCTTAGAGGGGATAATATATAGTGGGACTCTACGTGTAACGTTATAACATATTAGTTGAGTGACTGGCCTTATAAACATATCAGTGACAACTTAAGAGCTTCACAAGGCTCCAAACATTCAGCCTTCTCTATATTAAAAGGGTCTTCATCTCCTTAAGCTTCTGAAGAAATCTTTCCATAGAGAAGTAATTGTTACACTTCAATTAGAAGGAGTAAGTCTCAATTGGTAATCTCTGAAATTTTTTGACCAAATTGGGGGTTCTTTCAAAAACCTTTGCTCACCCAGAAAGGGAGAAATTCGTGGCGTTTTGGACCATAGTTCCAGCAAAATTGAATCCTTGAAACAAGCTTGAACACTCAGAAACCAAGCCGAGACCTTGAGTTAGAGAAGTTCTAGCTCAAGTTAATTTTTGGGTCCTGTTTTTGCTTGTCGGAATCTGGTTTGGGTAAGAGATTGTCTGACGACGCTCGTCGTTTCTCCTAAAATAGGTAATTCTTCTTGTTCCTAAGTTTATACAAGTTATAGAACATAATTCCTGCCACTAGGTTCTAAAGAGATTATCGGAAATGTTAAGTTTGGTTGGGTATTGTTGGGACTGCCGATATGGAATTAGAGGTTGCATGTGAAGTTGCTGGATTGTTATAGGTATCATGGCAGTTAAGGAGGAAGGTTGATTGTTTTGCTACATGCGTAGGTTTCTACATAGAAGAAACATAAATTCTATGCGTACATAGTGTTCGCTAAAATATCTCAATGAATCTGTTATTAGTATATTGATCCGATTGTGATTTAAATCATTCATATGATGTAGATAATCATTCATAGAGCTTACAAGGGCCCGTGGGAACTTAGATAACTTCGATAACAAGGTATGCAATGCTCTTTCTTTCTTTTGGCATATTCTATGTACAAAACATAACCGGATTATTGTTCCATAACTTACTCTACTCTTAGTAGTTAAGAACGATCATGTTATTGACTCTTATGTTAAAAAGGCATGTCCAAAGGTGTTCCTAAGTCCTTATTGAGGCATACAGAAAAGATGTTGATATTCACAATGTTAGCCGAAAGGGCAAGGATATTATGTTATCCGATAAATTAGAAATATGTTTTATCATCATTCATGTATCACATTCATGTACATACCTTGACCTCAAAGGAATTTTATACTCTACTATATGTATGCATTATATATATGTATGGGGAATGGGAAAAGGGAAAGGCGTTATATACGCACACCACCTGCAACTGGTACAGACTATCACAAAAGAGCTCGAAGAGGCCAATACAATATAATCTGATGCCCACATATGCGGTTATGAGAAGAAAGATGTCCTTGTGTGGCCAATATTTATATGTATACCGCATTTGCATTGTGCATAACATTTAGGCATATGTATTAGGGCCCTTAGAGCATTTACTACTGGTCGGTTGTTTCTGTTCCAAGCTATTGATATGTATCTCTGTTGTGTTATTTCTTATGCCTGACATACTCAGTACATCAGTCGTACTGACGTCCCTTTTGTCGGGGGACGCTGCGTTTTATGCCCACAGGTTCAGTTAAAGAGGGTAACAGTTCGCGCTAAGAGGTTGCTGGTTCAACTGGTAT
Organism: Anisodus acutangulus; assembly: GCA_029783415.1. Lineage (NCBI taxonomy): Eukaryota > Viridiplantae > Streptophyta > Magnoliopsida > Solanales > Solanaceae > Anisodus > Anisodus acutangulus. Next base: position 22,533,374 of record CM056494.1, on the reverse strand, counting down.
TGGAGCACTTTACTTATTTCAGAGTTGTAGTCGGGTCGTGGTATATTATTTTGCATAAGCACTTGGGTATGGCAGGACCCTGTTCTGCATATGTGATGTTATGTATTCTTTAGAATCTTGTAGAAGGTGTTCTGTGGATAGTTGTCACGTATGGTCTGGAAACTTCATTTTCAGATAAAAATACTAGTAGTGTTAGCCTGCCTAACTCAAGTTTAACTTGTAAACACATTTTATATAGTTAGACCATAATAGGTTTGTCACAACACATCAAAATCACGTGGTAGGGTTTAGGCTACACATACTCATAGGGCTATAACATTTGTGACATGAACAACTTAAAACAAACATGACATTCATAAACTAAACTAAACAGGCATACTATCACAGAAACCATAGGTAACCAGACCCTTTCAAGTTTATTTTAAACCTGAACCAAACTTAAATCTAGGTATAATGTTGTTCATATATGTTATTTTGTGGCCTTTTCTCTATATATTTAGTTGATGGAATTGTTTGCCACATCATAGGGTGGCTGTTGTTTAGACCTGGAAACATTTACTATCTTCAATTTTTTTTAACTATGGATACAAATCTGATTTCTTCTTTTAAAAATAGAATCTGAACGTATTGAGACATGACTAACTTAATGGTTATTGGTATTTGAGGCTAAGTTTTCTTTTTGTTGGAAACAGTTAGCTGCTTTTCTGTTAAAGGATCATACTTGCAACCTTGGTTAACTATGTATATGCTTGGTCTGATCTGCAACTTGAATCTAGTTCGTGTGTTTCAAAGACTAATTTGGACTATTTGAATCTGCCTCCTTGTTGTGACTTTGCCCTGTTTATGTATATCTTATCTCATGTTCTGTTAACATGTATTAGCCTTAGTGTTACACCATTTTGCTTGGTCTCTGTCCTAGGTCCTAATTGACACCTTAAATATCATGAGCTGCTGTATTTCTGTCCAAATGAATAGTGAACATTGAGACTTTACTTTGCTGCTATACTTTGAACTTCTGTCTCTCAAGGAAAGCCCCAATTAGGATCTGAGGCAAAATGTTGGGGTTGAAACTGTTTCCATTAGCTGCTGCATTTTGTTGTTGGCACTGTTACATTGAGCTGGTTGCTGCACATATTTGTTATCTTCTGAGGCATTTATCTACCATGCTTGCTGTTATTATGGCTGTTGTTTGATGTCACTTGTTACAACTGTTTGGCTGCTATGTTTGCTGTCACTTGCTACTACTGTCTCTGCTGCACTTTGATAAGAATTGTTGTCATTTCCAACCACATGTTGATGCCTTCATGTTGAGGCAGATGTTGTTGTAAGTTCTGGGCAGGGGCAGATTTAAAAATGAGCAGTTGTGTTTGCTGTATTTTAGTTTAAACCAGTGCCATGATAGTTGCACAATATTTTACTCATTTGAAAAATGATTATCTGAAATGGTTCAAACACTAACTGTAATAATGTGATGTTAGAAACTTGATTTGAATTAGTCAGGGGATAATAAAACGGTTGAAGCATGAAAAATTGCACTGATCTGGTTATTGTTTTAATAGCTATGATGCATATAGAACTTTAAACTAGATGGCATGACCCTCCATCTTATTTGCCTGTTGTTTGAATATATATATATAGCTGCTTTAGTTGCCTAGAACTGGTTCAAGTTAGTTAGGTTGTCCCTTTGTTGTCATGACTGGCTAAGAAATGAACATATAGTCCATTTGATATTCCTCTCTTGCTTTTACTGAACTCGACCATCTGTGTGTTCATTTTATTGTGACAAGAATTGGATGTGTCACTCCAACATTCGAGGATGAATATTTCTAGGGGGAGAGAATGTAACACCCCATACTTCTGGGTAATGGTTTGAGTGCGTAACGTAGGCAAGTGGACCCGGGCCCCGAGAAGTTTATGTTGTATTTACGTATGCTAATAAGGAAATTAGCATATAAAAGGATACGATCCCGAAATAATTTAGGATTTAACAAGGATGACGATGGAGATTAATAATAATAATTGTATATCCTCAAAAAAGGTTATGGACTAGTGTCATATTACAAGAATTATGACATTGAGTATAATAAGGTTTTATAAGTCATCAGGATTTAAGTGAATTGGGATCATGAGATTAATTGTGGGATTGATTAATTCTTAGAGGGGACAATATATATTGGGACTCTATATGTAACGTTATAACATATTAGTTGAGTGACTGGCCTTATAAACATATCAGTGGCAGCTTGAGAGCTTCACAAGCCTCCAAACATTCACCCTTCTATATATTAAAAGGGCATTCATCTCCTTAAGTTTTTGAAGAAATCTTTACATAGAGGAGTAATTGTTACACTTCAATTAGAAGGAGTAAGTCTCAATTGGTAATCTCTGAAATTTTTTGACCAAATTGGGGGTTCTTTCAAAAACCTTTGCTCACCTAGAAAGGGAGAAATTCATGGTGTTTTGGACCATAGTTCCAGCAAAATCGAATCCTTGAAACAAGCTTGAACACTCAGAAACCAAGCCGAGACCTTGAGTTCGAGAAGTTCTAGCTCAAGTCAGTTTTTGGGTCCTGTTTCTGCATGTCGGAATCTGGTTTGGGTAAAAGATTATCATACGATACTCGTTGCTGCTCCTAAAATAGGTAATTCTTCTTGTTCCTAAGTTTATACAAGTTATAGAACATAATTCCTGCCACTAGGTTCTAAAGAGATTATCGGAAATGTTAAGTTTGGTTGGGTATTGTTGGGGATGCCGATATGGAATTAGAGGTTGCATGTGAAGTTGCTGGATTGTTATAGGTATCATGGCAGTTAAGAAGGAAGGTTGATTGTTTTGCTACATGCATAGGTTTCTACATAGAAGAAACATAGATTCTATGCATACAAGGTGTTCGCTAGAATATCTCAATGAATATGTTATTAGTATATTGATCCGATTGTGATTTAAATCATTCATATGATGTAGATAATCATTCATAGAGCTTACAAGGGCCCGTGGGAACTTAGATAAATTCGATAACAAGGTATGCAATGCTCTTTATTTATTTTGGCATATTCTATGTACAAAACATAACCGGAATATTGTTCAATAACTTACTCTACTCTTATGTTAAAAAGGCATGTCCAAATATGTTCCTAAGTCCTTATTGAGGCATACAGAAAAGATGTTGATATTCACAATGTTAGCCGAAAGGGTAAGGATATTATGTTATCCGATAAATTCAAAAAATATTTTATCGTCATTTATGCATCACATTCATGTACATACCTTGACCTCAAAGGAATTTTATACTCTACTATATGTATGCATTATATATATGTATGGGGAATGGGGAATGGGAAAAGGGAAAGGCGTTATATACGCACACCACCTACAACTGGTACAGACTATCACAAAAGAGCCCGAAGAGGCCAATACAATATAATTTGATGCCCACATAGGCGGTTATGGGAAGAAAGATGCCCTTGTGTGACCAATATTTATATGTATACCACATTTGCATTGTGCATAACATTTAGGCATATGTTTAGGGCCCTCAGAGACATTTACTACTGGTCGGCTATTTCTGCTCCAAGCTATTGATATGTATCTCTTTTGTGTTATTTATTATGCCTAACATACTCAGTACATCAGTCGTACTGACGTCCCTTTTGTCAGGGGACGCTGCATTTTATGCCCGCATGTTCATTTAAAGAAGGTGACGGTTAGCACTAGTAGGTTGCTGGTTCAGCTGGTATTGGAGCACTCTACTTATTTCAGAGTTGCAGTCGGGTTGTGATATATTATTTTGCATAAGCACTTGGGTACGGTAGGACCTTGTTCCTCCTATGTGATGTTATGTATTCTTTAGAGGCTTGTAGACAGGTGTCTTGTGGATAGTTGTCATGTATGGCCTTGTCGGCCTTGGTATGTATATATAAATTGGGGCTTTTCGGTTGAAACTTTATATAGTCATTTTCGGCTTAGTCCGTATTTAAATATGATTAGGTGTGGATTGTATGGGTGGTGTTTCCCAGCAAGTGGGGTCCGGGTGCCCGTCGCGGCTCTCCGATTTGGGTTATGACAAAATATCTCCATATTTGATCTTGATATATAGAGTGTGCTCGTAGGGATATTTGTTGAAGCCATTTTCTTGGAAGTACTTGTCGATTCGGCTATTCCATGCCCTTGGTGCTTGTTTTAGACCGTAAAGAGCCTTCTTTAACTTCAACACCTTGTCTTCGTGGCCTTTTACTTCATAGCCTGATGGGTGCTGAATGTAGACTTCCTCTTCAAGAACTCCATTTAAGAAGGCATACTTTACATCCATTTGTTGTATCTCCCACTTATTTTGAGCTACCAAAGAAGTGATTAGTCTGATAGTCTCTAATCGAGCAACATGAGCAAATACCTCATCAAAGTCAATTTCAGCCTTTTGATTATAGCCTTTAGCAACTAACCTCGCCTTGTGCCTTTCAATCTCTCCTTTAGCGTTTTGCTTTATTTTGTACACTCATTGGACACCTATCGCCTTATGTCCCTTGGGAAGTGAGGTAAGTTCCCAAATATCATTCTTCTCGATGGCCTTGATTTTTTCGTCCATCACATCTCTCCAGTTCTTTTCTTGTACTGCTTCTTGAAAGCTCACTAGTTCACAATCGACAAATAAACAAAATAATGCAAGATTATATTATCGTTAAGTTACCTTATAGAGATCTCTAAGGCTTCTTGTACGTTGCACAACTTTTTCACTTTGACTCCCACTTGACGATGACGAAGGTGATGAGTCTCCTTGAGTGGTTGATGTTGGTGAAGTGGATGGAGTTGCAAGCTCTTGTTGAGGTTCACCTAGTTGCTCCCTCATTATCTGATCATCTTCTTCAAATTGCGGAAAGAAATTGAAGTCATCTGCATGAGAATTAAAATCCCATTCTCCTTTTTCATTGAATACCACATCTCGACTAATCACAATCTTCTTATTGTCTGGATTGTACAATTTGTAGCCCTTCAAATTAGTATCATAGGCGATGAAGATAAATCTCTCACTTTTATCATCAAGATTCGTTCTTCTCTCGTCTGATATATGAACATGGGCTATACTTCCAAAGGTTCTCAGGTGCGAAATGCAGGCTTTCTTCCACTCCATGCCTCTTGCGGTGTCTTTCCCCATACACTTCTTATTGGAGATCGATTTGACAAGTATACTGCACACGCTACTGTTTTGGCCCAAAACTCCTTGGGAAGTTTCTTGCTTTTGAGCATGCTTCATGCCATGTCGAGGATTATTTTGTTCTTTCTTTCTGCCACGACATTTTGCTGGGGGGATCTAGGAACTGTCATTGGTCGACGAATTCCATTTAATTCACAGAACTCTTAAAACTCCCTGGAAGTAAATTCTCCACCTCGGTCGGATCTCATGGCTTTGATCTTTCTACCTCTTTCTCTCTCAACTGTAGCTTTGAACTTCTTGAAAACTTCAAAAACTTAAGACTTCTGTTTCAAGAAATATACCCAGTTTTTTCTTAAAAATCTTCAATGATGAGAAGAAAATAGTTAATGTTACCGAGAGAGCTAGGCTTGATCGGACCACACACGTCAGTATGGATGAGCTCAAGTGGCTTCCTTAGCTCTTGACTCTGACTCATTTGGAAAGATTTTTCTGAATTGCTTCCCGACTAGACACCCTTCACAAAGCTGGTCAGGATGGTTAATGCGAGGTAGTCTCTTCACCATCTCCTTCTTAGATAGCAACTCTAGACCTCCAAAATTGAGATGCCAAAGCCATGATGCATCTCTATGGCAAACTTTCAGGCACTTTGCAACATCGTTTTGTATGTTGAGAAAAAACATTATATTCTTTGACATTGACACTTTAGCAATGAAGTTATTCTTATCATATTTTATAGAAAGATTATAATCCTTCATATGAATATCATAACCTTTCTCTAACAGTTGTCTTAAACTCAAGATGTTACTTTTCATATTGGGCACATAGTATACATTGGAAATAAATTTATGTCTCCCATCTTTCAAATGGATAAGGATGTTATCTCTCTCTTTCACTGCTATTGTGGAATCATCTCAAACGAAACATTTCCGCTTACTGACTCGTCTAGCTCCATGAACATGTCTTTCTTTCCATACATGTGATTGCTTGCACCACTGTCAAGGTATCAGGAATTTGCTTGGCCACAATCAGTTTCCTTTCGTGCTAGAAGAAGAGTTTTTTTGCTATTTGACTTCTCCTCCATGTAATTAGCCTTCTCCTCAATTTTGTTGTTGGGAGCTCTACATTCTGAAGCATAATGCCCAAACTTCTGACAATTACATCATCGAACTTGAGATTTGTCATACCTTGAGTTTGGATTGATTCTTCCACGGCCTCGTGTTGAGCTTTCTCTTTTCTCATAGTTGTTGTTGGAATTGTTGTTGTTCAATTCCAACCTCGTCCATGACCGCGACTTCCACCTCATCCATGGTCTCTACCTCTCATTTGGTCTCGACCACGTTAGTTTCTATCATTGCCTTGGCTTTCATGCATATCCTTGAGTTGCAGTTTGAGGAGTTGCTCAGTAAACCCTTACTTCTTCTTATGCTTCTCTTCGTATGCTTGCAATGATCCTTGCAGTTGCTCGATCGTCATTTCTTCCAAGTCTTTAGTTTCTTCAATCGTCACAATGATGTGCTCAAATTTGGGATACAATGAACGAAGTATCTTCTCTATTATCCTCACATCTTCTAACTTTTCACCATTTATTTTTAATTGATTAGAAACAACTACTACTCCTGAAAAATAATCTGAAATAGACTCAGATACTTTCATGTGTAAGGATTCGAATTCACCTCTTAATGTTTGGAGACAGACCTTCTTTACTTGCTCGGATCCTTTGTAAGAGGTTTGTAGCTTCTCCCTGTCACGACCCAAACCGGAGGGCCGCGATGGATACCCGAATCCCACCCGCCGGGTACCTCCATTCTTACCATGAACATCTAATCATAATTAATTTTTGACTAAGCCGAAAGAAATTTATGAACCACCAGGTAACCAACTTATATATATACATGTACCAAGGCCGACAAGGTCGTACAAGTCTACTATTCACAGAACATCTGTCTACAAGTCTCTAAGAGTAGCAACATCAAAGGTCAGGACAAGGCCCCGCCATACCCATATAGACACGCAAAACTGTATCATACCAAAATCAGACCGACACCCTAAAAAGAGAGGAGTGCTTCCAAAATTAGCTGAAAACTGCAATCTATTCACGTGGGCCATCGCCTTGCCTATGCGAACCTGCGGGCATGAAATGCAGCGTCCCCTGATAAAAGGGACGTCAGTACGACTGATGTACTGAGTATGTCAAGCATAAATAACAGCAATTCAGAAATATACTAATAACTGAAACAAAAACAACTGACCAATAGGAACTGCCTCTGAGGGCCCTAATACACTTGCCTACATGTTATGTACAATGCAGTGTCCATATTTATTGGCCTCATCGGGCAATTTCCTTACCATGAAGGCCTCTGTGGGCATCATGCCATGTAATGGTTAATTAACGTATGCATGGTGCAAGTGCGGTATATATATATATGTCAGTGTTGCGGATCGTGCAACTCGTTCCAATATATATTAGTGTTGCTGATCGTGCAACCCGTCCCAATAAGCCATGCATTCATCACATCATATTGGTCTCTTCGGGCTCTTTTGTGATAGTTTGTACTAGCTGCAGGTGGTGTGCGTATACAACGCCTTTTCCTTTCCCCATATTCCCTGAATATATAATATTTACCATATAGTAGTGTGCATAGCACCAGTGGTCCAGGATAATATATGAATGCAATGCAAGTGAAAATGCATGGATGATAATAAAATACCCCGAGTGACATAATATCCTTGCACCTTTGGCTAACACTGTGAATAACAACACATCTTCTGTAGGCCTCAATAAGGACTTAGAAATATATTTAGACATGCTTTCAGCATATGAATTAATAACATGAATATTCTTAACTACTAGGAGTAGAATAAATTATGGAGCAATATCACGGTTATATTTCGTTACATGGAACATGCCAAAATAAAGAAATAATTTGCCTTAACATACCTCGATAATAACGGAACCAACCTTGCCTTTTATTTTCTCGAGCAAGGCGGCTGCTTTTCTATCCTAATACTACCACTGCCTTGTACTCCTTTTTTTTCAATTCAAGACACTAAAATGCACTGCCTAGTTACAAAAAACAAAAGGAATTGGAAATGTCTTAGTTGATGTTTCACGATTACTCCTTGTACTTGCACGATTTTTTTTCTTTCTTTTCCCAACTTCCTCACACTAATCGTGAATTGCTATCTACTTACAACTTAGGATGAGATTCTTTTAAATGATTGCCCATCATTACCCCTTAGGCTAATCACCTTAGGCATTTATTGTAGACATTACACGTACAACACCCCCATTAACCCTTATCCCCTATAATGATTAATCAATATTCTTGTCTCTCTTTCTTGAATCCTTCAAAGTTATATTTTGATCTAGTGTAAGAGCAGCAAAAGCAGCAGCATTCGCAGGCTCGTTATAGCCTTTCTCTATGATAATCTACACATCTTGTGATCCAAGAAATGCCTTCATTTTGATACTCCAATTGTTGTAGTTGTTGTTGTTGAGTGTCGGGACTTGGAATTGTGCCGCTCCAACTCGGCTGACTCGTCTCAACTCGGTGAGTCAACTCAGTTTTCTGGCAGCACTCTTCCGGCGGCGCGTGGCGGCGCGTCTGAACTCCGATTGGGGAGATGTTGGCGGCGTCAGATTTCTATCGTCGAGACCTTCGATTTGATATGCAATAGTGTATACTTTCTAACTGGCTCTGATACCACTTTGTTGGAAATGAAACACTCTCACAAATAACTTTTATTCAAACTCAAACAAATATTACAATAGCACTTTCACTCAACAACAAGATACTACAACTCACTCTTATAAGACTTTGCTTCTTCACTCACTTAGAAGCTCTTAATTTTTCGTGATACCTAAACTAAAATGGGGAGGGGTATTTATACTACTTAAGAACAATCCTACACTACACAAATAAACTAATCAAAAACTACAATAATCATACACCTTATTCTTCTCCATCCTTCTAACAATATTTTAAATTACCAAATGATTCACATGCATAATTACCACACCCTAGAAGATTCTATGTAGAAGACTTGTAGTTTTGGACCTTGATTATGGACTTGGATTCCAATTTGATTGTGTTTGGGTTTGGGCTCCCATAATGGATCAAGTTTATGATCCAACAATGTGGACGGATATCAAATTCCTACTGGATCCCTATTGTTTGTAAACATTTGGTCCATTGGGAGAGCCCAATGGAGTTTTGGCCCGAAAGATTTTGAGCCCATAAATGGAGGCCCAGTAGACGCAAAAGGATGTTGCTTTGAGTTGTTGCCATTTAGGACTGGAAGAAGGGTTTTCCGGGATGCCTCTAACCATGAGAAAGCTACTTGTTGTGCTTGCAACTATATGATTCAGTGTTTCAAGTGGAAAGCCATGGATTTGAATGGAGAGATAACACTTAGTGCCGTTGATATGACAGAACGACCTGGACTAACAACTCCAAGAATTCATGATATGATGTGTCTTTTGGAACCACGAGTTGATTTGGCTCATGGTATTCATGAATCGTCATCCTTGAATTGATATGTGGTATCAGTATACGGAGAGTTCTTGAATTCAACTCTCGCCGCTATCGTTGTCAACAAGAATTAATTTCATGAAGTCGTCACACAAAAAAGGATCAAATTCGTATACTTGTGGAACCGTGTCGTAGATATTAAGTAAATAAAAATGTATTATCTCTTACAACTTAAAATTTTACACAAGATGTCAAAAGCTTCAACAATTTCTTTTGATACATAAGCTCAAATATAATAGGAAAATGAATAGTACAAGTTTGCTTACTATATTGAAATTAAGCACTTGAGAACTTTATGTCTTTCATGGCTCTTACAGTAGTTATTAATTTTAATGGTACACAATAGATTAATCGAAAAATCGATATGATATATAATTTTGGAAATAGTCAGTCGAATTGTATCAGTGACATCCCTTGTTAAAATAGCTGATTATTCGCGACTGATCAAATATGTGTCTTTTGTTGCACTCTAGTAAAGTCTGTTGCTTTTTTTCTCTAAAAAATAAAGAGGCCGAATAACGTTGATTAAAAAATATTAAATTCTTCGCAATTGATAAATAATGCATGGATGTAATGCTCGAATTTAACGCTTATGAATCAAACATAAACAGTTGGTCATTAAAATAAACAACCTATAAGTATAGCAATGGCTACTGCCTAGCTAAGGAAATTTAAGTTTCATGAACTAAACATGAATCACCTTATCTCAGAACCAATAATAAAGGAATTCATTCCATGAAGCAAAAACTTAAGTACTGGTATCTAGTAATTAAGTGTTAATTTCTCAGGCCTAAAATTTTAGGGTTTTATTAGGTAAGCATGACCTAAAAGGATATAGCCTGCCTAGGGATGTAGCTAATTGAATGTTTATAAATTATAAATCAAACATGAACCAACTTATGTTTTTTTCAAAATTATAATCAATAACATAAAGAATTAATAGACATGCCTAAATATGGGTCATACTAGTAAATAATATCTTGTTAATGTGCAAACTAAATGAGTTAATTTCCACAAAAAATAAAATTTTGAAATTTGAAGGCCAAACTAAAAACATATACGTACTAGAGATTGGTATTTGGTATCATTATATACTACTCCCCATCACATTTATATGCCATTAGTTTTATATTGAGATGTCTCAAAATGTTTAGCATCGAACTTTCTACTAATATATCAATATATACAACTTTGATAACTTTCATGACTTAATTAAGTTGGCTATTCGAATTTTTATGTTTTTTCCTGTCAAACTAACTTTTTAAGTATGAGTTAATGCATAAGTAAAATTAAAATCTTAATTGCTACTATTGTATACATTAGAATATATGAGACAAATGAAATACTCCTAACATTGATCGGATTAATAATCAAGCACGTATAAAGAGGGCTGCTGCTTAATAAGATTCCAGTAACATAACATTAGGTTCAATTCGTAAAGAATGGATCATGGGTCTAACTCAACCCCAAAAGGTAGCTTGTAGGATGAAGATTGTCCAAGTCTATATAAGGAGTTCATTTTACTATATGTGGGACTCTTAACACTCCCCCGCATGCCCAGACCTCATTAACTGGAGCGTGGACAATATAATTTAGGAGTCCAACATCGGCGAACAAAGAATTGGAATGAACGTGATTCTGATACCATATAAAGAATGGATCTTGGACCTAACTCAACCCCACTTTTGGTGGTTGAGTTAGGCCCAAAATTCATTTTTTAAACAATTAACAAATTATTTGTATTTAGGAGCAAATATTTGCCCCAATCCAACTTTATGAATTAATATCCTTTTCAACTACGTTGACCCAAAAGATAGCTAGGCTAACAAGCTGGACTGTCAACACTGCATACAGATGCACTTTATCAAGTTTTTTTTCTTCATTTTGGTTAGTGTCTGCTTTTATATATACTTAGTTGGTATTTGTACATTACAGTATTATTTTTTCAACCGTTCAACAAACACTGTTGAAGGTGGAAAGGTTTAATTGTATACCTAATCCATCTCATTAACTCCTCTTATGTACCCAATGAAGTATTACAGGTCTCTCCATTTTAAGCACGTATATATACTCTCATCAACGGTTTTGTTTATCCATCAACTTAATTCTAGAAAATCATTTCTCAAAGTATGTCAGAAACAGAACCTCTTTGCAATCTCTTCCATCAGTTTCTTCAACCTATGGAGATTCAAAATTCCAACTCTTTTCAACTCAAAGCCATTATCTCATCTCTACTCATTGTAGCTCTCACAATAACATTTGCTACAGCAGGTCGAATCCTTGACGAGGAAGTGGATACCCCCACCGTAGCATCAGAAAATCCCGATCCTACCGACCAGGCACCAATTTCAGGGGCAACAGGAGGTGGTGCAGCAGTTGCAGCTGCAGCTACAGGTATTGAACTATGTGATCATCTCATCCAACAACTTAAACTATCCGAAAAACACATTTTTCACTCACTTAATTACTATATTATGTTTAAGCCCCTTGCGGTACGTGCACACAATTAGGTGCATGTGCTGTTGGATAGTCTATAACATATTTGAAGTGAGATTCTCTTACATCAAAAGACAAAAATGAGTTAAAGGTTTATATACATTATAAAACCTTGTATTTTATTTAAAACTTGAGTTTAAATTTAAATGAACACTTATGTTTGATGAAATAAGGATGACTATGCATTCTAAATAGCCTTATTTAGTTTACATAAATGATAAATCCATACCTTTCTTTAAGAAGTTGCTAAGTAAATTTGCAATATGCAATGGCGCGTTGTACATTGAAGGGATTTGACTATATATTTTTTATTTTATAGTTGGTGCAGCACCTGCAGCTACGGCAGCAGTTGGTGCTGCAGTAGCTGGTGGAGCTGGTACTGCTGTAGCCGGTGCTGAAGATGATCATACATTTTCCTTCTTCATGCACGATATTCTCGGAGGATCAAATCCTTCCGCTATAGCCGTTACCGGAATCGTAACCAACCCCGCAGTGAGCGGTCAAGTTCCGTTCGCCAAACCAAACGGCGCAGTTTTAGCAGTTGACAACGGTGTCCCCACTAACAACTCCAACAGCGGAATTATCAGCAACAACAACATCCCTTTCCTTACTGCTCTTAGCGGAACAACATCTAATCTTATTGTTAAACAGAGCAATATACATGTGATAAACACTGAATAAACAGCAGTGTATATCACATATATATCAAAGGACTGAAGCTGAAGCAATGGGCTGTTGGGCCTCTCGGCAGTAAGGACTGAAGCTGAAGCAGTGGGCTGTTAGGCCTCTCGGCAGTAAGTGCAGTAGTATATTAAGGAGTAGACCATCCCAGTCTATCACGTTGCAAAGGGCAGAAAATCAGTGGCAAAATCTTGTATATTAAGGAAAGTATATTGTGTGTATATTGTAGTATATTTATTACCATAATTAGTGTTATACACTTACCATAATTGTATAGTTAGAATTATGATAGAATAAGGTTTTAGGAATATATTAGGAATAAGATTCTCCTATTTTGTAACTTGTATATATATATTCAATCAATGAAAATAATCAAGGGGATTATTTCTTTCATGGTATCAAGAGACTAGGTCTACACAAAAGTTTTTCTCTCAACTTTTGCCTTGTGGCCGAGAACCCCCCCCCCCCCCTCGGGTTTTTCTCTCCAAAATTTTGTCTTCCGCTCTAAAAAACCTCTCTGAAATTTAACCTCCTTCTTTGTTCTTTCAATATGTCTAAGAACAATTTTCACCCTGCCTCACGGTTTCCATTATCAAGCTAAGTGTCCCTATTATCCTTGAGATGGAAAACGTTCAATATGCAACGTGGGCGGAGTTGTTTAAAATTCACGTTATATCTTATCAAGTTCTTCATCACATCCTTCCTCCCGCTAGACCCCTTCCTGCGGAGGATCCTGAGTTATGGATTACACTTGATGCTATCGTTCTTCGGTGGATATACGCCACTATTTCAGTGGACCTTCTACAAACGATTATGGAGCCAGATACCACGGCCATGGCTACATGGAATAGATTGCGTCACATATTCCAAGACAACCAACATTCTCGTGTCGTCACACTAGAGCAAGAATTCTCTCTCGTTCGAATGGACTTATTTCAGAACGTTTCTGCATATTGCAAGAAACTAAAGGAGTTGGCGGATCAACTCCGTAATGTTGGCGCACCAGTAACAAATAATCGTCTAGTTCTACAGTTGGTTGCCGGTCTTTCGGAGGCCTATAATGGTGTTGGAACTCTCCTTCTCCAAAGCAACCCTCTTCCCGACTTTCATCAAGCCCGCTCCATGCTGACGTTGGAAGAAGCCGGTTTGGCTAAAAAGGCGGCTACCGGAGCAAGCCCAGTTGTCATGGTGGCATCCTCTCCTAGTCCTTCGGGTTTTGTTAATAATTCGGGCCAAAACCATAATAATGGTGGCGGCAAGAATAATCGCAAAAATAACAAAACCGCGGGGGCAAATAAGGCGGTTCTGGTGGCGGTTCCGGTGATCAACAAGCAGGCGGTGGGTCCCATCCAGGGTACAGTGGCCCACCACCACCGTGGGCCCAGCAATGGGGCCAATGGCAGTGGCACCCGCACCCTCCAAAGAAGCCTCTCCAACGGCCGCTGGTCGCCAACACCCAGGCCCAATACCCAAAGATTGCCGCCCATCGCCGATGGCCCAAAGAACGGCAACCACAACAGTTACAACCCAGTTCCATCACGGCCAGGAGTCCTTGGGCCCAGACCTCCGCAAGCCCATCATGCAGCAGGCCCCACTCAGACCGATATCGAGGCTGCGATGCACACGTTGGGATTGACTCAACCGGACACAAATTGGTACATGGACACTGGAGCCACTACTCACATGACTTCCGAATCAGGTACTCTCTCTTCTTATTCCAATTTGAGCACCCCTCGGGGAATAATTGTTGGTAATGGCAGTTCTATTCCAATTCTAGGGTATGGTCAGAAAATGTTGTCTCCCCCCAATCCACCCCTCATCTTGAAAAATACTTTACATGCTCCTAAATTGATTAAAAATTTAGTGTATGTCCGAAAGTTCACAAATGACAATTCTGTTTCTGTTGAATTTGATCTTTTTGGTTTCTCTGTGAAGGATTTCAAGACGGGGAGTCATCTCATGAGGTGTGATAGTAGGGGGGATATGTATCCTATCATGCCCGGTTTCAGTCCATCGAGTCCAGCCTTGCCTTCAGCTTTTGCAGCCATCTCTCCTTCCATGTGGCATGCTCGTTTGGGTCATCCGGGATCTTCTATTTTATCAGCTTTAGATAAAAATAGCTATATTTCTTATAAGGGTACGAGTCGTACTCCAATTTGTCAGTCTTGTTCATTAGGAAAAATTATTAAGTTGTCATTTGTAGACTCCAATTCTCATACTTCTATGCCATTTGACATTATTCATAGCGACTTATGGACATCTCCTGTTCTTAGTTCAATGGGTCATCGATATTATGTTCTCTTTTTAGATGATTATTCTAGATTTTTGTGGACGTTTTCAATTGCGACTAAATCACAAGTGTTTTCCGTCTTCATCAAATTTAGAGCGTTCATTCGTACTCAATTCGAAAGAGAAATAAAAAATATTCAATGTGATAATGGGAAAGAGTATGACAATAGGGAGTTTCGGGAATTTTGTGCTACTAATGGGATAAATTTTTATTTTTCATGTCCTCATACATCTTCACAAAATGGGAAAGCCGAACGCAAAATTCGTTTCATAAATAACATTGTCCGAACTCTCCTAATACATGCCTCCATACCTCCATACCTCCATATTTTTGGCATCATGCTCTACAAATGGCTACATATCTTCTTAACATAATTCCTTCTAAAGGTCTGACATATTCGTCCCCCCTAAAAATCCTGTATAATAAAAACTCATCTTATTCTCACCTTCGGATTTTTGGGTGCTTGTGTTATCCGTTATTCCCATCCACCACAATTAACAAACTTCAGGCTCGGTCTACCCCTTGTGTATTTTTGGGTTATCCGTCGAATCATCGTGGTTATAAGTGTTTTGATTTATCCTCCAAGAAAATCATAATCAATCGCCATGTCATTTTTGATGAATCTCAATTCCCATTTACGAAAGTTCATACTCCCGAACCTAAGTCGTATAATTTTTTGGATGACCTAATATCCCCGTATATTATTCAGAATTTTTCGGACATCTCCCGTACCCAAAATCCTCCAATGGCCCATCGCTCACCTGGCCCCACAAGATCGCCACATCCAAAGAAGCCGCATCGAACAGTTCCACCAATTGGGCCTGTCCACCCACCTCGAACCGGTCCGTAAACCGAGCCCAAAGATTTATCGATTTGGGCTAGCAGCCCACCGTCACGCCACCCGTCCCCGAGCCCGTAAAATTCCCTCAATTCTTCCTCGAGTCATAGACCGGTCACTCGTAGTCGTGAGTATTTTTACACCTAAAAGACATTTTAATTTACATTCTGATGTCTCTAAATCCCCCTTGCCCCGCAATCCTGTGTCCGCATTAAATGACCCTAATTGGAAAATTGCTATGACTGATGAATATAATGCTCTTATTGATAACAAGACGTGGGAGTTGGTGCCCCGTCCATATGGTCTTAATATTATCAGGTCTATGTGGATTTTTGCTCATAAGGAGAATTCAGATGGGTCCTTTGCTAGACATAAGGCGCGACTTGTTGGTGATGGTAAGAATCAACAGGTTGGTATTGATTGTGGTGAGACGTTTAGTCCGGTGGTCAAACCGGCTATTATTCGCACTGTTCTTAGCTTGGCTCTTTCAAAGACTTGGCCAA
The DNA here is from genome assembly GCA_029783415.1 of Anisodus acutangulus. NCBI lineage: Eukaryota > Viridiplantae > Streptophyta > Magnoliopsida > Solanales > Solanaceae > Anisodus > Anisodus acutangulus. The sequence goes on along the minus strand of CM056494.1, from coordinate 22,516,885 downwards.
TCCATCAGTTGGATGTCAAGAATGCGTTCCTACACGGTGATCTCAAGGAAACAGTCTATATGCATCAGCCTTTGGGTTTCAGGGATCCAAACCATTCTCATCATGTATGTTTGTTGAAGAAGTCCTTATATGGGCTTAAGCAGTCTCCAAGGGCCTGGTATACGAGGTTTGCTGACTTTGTTTCAACTATTGGGTTCACTCACTGCAGGTCAGATAATTCCTTGTTCATCTACCGCCGTGGTTCGTCTTTGGCCTACATTCTGTTGTATGTGGATGATATCATCTTGACTGCCTCTTCCGATACCTTGCGCCAGTCTATCATGACCATGCTCAGTTCTGAGTTTGCTATGAAAGACTTAGGGCCTTTGAGTTATTTTTTAGGGATTGCCGTCAAGCGTCATTCATGTGGCTTATTTTTGTCTCAACGAAAGTATGCTGCTAAGATCATAGAGAGGGCTGGGATGTCATCCTGTAAGTCCACTTCCACGCCAGTTGATGCAAACCCCAAGCTAAGTGCCGCAACAGGTGCACCATACGAGGACCCGACCCGCTATCACAGTCTTGCAGGGGCACTCCAGTATCTTACATTTACCAGACCGGATATTACATATGCGGTTCAGCAGGTGTGTTTATTCATGCATGATCCCAGAGTTGAGCACATGAATGCAATCAAACGCATCATTCGGTATATTCAGGGAACACTGGACAATGGGTTGCACTTGTATCCTTCATCTACATCCACACTTGTCTCTTACACGGATGCTGATTGGGGTGGTTGTCCCGACACCAAACGGTCGACTTCTGGCTACTGTATGGTCCTTGGCAATAACTTGGTCTCATGGTCGGCAAAGCGTCAAGCAACTCTATCACGCTCCAGTGCAGAGGCAGAATATCGAGGGGTAGCGAATGTGGTCTCCGAATCATGTTGGCTACGTAATTTGCTTTTGGAGCTTCATTGTCCCATTCAGAAGGCAACATTGGCCTATTGCGATAACATTAGTGACATCTACCTTTTCGGTAACCCGGTTCAATACCAACGCACCAAGCATATCGAAATGGACATTCACTTTGTCCGTGAAAAGGTTGCAAAGGGTCAAGTTCGCGTATGCCATGTCCCGTCTCGTTATCAAATTGCAGACATCTTTACAAAGGGTCTACCAGCAGTTCTCTTTGAAGATTTTAGGGACAGTCTCAGCGTTCGAAAACCGTCCGCTATGACTGCGGGGGTGTGTTAAACAGAGCAATATACATGTGATATACACTGAATATACAGCAGTGTATATCACATATATATCAAAGGATGAAAGCGGTGGTATTGGGCCTCTCGGCGATGGGGCAAGGCTGAAGCGATGCATGTTAGGCCTCTCGGCGATAAGTGCAAAGATATATTAAGGAGCAGACCAGCCCAGTCCATCACGTTACAAAGGGCAGAAAATCAGTGGCAAAATCTTGTATATTAAGAAAGTATATTGTGTGTATATTGTAGTATATTTATTACCATAATTAGTGTTATACACTTACCATAATTGTATAGTTAGAATTATGGTAGAATAAGGTTTTAGAAATAGATTAGGAATATGATTCTCCTATTTTGTAACTTGTATATATATCTATTCAATCAATGAAAATAATCAAGGGATTATTTCTTTCACTTATTAATCAAAACAATAATGGAATAATCGGTGGAGGTAACGGTTTGCCGGCAATTAATTTACACCAATTAGGATCAGGAATTAGTTTCCAGAAGCTAATGTTCGGTACATTGACTGTATTCGACGATGAATTAACCGAAGGACACGACCTTAATTCGGGTTTAATTGGGAAAGCTCAAGGATTTTACGTTGCAAGTTCGGAAGATGGGTTGAGCCAAACGATGGCGTTTACTGTGATGTTTAAGAGTGGAAGTTATGCTGATAGTGTTAAACAGAGTCCAAGAAGAAGCAGTCTAACCGGGCCTCTCAGCCTCAAAGAAAAGAGCCCAAAGAAATTCTCAAAGACGCCCAGTTGTTGGTAGTCAAAACAGTTGCCAAATCTTTAGTATTAAGGAAAGTATATTATGTGCATATTGTAGTATATTTGTTACCTAGATTAGGTTATACACTTACCATAATTAGGATATACACCTACCATATTGTATAGTTAGAATTATGGTAGGAGAAGGTTTGTAACTTGTATATATATCTATTCAATCAATGAAAATAATCAAGGGGATTATTTCTTTCATGGTATCAAGAGACTAGGTCTAACCAAAAGTTTTCTTCTCTCAAACTTTTGCCTTTTACCTCTTTGGCCGAGAACCCCCCCTCCCTCGGGTTTTTCTCTCCAAATATCTCGTCTTCCGCTCTAAAAAACCTCTCTTAAATTTATCCTCCTTCTTTGTTCTTTCAAATATGTCTAAGAACAATTTTCACCCCGCCCTCACGGTTTCCAATATCAAGCTCAGTGTCCCTATTGTCCTTGAGATGGAAAATGTTCAATATGCAATGTGGGCGGAGTTGTTTAAAATTCACGCTATCTCTTATCAAGTTCTTCATCACATAATTCCTCCCGCTAGACCCCTTCCTGCGGAGGATCCTGAGGTGTGGATTACACTTGATGTTACCGTTCTTCGGTGGATATACGCCACGATTTCAGTGGACCTTCTACAGACGATTATGGAGCCCGATACCACGGCTATGGCTGCATGGAATAGATTGCGTGACATATTCCAAGACAACCAACATTCTCGTATCGTCACACTCGAGCAGGAATTCTCTCTCGTTCGAATGGACGTATTTTCGAACGTTTCTGCATATTGCAAGAAACTAAAGGAATTGGCGGATCAACTCCGTAATGTTGGCGCACCGGTGACAAATAATCGTCTAGTTCTACAGTTGGTTGCCGGGCTTTCGGAGGCCTATAATGGTGTTGGAACTCTCCTTCGCCAAAGCAACCCTCTTCCCGACTTTCATCAAGCCCGCTCCATGCTGACGTTGGAAGAAGCCGGTTTGGCTAAAAAGGCGGCTACCGGAGCAAGCCCAGTTGTCATGGTGGCATCCTCTCCTAGTTCTTCGGGTTTTGTTAATAATTCGGGCCAAAACCATAATAATGGTGGCGGCAAGAATAATCGCAAAAATAACAAAAACCGCGGGGGCAAACGAGGTGGTTCTGGGAGCGGTTTCGGTGAGCAACAAGCAGGCGGTGGGTCCCATTCCGGGTACGATGGGCCGCCACCACCGTGGCCCAAAGATGGGGCTGGCGGCGTGGCACTGCATTCTCCAAAGAAGCCGACGCGGCTGGTGGCTACCCAAAGAGCCCAATACCCAAGATTGGCGGCCCATCGGCGATGGCCCAAAGAACGGCCCCCACAATGCAGAATGCCCGGCCCAAAGATGGCCAGAGTCTCGGGCCCCGTCCTCCGCAAGCCCATCATGCAGCAGGCCCCACTCAGACTGATATCGAGGCTGCGATGCACACGTTGGGGTTGACTCAACCGGACCCAAATTGGTACATGGACACCGGGGCCACTACTCACATGACGTCCGAATCAGGTACTCTCTCATCTTATTCCAATTTGAGCACCCCTCGGGGGATAATTATTGGTAATGGTAGTTCTATTCCAATTCTAGGGTATGGTCAGAAAATATTGTCTCCTCCTAATCCACCACTCCTCTTGAAAAATACTTTACATGCTCCTAAATTGATTAAAAATTTAGTGTCTGTCCGAAAATTCACAAATGACAATTCTGTTTCTGTTGAATTTGATCCTTTCGGTTTTTCTGTGAAGGATTTCAAGACGGGGAGTCATATCATGAGGTGTGATAGTAGGGGGGATCTGTATCCTATCATGCCCGATTTCAGTCCATCGAGTCCAGCCTTGCCATCAGCTTTTGCAGCCATCTCTCCTTCCATATGGCATGCTCGTCTGGGTCATCCGGGATCTTCTATTTTATCAGCTTTAGATAAAAATAGCTTTATTTCTTGTAAGGGTACAAATAGTACTCCACTTTGTCAGTCTTGTTCATTAGGAAAAATTATTAAGTTGCCCTTTGTAGACTCCAATTCTCATACTTCTATGCCATTTGACATTATTCATAGCGACTTGTGGACATCTCCTGTTCTTAGTTCAATGGGTCATCGTTATTATGTTCTCTTTTTAGATGATTATTCTAGATTTTTGTGGACGTTTCCAATTGCGAATAAATCACAAGTGTTTTCTGTCTTCATAAAATTTAGAGCGTTCATTCGTACCCAATTCAAAAGAGAAATAAAAAATATTCAATGTGATAATGGGAAAGAATATGACAATAGGGAGTTTCGGGAGTTTTGTGCTACTCATGGGATAAATTTTCGTTTTTCATGTCCTCATACATCTTCACAAAATGGGAAAGCCGAACGCAAAATTCGTTCCATAAATAACATTGTCCGAACTCTCCTAATACATGCCTCCATACCTCCATATTTTTGGCATCATGCTCTACAAATGGCCACTTAACTTCTGAACATAATTCCGTCTAAAGGTCTGACATATTCTTCCCCCCTCAAAATCCTATATAATAAGAACCCTTCTTATTCTCACCTTCGGATTTTTGGGTGCTTGTGTTATCCGTTATTCCCATCCACCACAATTAACAAACTTCAGGCTCGGTCTACCCCGTGTGTGTTTTTGGGTTATCCGTCGAATCATCGTGGTTATAAGTGTTTTGATTTATCCTCCAAGAAAATCATAACCAATCGCCATGTCATTTTGATGAAACTCAATTCCCTGATTTAAAGTTCATACTCCCGAACCCAAGTCGTATAATTTTTTGGATGACCAAATATCCACGTATATTATTCGGAATTTTTCGGACAACTCCCGCATCTGCAATTCCGGGCCCATCGCCTACCGGCCCCACAAGAACGCTACTCCCATCGCTTCCAGCCCATCGAACAGTTCGGTTATTGGGCCACCCACCCAATTCTAGAACCGGTCCGTAAACGTAACCCACCAGCCGATTTGGGCCAAGAGCCCACCGCCGGGCCGCCTGGCTCCATCCGTAGCCTAAAATTCCCTCAATTCTTCCTCAAGTCATAGACCGGTCACTCGTAGTCGTGGGTATTTTTACACCTAAAAGACATTTTAATTTACATTCGGATGTCTCTAAATCCCCTTGCCCTCGCAATCCTCGTGTCCGCATTAAATGACCCTAATTGGAAAATTGCTATGACTGATGAATATAATGCTCTTATTGATAATAAGACGTGGGAGTTGGTGCCCCGTCCATATGGTATTAATATTATCAGGTCTATGTGGATTTTTGCTCATAAGGAGAATTCAGATGGGTCATTTGCTCGACATAAGGCGCGACTTGTTGGTGATGGTAAGACTCAGCAGGTTGGAATTGATTGTGGTGAGACGTTTAGTCCGGTGGTCAAACCGGCTACCATTCGCACTGTGCTTAGCTTGGCTCTTTCAAAGACTTGGCCAATCCATCAGTTGGATGTCAAGAATGCTTTTCTACATGGTGATCTCAAGGAAACAGTCTATATGCATCAGCCGTTGGGTTTCAGGGATCCCAACCGCCCTCATCATGTCTGTTTGTTGAAGAAATCATTATATGGGCTTAAGCAGTCTCCACGTGCCTGGTATACACGATTTGCTGATTTTGTTTCGACTATTGGGTTCACACACAGCAGGTCAGACAATTCTTTGTTCATCTACCGCCGTGGTTCGTCATTGGCCTATATTCTGTTATATGTGGATGATATCATTTTGACTGCCTCCTCCGATGCTTTGGCGATCTATCATGGCCATGCTCGATTCGAATTTGCTATGAAGGACTTAGGGCCGTTGAGTTATTTTTGGGGATTCTTTGTCAAAACGTCATTCAGGTGGTTTGTTTCTGTCTCAACGGAAGTATGCGGCTGAGATCATAGAAAGGGCTGGGATGTCATCCTGTAAGTCCACTTCCACGCCAGTTGATGCAAACCCAAAGCTAAGCGCCGCAGCAGGTGCACCATACGAGGACCCGACCCGCTATCGCAGTCTTGCAGGGCCCTCCAAGATCTTTACCTTTACCAGGCGGATATTACATATGCGGTTCACAGTGTGTTTATTCATGCATGATCCCAGAGTTGAGCACATGAATGCAATCAAACGCATCATTCGGTATATTCAGGGGACACTAGACTATGGGTTGCACTTGTATCCTTCCTCTACATCCACACTTGTCTCTTACACGGATGCTGATTGGGGTGGTTGTCCCGACACCAGACGGTCGACTTCGAATATTGTATGTTCCTCGGCAACAACTTGGTCTCATGGTCGTGGCGTCAGGCAACTCTATCACGCTCAAGTGCAGAGGCGTAATATCGAGGGTAGCGAATGTGGTCTCGTAATCATGTTGGGCTGCGTAATTTGCTTTTGGAGCTTCATTGTCCCATTCAGAAGGCAACCTTGGTATATTGCGATAACATTAGTGCCATCTACCTTTCAGGTAACCCAGTTCAACACCAGCGCACCAAGCATATCGAAATGGACATTCACTTTGTCCGTGAAAAGGTTGCAAAGGGTCAAATTCGCGTATGCCATGTCCCGTCTCGTTATCAAATTAGACATTTTTACAAAGGGTCTACCGCGGTTCTCTTTGAAGATTTTAGGGACAGCCTCGGCCAAGACCGCCTCCGCTATGATCAAGGGGTGTGTTAAACAGAGTCCAAAGAAGAAGAGTCTAATTGGCCTTCTCAGCTCAAAGAAAAGAGTTCAAAGCCTCAAAGACGTCATTGCGGGTAGTCAAAACAGTTGCCAAATCTTTAGTATTAAGGAAAGTATATTATGTGTATATTGTAGTATATTTGTTACCTAGATTAGGTTATACACTTACCATAATTAGGATATACACCTACCATATTGTATAGTTAGAATTATGGTAGGGGAAGGTTTGTAACTTGTATATATATCTATTCAATCAATGAAAATAATCAAGGGGATTATTTCTTTCAGATAGTTTGAGTTTTTTTGGTGTTCATAGAATGAGAGTTTCGGAATCACATCTTGCTGTTATGGCTGGTACTGGAAAGTACGTAAATGCTAAGGGATTTGCTTCTGTTAAGACTTTTCCAGCTACTAATCAGGTGCAAGAGACAGATGGTGTGGAGACTGTGCTGCATATTACTGTGTATCTGGCTTATTAGTGAAAGAACTAATCCTTTGATTATTCTCATTAATGAAGAGTATATATACAATTTATAATTATTCATAATAGAAAACATATTCGTATTCTAAATCCGAAACACTATTCTAGTAGTACAAGACTCATATAATTATGGTAAGTGTACAACATTAATTATGATAATATTTACGCTAGAATATTGACAAAACCGTTACTAACTATTACTACTAAAACCGTGACTACCTATTACTATATACACGGTATTTAACACACCCCCGCAGTCATAACGGGCGATCTTCGAACGCTGAGACTGTCTCTAAAATCTGCAAAAAGGACCGAGGGAAGACCCTTTGTAAATATGTCTGTAATTTGATACCTAGAAGGGAAGACCCCTTGTAAATATTTCGCAGACCATGAGACCAAGTTATTACCAAGAAACATGTAATAGCCAGACGTAGAGCGTCTGGTGTCTGGACAGCCACCCCAATCAGCATCTGTATACGAGACAAATGTAGACATCGATGAGGGATATAAATGTAAGCTAAAGTCAAGTGTCCCTTAGATGTACCGAATAATGCGTTTGAGCGCATTCATGTGCTCAACCCTGGGATCATGCATAAACAAACACACCTGTTGTACGACATAAGTAATGTATGGTCTCGAGAATGTAAGATACTGAAGAGCCCCTGTAAGACTGCGATAGCGGGTCGGATCCTCGTACGGGGAGCTAGCCGCAGCACCCAATTTGGGTGTAGTATCAACTGGAGTGGAAATGGACTTACAAGATGACATCACAGCCCTCTCAATGATCTCAGCTGCATACTTCCTTTGGGATAAGAACAACCCACCTGCATGACAAGTGACATCAATCCTCAAAAAGTAACTCAAGGGACCCAAGTCTTTCATATCAAACTCAGAACTGAGCATTGTCATGATAGACTGACGTAATGCATCAGAAAAGGCAGTCAAGATAATATCATCCACATATAATAGTATATAAGTCATGGAAGAACCACGATAATATATGAACAATGAATTATCAGACCTGCTGTGAGAGAAGCCAATAGTCGAAACATAGTCAGCAAACCTCTTGTATCAAGCCCCTGGAGACTACTTAAGCCAATACAAGGACTTCTTCAACAAACAGACATGATCATGATATTTGGGATCCCTAAACCCCAAGGACTGATGCATATAGACTGTCTCTTTAAGATCACCATGTAAGAAAACATTCTTCACATCTAACTGATGAATGGGTCATGCTTTCAAAAGAGCCAAGCTGAGCACAATGCGAATGGTAGTCGGCTTGACCACCGGACTAAATATCTCACCACAATCGACATCCACCTAATGAGTCTTACCATCACATACAAGATGAGTCTTATGCCTCGTAAAAGAACCGTCAGCATTGTCCTTATGAGCAAAAATCCACATAGACCGAATAATATTAACACCAGAATGATGGGGCACCAATTCCCACGTCTTATTATCAATAAGAGCATTATATTCGTCGGTCATAACAATTTTCTAATTTGGGTCATTTAAAGCAGACACTGGTTTACGGGGTAAGGGTGATTTAAGAACATTAGAATTTAAATTTAAATATCTTTTAGGTTTAAAAATACCCTGTTGACTACGAGTGACTGGTCTTTGACTCGGGGGAGAATTGGGCGAATTTTGGGAAATATCGGGACACGTGACGGACTGTCCAGCAGAGCGGGCTCGCCCAACTTCGATAACGCCACTGCTTTCCGCCGCTAGAACCGGAATAAGAATCGGGCCGGGTTACGACCCACGACGAGATGCGAGGATCGGATCAGTAGTACCAACCCGGCGATGGGCCAGCTAGCGGATTTGGGATGCGGGATACGTCCAAAAAATGGTGAATAATATACGGGGATATACAATCATTCAAAAAATTATACGGACTAGGCACGAAATTACTAACCTTAGCAAACAGAAATTAAGATTCATAAAAAATGACATGGCGACTAATGATGATTTTATTAGATGATAAATCAAAATATTTGTAACCACAATGATTTGACGGATAACCCAAAAACACACAAGGGGTAGACAGGGCCTGAAGTTTGTTAATTATGGTGGACGGAAAAAGTGGATAACACAAGCACCCAAAGATCCTAAGATGTGAATACGAATGAGTCTTATTATATAAATTTATAAGAGGAGACGAATATGTCAAACCTTTGGAAGGAAGAATGTTAAGTAGATATGTAGCCATTTGTAGAGCATGATTCCAAAAAGAAGGGGCACGGAAGCATGAATCAATAAAGTTCGGATAATGTTATTAATGGTACGAATTTTGCGTTCGGATTTCCCATTTTGTGAAGACGTATGAGGGCAAGAAAAATGAAAATTGATCCCATTATTAGCACGAAACTCCCGAAACACCCCCATTATCATATTCTTTTCCATTATCACATTGAATATTTTTTATTTTCCGTTCTAATTGAGTTCTAATGAATGCTCTTTAAGAAGGTAGAAAAACTTGAGATTTTTTCGCTCTCGGAAAAGTCCATAAAAATTAGAATAATCATCCAAAAATAGAACATAATACCGATGACCCAAACAACTGAGAACATGAGATGTCCATAAATCGCTATGAATAATATCAAATGGCATTAAAGTATGAGAATTAGAGTCTACAAATGGCAACCTAATAAGTTTTTCTAAAGAACATGATTGACAATTCGGAGTACTACGCGTACCCTTACACGAAATAAAATTATTTTTATCTAAGGAAGACAAAATAGACGACCCCGGAATCCGGATGACCAAGACGAGCATGCCACAGGGAAGGAGCAAGGGCTGCAAATGTGATAGGTTAAAGATTTCCCCTATTATCACACCTCATGAGAGGACTCCCCATCTTCAAATCCTTCACAGAAAACCGAACTGATCAAATTCAACAGAAACAGAATTATCAATGATGAATTTACGGACATACACCAAATTTTTAATCAATTTAGGGACATGAAGAGTATTTTTCAAGATAAGGGATGGATGGGGGGAGACAACGTTTTATGACCATAACCACGAATTGTAATTGAATTACCATTACCAATAATTATGCCTCGAGGGCTGCTCAAATTGAAATAAGACGAAAGAGTGCCTTGATCAGATGTCATGTGGGTAGTGGCTACGGTGTCCATGTACCAATTCGGGTCTGGCGGATTTAATCCAAGTGTGTGCATTGCGGCCTCAATGTCGGTAGGTGTGGGGTTCACTATATGATGGGATTGCGGAGGCCGAGGCCCAATTACATACATTTCGGTCATTAACATTAGTGAATTAGGTGAAAGTGCGGAAAGAGAGTTGCTGCCCCGGTCCATAAACTGGTCTGAAACCCAAGATTGGACCCGAGAAACTGGGCCTGGGATTTTGGGAAAACTGGGCCTAGTTTCCCGGGTAATAACTCGGAAAACAACCATTGTTTGGCCCATATTGGTTGGCCCAATACCACTGCATAGGGGCCCACTGCTGGGCCCAAGGTTGATTCTGCTGCTAACTGCCCCGAGGGCTACCACCGCCGCCACCATTGTTGCCGCCGCGATTCTTGCCATTATTTTTTCAATTCTGACCATTTTTGCCGCCACCGTTGTTGCTGTTTTGGCCCGAGTTGTTGGAATCAGAGGGAGGAAAATAGGACTCGGTCATCATGACTACGGGACTAGCACCGGTAGCCGCCATTTTTTCCAAGACGGCTTCTTCGAGTGTAAATTTAGAACGAGCTTAATAAAATTACGGAAGAGGGTTGCTCTGACGAGAAGCGTGCCAACACCACTATATGACTCAGAAAGGCCTGCAATCATCTGAAGGACAAGACGGTCGTTGGTAACTGGCGCACCAACATTGCGATGTTGGTTTGCCAATTCTTTCAACCTTTTGTAATATGCTGAAACGTTGGAGAAATCTTCCATATTAACGTGGGAGAATTCATGCTCAAGGGTAACAATACGAGAATTCTGATTATCTTGGAATATATCACGTATTCTATTCCATACCGCCATCTCCGTAGCATCGGGTTCGATAATCGTTTGCAAGAGGTCTGTAAATCCACTAAAGAACAATAGCATCAAGAGTCGTCCATAACTTAGGATCATTCTTGGGTTTGGGCACCTCCATATCCGTAGGGGCCGCGAGGATAATATGATGGAGGACTTGATGCGAGTGTGCGTTAACTTGAACAGTTCGGCCCACGTCGCGTATTGGACGTTTTCTATTTCAAGAATGATAGGGATGTGATTCTTGATGTTAGAAATAGTAAGGGCAGGGTGAAACATGTTCTTAGCCATAATAGCAACGCAAGACGTGATGTAGAGATTGGGAAGAAAAATTTGGGAAGAGATAAGGTACCGTTGGGCACGAAATCCGAGAAAGAAGGCTCGGAAATCGAGGTAGATCGACGGAAATTGGAGAGGTCGACGGAATTTTTGGAGAGAGGAATAAAAACCTAGACTTCTGATACCATGAAATAATTAACCCCTTGATTATTTTCATTAATGAAAGAGTATATATACAATTTACAATTCTCCATAATAGAAAACCTATTTCTATTCTAAACCCAAAACCCTATTCTAGTAGTACAAGACTCATGTAATTATGGTAAGTGTACAACATTAATTATGGTAATATTTACACTAGAATATTGACAAAATTGTGACTAACTATTACTACTAAAACTGTGACTACCTATTACTATATACACGGTATTTAACAATTAGTGTGTTTTTGTGATTGGTTTGTAATTTTGGTGTGGATTTGCTTGGATATTGGATGAAAAAAAATTGTAACTTTGTATTCTTATTTTAAGTTTTATATGACTGAAATTCAAACATTTTGTCAAAATTTCATGTACATAGTGCTGAAATGCATCATTTCTGACTAAATTTCAAAAAAAAAACACCTAAAGTTCAATCATATAAAATTTCAGATAGACTTTTGAAGTTTGTAGACGTGCAAACTTTAAAAAATTTCGTTCCAAAAACATTGTATTGATTCGGATTACGAGTCAAACTAACTAATATTCGGTATGAATTCAGACATAAAATCTTTAATTTTTTTAAAATAAAATTTACATATTTAGAAATTATATAAAAATAGTATAGGTCAAAATTCAAAATATTTAAAAAATATTTTAAAATTTATGATAGAAAATATATCCTTTATCTAGCCAAATGGAGTAGTACCTAAGATAATATTTTTGAAATGGAGGGAGTACTTCGTATTAAATTGTATAACGTCCAAATAATGTACTCGTGAGATTTTAAGGTATGGGACACGCAATTGATTTTGGATGGCCAATTCGCACAATTGCCCCTATTTTTAGGGTGATCTTTAATTTTTTTTTATATCCAACTTCTCGGCTTACGTCAGACTATTTCTGAAGATAGTAATCCCGGTCCCTCAGCACTACTAGGGGTGAGCACGGGTACAGGGTACCCAGATACCCGATCGGAACCGACACTAACGGGTAGGTTCCGGGTAGATATATTATAATAACGGGTAGGGTCCGGGTAGTAAAATTAGGAACCGATCAATGTCGGGTCCGGTTCCGGTTCCGGCAAATAGAGACAGGGTACCCGGACCCGGAACCGATACCCGGAACCGATTAAATATTAAATATTTTTACTTTTTTTAGAAACATTTGGATCACTTTTAACTTTCTTCAAAATTGTTTGTTACACGCCTGCACATTGATTTTCCTCACCCCAAGACGTAAATATTTTAGCCTTTTCACCCCTTTATTCTAGAATGCTCTTTGTGCCCTAAGAGAAAACACTCAAAACTCTCTCAATAACAATGACGTTTTAGCTACACCACCGAGCTTTATCGTCGTCGTTGTTGAAGCTTTCTCTCAGGTACTTTCAACGTTGTCGTCATTGAAGCTTCACCTTTGCCTCTTTCTCTCCCTTGGTTGTGTTCACGTCATTCCTAAAATGCATATGGGTTCATATCTAACTCTTCAATTTCTTTTTAATATCATATGCTTCTGTTCTATTGCAGGCGATACTCATCTTCAATTTGTATTACTTTTTTATTTGAAATGTAAATCTATTTTTAAAATTTGTGTATATTTTTGTAGTTGTGAAGATGAAATTTAGAGATTTACTAGTATAATAAAGCTTTTCTTTTGTATCGAAGAGCTTATGAACACGAAATATGTTTAATTCAGATACTTTCAAATTTATTTTGAAATCAACACGTTCAATTAATTGAGTGTCAAATTTGGCTTGCAATTTTAGGTTTTGGTTACAGAATTAGCTTTTCTACAATGAATAAGTTTTCTAAAACTTCTTATAAGGGTACTAAAAACTCCGATTGCGGGCTAAAAACTACTTGATGAAATTATTTTAGAACTCTTTTTTATTCTCATAGGCTTAAAAATTGTTGCTTAATTTGTATTTTTTATTTACAGGGTACCCGGGAACCTACCCGGACCCGCAGGGTCCAGGTAGGTTCCGGGTAATGATTGCTACGGGTAGGTTCCGGATAGTAAATTTAAGAACCGATCTTTTACCGGGTAGGATCCGGGTAGTTCAAAAATGTTAGGGTACCCGGACCCGCTCACCCCTAAGCACTACTACCATTAAATCGCGAGATGTGCCTGAATGACCAGGGTTTGAGAACAGAGCAGCTGATAACACCTACAAGGTTCTATCATTAAGGTTGTGATCTTTAATTCTTACCCCTTAAATTGGTGGTCTTTAATTTTTTTCTTTTACCTAAAAAATGATTGAAAATATCCTTAAGGTTGTGAGTTCGAATCTCAGCCGAGTCAAAAAGAAAAAAAGTTCACAAGACAAAATTTCATTAGAAAATATGTCTATTCAGCCAAAGTATAGAAATTATGCCTTAAGGGGCATAATTTCTATGTAATTATGCCTCCAAAAATACCTCTGAGGTTGTGGGTTCGAATCCGAACAGAGTCAAAATGAAATTAAAATCGCAAGGCAAGATTTCATTGAGATTATGCCTATTCGGCCAAAGTTGTATAGAAATTATGCCTTGAGGGGGCATAGTTTCTATGTAACTTTGGTCGAATATGCATAATTTCTATGAAAATGTTGCTTTGCAATTTTTTTTCTTTTTTTGCCTTTGCTAGGATTTGAACTCAGAAACTATGATTTAGTAGATCCGCGAATAAATGATATTTTGGCTCATAACTTTTCATTAAATGAGAAGTAGGAGCAGAAATTAAAAAAACGAGCGAATTGAGAGGCAAAAATGAAAGATAAGCAATTTTTGATTTTGGATTCCTCATGTGTGGTTAGAGATGACAATGGATCCTGGACCCGGTCCGAATCCGATGGATCCAGATCCGTTTTATAGGATATGGATCTTCAAAATTTAGACCCGATGGATCCGGATCGGACCCAGATCCGTTTCTGACGGATCAGATCAAGATCTGGATCTTGTATTTGAGATTCGTATCTGGTCCAGATCCGACCCGTGAATCCATTTTTTTATTAAATATATTCATAACCTAGAATGTAATTTTATAAGTATTTTCTTAAAATTGCTAAGCACATCCTTGCAAGTTTAATTCTCAAAACAAATTTAATTTATCCCCGCGTTAACTCAAAAACCAAAAAATAAAGAGGTAACTTCGATAATAAAATCAATGTTATATTAGTGAATGACTAACATCTCCATAGACAAGTAGTTAAAATTATATTCACTTCATTTGTGAAGATTCCAAGCACATGCAAGTTCTGCATATTAGAAATACTAGTCAGCATTTTCCACAACTATTGTCATTGTCCAACATTTTCAATTAATAACTCACAATCAAAACGAGACAACGAATAAAATATCTCATATGAACATTTCAAAATTGAAACACAGTAAACTATTAGCTAAGTAAAAATCGTTTGTCAGTTCAAAAAATAATTTTTAGCAAGGCAAAATTTTTTACATGTGGATCCAAATCCGATCCATGGACTCGGTGGATCCGATGAATCCGGATTTGGATATGATTTTTATGGACTCGATGGATCTGGATCCGAATCTGAATTCAGGTATGAAAAACGGATATGAATCTAAATCTAGTAGGATCCGATCCAGATTCAATCAGTTGCCATCCCTCTGTGTGGTAAGTCGGAAAAGCCCAACTTTGATTTAGACCGGTAATTGGATCTAAACTGTTGCACTTGGGTCTTGAAAGTATACTAATCCATATTGTTCTAGGCAGGCGAATTAGGGTTTCTGAGTTTCAACATTACCCGGAGAGTGTACGCGATGGGTAAGTAAAAAATTTCATTCTCTACATTTTGATTCCAATTTTTTCTTGCTAACCCTGTTGTCGTTCACGAGCTGAGGCAGAAATCTAAGACTGAGTTAAAAGTCAAATTATATAGTATTGGAATAAAATGGCGCCTAAAATAGAGCAGAGTGGATTAGAAGATTCAGTAATCAACATAACTAGTTTGTGATATGAGTGTGGTTAGCTGTTTGAGTGATAGTTTTACAAAAGTTGAATATAAATTATCTCCAGTAATCATGCATGAGAAGTAGTTGTTTCATTGCTCTTTTTTATCATTTGCTTGATTGCAATGATAGTTTTATCCGAGAGTCAAATTAGAAAGTAGGTATGCTTGTGATTGGTTTGTTACCACTATAGCTTGAATCCAGTTTGTCTTAGCGGAACTATTTTTTTGGAACAATAGGATATTAGCTCTAGATCTGGCCTTTCTGTCACTGTGCACTCCTGCCATTTCAGGCAAATACCATGTGGTACATTTGAAAGAGATAGCACTACCATGTCCTTTAAATTGAATTTATGAAGCAAATTGTATCTCCCTTTGAATAATAACTAATTTTACCCTGGTGATGTGTTTTTTGGTCTTCTGGTAGTGTATGTTCAGGTAATTACCACATTCTATATTCGAAGAAATGGCTCTTAGGAGGTCCATGTCCTATGAATTGTAAAGAAATTGTCTCTCTTTTAGATTACCTAAATTTCACCGGTAGTGTATTTTTTTTTTTTTTTATATATTTTGCTTTCCTGTTAGTGTAAGTTCAGGTAAAGACCACCTGCTATATTGGTAAGGAATTGCTATTAGGTATTCCATGTCCTATGAATTCATAGGAACTCGTGATGTCTCTTTCGGGTACTTAATTTTACCGGAGTGATGTCCTTTTTGCCTCTTGACTTGTGTCTTTCTCTCTATTCGCAAAGCTGAGGCACTTGCCAGTTTATTTTGAGTTAATAACATGCTTGTGGTTTAATGTGCAGGCATCTTTGAAGACAGAAAGGGAGAAGAAGAAAGAAATGTACTTCCCACTTAGAAAGTACGCCATTAAGGTTTAAGTTCATCCAACTTAGTTACTGTGATATTAGCACTCCCCGGAAAAGCGGTGGATCAATCTCAGACTGAATTGTTTTACTTTCTGCTATTCCTAAAACATTGCACTGTGAAGTGGAGACTTTTGTTAATTTTGTTTTCCTGTTTAACAAAGGTTCTCTTTTTATAACTAGAAGTAATATCTATGCACTTTGTTGAACTCAATTTCTGCTCTGATTCAGCCAAGATTCTCCACTTCCAGTTCATTGTCATGTAGCAGGTTGGATGATTAATGGTTAGGGTATCCTGATTTGAGCCGGGGGTCTATCAGAAACAGTCTCTTTATCCTGTAAAGGTAGATGTAAGGTTTGCGTACATCTTACCCTCCCCAGATCCCATTTGGGATTACACTGGGTATGTTGTTGTTTTTGGTCTCCTGACTTGGGGAAGAGTTCTTTTTTAGTTTCACCTCCACTTTCTCCAGTCTCTCTAACTTCCGGTTATAACAGTGCCGCCCTTTTATTGTGAAACAAAAGATGAACGTCTGGAGAATTAGTGTTCAGTTTATGGAACGAGAAAAGATATTTGATTGCTCATTTCCATTATACATTAATGGCTAATTAGTAGGATTTGAATTGAGGGCTGATAAAAAAGTTTGCCTCATTCTTGAAAGCTTGGAAGCTGAAGTTCTTTTGCTATTTAAGTGTAACTGCCTTTTGCCTTTCTTTTTGAAGAAGAAGAGAGCATTGTAATTTTTTTTTTTGAAACATTCCTTATGAACAAAAAGAAGGGAATATTTTTTTTCCATGGCTAAAATGGCCAGATGGTATTTATCTTCGTCATGTAATATATACTAGTACTCTTAAATGTTTGTTATGATAAAAAAAGGAAAAGACAAACTGAAATCTGTTTGGTTTTATAATTTACGCTCTCTATTCAATAGATATGGCAATATTACTTTTGGTATATTATGCATTGAGCGTCATTCTTTATTTCTTCAACTCCTGAGTTAGCCAACATTATAATACATGATGAAGCAAAAAGAGCAGATGTTTTGACTAAATTCCCAAGGAGGTTAGCAACTCCGGTGCAAATGAGAGATTCTACCAATGTTGTCCTTTACAGCGAAGGATTTTGAATTAACTATGAAATATTAACTTCCAGTACAAATAATAGATTCTACCTTAGCATGGGTTGCACAATTAAATTTGATCGCCAGTTCTTCTGGTATATTTTTGTTAGAAGGTAGGTTAATTTCTAGTCAAATTCCAAATTCCACTTTCTTTTTTTTCCTTTTCATTGAAATTGAAATGAAGAGTATTGAAGCATTTGGCTTTATCAGTTCTTGACAATAATAAACAACTGCATCCAAAATATGTCATGTTTTTCTCAATTTGTTTTCAGTGTAAGAAAATCACATACCAAATCTCGAGTCAAAGCAGCATGTTTTTTTGCCTTTATACGAGTTTTGTGCCCCTCGTTTGCTTTTCTTACGGAATTTTTAACGTTATCTTTTCAATATTTTGACGCAGTCCTTTCCTCTTTTAGCATTTCTCACGTGTAAAACTTAGATTGAATTTTATTTTAGAGATGACAGATTATTTGGAACTAGTTCATCTGTTCACCCTTCGCGCGGTCATAAAAATGTATAAGTGAGTTTGCTTAAGTGATCATTTCTAAATTAATGGGTTCCGATAAGGACTATTAGCATTTATAACTTTCCCTGAAACGTTACTAATCACACTGCTTGAAAATTATTGCAAAGTAAATTGTTGCAAATTATTCCCTCCGGTTCAAAATAAGTGTTAGCTTAGCCTTTTTATTTTGTTTCAAATAAGTGTCCACTTATCTAATCAAGTAGTTAATTATTTTCTTCTAAATTTATTCTTATTTAGATAAGTGTGTTTTTATGTAATCAAGAAACTATAGTAATTATGTAGTATTTAATTAGGGGTAGTTTAGTCAAAATACTTACTCTCTCCTTTCACTTTTATTTGTCTACTATACTAAAATAGATTTTCACTTTTACTTGTCACTTTTAACATATCAAGAGAAGACAATTTCTTTTTTCCTGTTTTATCCATAGTATTAATTACTCATTCCAAATCATTTTTCAATTCCATTAAAATTATGCACCAATTAATATGGGTATTACGATATATTATGCACTTCATTTATTATATTTTAAGGGGTGGACAAGTAAAAATGAATAGAGAGAATATTTTTATATTTTAAAGGGTATGTTAAAGGCTAAGTGGACACTTAGTCACTTACACTGAACTCGAGGGAGTACCATTTATAAGTTTTCCTGATACAATGCTAATCAGATGGTTTCAAGAATAATGCAAAATAAGAATTATTTTCAAATTAACTTAAAGTTAAGGCAGAACCCATATCTCCTTACAAAGGCTCTTGTTTTACTCACAAAAATCCCATCTGAAATAAAGTTCACCGGTTCCATCACTATTCACAAATCTCCTAATGTCTATTCACAAATCACAAGTCTTATTTTGATAATATGCTTCTTTTGTTTGCTTATCTTATGATATGACATAGTACTTTCTGAATCAAGGAGATAATTCCTTAAAGAACTCATAATGACATGATTACCCAACTATATATGCTATGAATCACATGATACTATGATACAAGTGACATGACTCTATTCACAAGTCTTGTAACTTTTTTTAGAACTTTTTTGATAATATGCTTCTTTTGTTTGCTTATCTTATGATACAAATGGATATAGTACTTTCTGAATCAAGAACTCACATTGATATGACTACCCAACTATATATGCTAAATCACTTGTAATGCAAACAAAAGAACAGATGGATATGTTGGTATAACATCATGAACGGAATCAGAAAAAATGAAAGATGGTAAGACAAAAATCATGAGAAAATCCAAGCATATTTTATCAACTTGTTCTGGAACAGAAATGCAGTCTGACTTGTTACGACCTTTTATGGATGCTTACTCAAATAAAAAGATCGTCAGCCTGTTTCATGAGCTACATACGATCTCTGAATGTCAAATAATATAAAAGATCTTCGTAAAATTCTTAGCAACAATTCTCCAGTGAAAAAGGGCCATCAGTTGGGAAGCCCAAAGAGAAATGCGCAACCACCTTTTCTTTGGTGCCTCTATAATTACCCTAGACAATTCACTCCATCGTCCTTTCATGTTCCTAATCAAACATTCAACACAACCATCAAAATCAAATGCCATGACATAAATAATGGAGTAAGGACTATGAAAATTGCCTAGGAAGAACACATATGCTTATTCAAATAAGGAGTAATATTACCAATAAATAAGTAACCATGAAAATTATAGTCCATCAATCACGCACCATAAAACAGAAAACATTTGTGACACAACCAGTAGATGGATTTTTTGTTATGTCAATAGCTCTTAGAAGCCTCGCAAAATCCTTAACTTGGTCCCTTTCGCACAGTGATAACAGATAACTTTTTGCAATATGTTCAACAGTGAGATTCTAAATTATGGCATTAGTGCATATATAGCCTCTCCCAGAACTCATCATGAGATGCATTTAAGAATAATTTGTGAGATTTTAAGATGTCACTTCATTGCAAAGACAGACTCTAAA
>CM056494.1:22324328-22494328 GCA_029783415.1 Anisodus acutangulus | reverse complement strand
AGTCGCGTTGGCCAAAACAGTGGCGGTGGACCCCATCCCGGTTACAGTGGGCCATCGACCCACTAGTCTCAGCCTTGGGCCTCTGGGCCGTAGGCTTGGACCAGTGGACAGTGGCCCTACGACCCAACTCCACAACAATTTCCCGCACCTGGCCAATGGGCTTCCCAGCAGCCTCGACGGCCCACTGCCCCAGTAATTCCAGTTCCAGCAGTTACGGCCCAGGACATCCCAGTTCTGGAATTCTTGGGCCCCAGCCGCCGCAAGATCACCACGCAGCAGGCCCCACTCAGACCGATATCGAGGCCGCAATGCACACACTTGGTTTGACTCAACCGGACCCGAATTGGTATATGGACACCGGTGCCACTACCCACATGGCATCCGATTCAAGTACTCTCTCGTCTTATTCCAATTTAAGCAACCCTCGCGGTATAATTGTTGGTAATGGTAATTCTGTTCCAATTCGTGGTTATAGTCATAAAATATTGTCTCCCCCTCATCCACCTCTTATCTTGAAAAATACCCTACACGCCCCCCAAATTGATTTAAAACTTAGTCTATGTCCGTAAATTCACTACTGACAATTCTGTTTCTATTGAATTTGATCCATTTAGTTTCTCTGTGAAGGATTTCAAGATGGGGAGTCCTCTCATGAATGTGATAGTAGGGGAGATCTTTATCCTATCACACTCAGTTCCGGTCCATCGAGTCCAGCCCTGATTGTGGTGTAATTAGTATTGTACACTTACCATAATATTTGTATTACCATAATTGTATAGTTAGTATTCAAGTACAATAAGGTTTTAGGAATAGAATAGGAATAGGATTCTCCTATTATGAAAATATGTAAATCGTATATATAGCCTTTAAAAATAATCAAGGAATTATTTCTTTCAATTATATTATTTTAGGCCAGTTTCTCATCCCAATTTACCAAATACTTAAATGGCACCATCGCTTCCTCTTCTTTCTGTTAATTTTATAAATTGTTATTTCTAAAGCTGTTGTGCCGCATTTTCTGGCGAGATGACTGTTTCAAATAAATATTTTTCTCATATCATGGAGTGCTTCTTCCCATCCTTTTGCACATAATGGTGCCTGATTACACACACAAGAAGAAATGTAAATGATGATATCATAATCATTTATTAATATCTCGAGTGAAAATATCAAATCATAGGACATGCCATTGAGTCAAAGTAAGATTGAATATGACAGATAAAACTTTCAGGAGCATTTTGTATACCATTTCTTGTTCTTATGTTTCACCGAAGTCTTTTGTCTATATTGAAGCGAGAGAATATAACATATGCTTTAATTTTTTAATTTGTAGCATTTGTCATGTTATTTAGTTAATCTTGGTTAAAACGGTTGAAAATTTACTAAATGTGAAAATAAGTATATCCCATTAATTGA
The DNA here is from genome assembly GCA_029783415.1 of Anisodus acutangulus. Taxonomy (NCBI): domain Eukaryota; kingdom Viridiplantae; phylum Streptophyta; class Magnoliopsida; order Solanales; family Solanaceae; genus Anisodus; species Anisodus acutangulus. The sequence continues at coordinate 22,492,912 of CM056494.1, read as the reverse complement.
TGATTCGAACTATTGGGCCCGCACGTCGGAAACGTCGTTTTCACACACGTGCACACGTAGTGTCAAGTATCGCAAATTTCATTAGTGAAAGAGATATTGGTACGTATATAATACGTTTGAGACATAGAATTATGGACGGTTATTGGCCAAATGACAAAGTATTTCACGTTGATAAATGAAGAAAGAAGTATACACAGTGTAAAATGAAACGAGTCGGAAATCGCCGCGGAGCCGTGAAGGGGTGCGGCGCCTCCCAGTAAAGACTCCAGATTCATTAACTTGTAAGTGCTCATATTTTATGTTACAAGTTTCAATTGTCATATAACCATACCAGAAGAAATTGTTGGGGTAAGTAGAACAAAAAATTTAACTTCTGTTGTGCCTACTTAAATGTTTTGAACCCAACAAAACCCTACACCAGATCGGATATGAAATGGGAACATGGACTCCTTATATGGATTTGGACAATCTTCACCCTACAAGCTAGCTTTTGGTGTTGAGATTTGAAAGAAACAGTTTATATGCATCAACCGCTTAGTTTTGTCCATCCAGCAGCCCCTCAGTATGTATGTTGTCTCCGTAAGTCACTCTATGGCTTGAAACAGGCCCCTAGAGCGTGGTATGATCGATTTGCACATTATATCATGCAGATTGGGTTTGTGTGCAACAAATGTGATAATTCTCTACTTATTTTTCATAGAGCTAGTAGAATTTGCGTATTTATTATTGTATGTTGATGATATTGTGCTCACTGCCTCCTCTGATTTGTTGAAAAATGAGATCATTACGCTGCTCAAAATAGAATTTGTTATGATTGACTTGGGAAAGTTGAGCTATTTTTTGGGAATTTCTGTGACTAGATCTGCAAATACTATGTTTCTTTGTCAGCGTAAGTATACAGAGGAGATTGTATAGAGAGCTAAAATAGCGAATTGCAAGATCATGGCTACTCCAGTTGACTCTAGATCAAAGCTTAGTGCTTTGAATGGTGATCCAGTGACAGATCCCACTCTTTACAGGAGTCTTGCAGGTGCACTACAGTACATCACTTTCACCAGGCCTGATATTACTTATGTTGTTCATCAGGTATGCTTATTTACGTATGCCCCCAGGGAGCCTCATTTTACTGCCCTCAAACGTATCATTCGATATGTTAAGAACACACTTGATTATGGTTTGCATCTATACCCCTCCGCACCGAACATGTTATTGTCATACACAGATGTTGATTGGGCAGGTTGTTCGGACATGCGACGCTTCACCTCAGGCTACTTTGTGTTCTTAGGAGATAATCTTATTTCTTGATCCGCCAAGAAGCAACCCACATTATCCCGTTCGAGTGCAGAAGCATAATACAGAGGCGTTGCTAATGTTGTTGCTGAGATCTGTTGGCTCCAAAACCTTCTTTTGGAGCTTCAGTGTCCATTATGTAAGACTTCTTTGGTTTATTGCGATTATATATCCGCCATATATTTGTTTCATAATCTGGTTCAACATCAGCGAACCAAGCACATTGAGATGGACATCCACTTTGTTCGTGAGAAGATTGCTCTCGGTCATGTCAGGGTATTGCATATGCCTTCGTCATATTAGTATAAGGATATATTCATCAAGGGCCTTCCTAGACAACTATTCCTCGACTTCAGATACAGTCTTAGCATCCGGCCTCCTCCCGCTCCGACTGAGGGGGTGTATTAGCACGTGTGTACCACTATTGTATTTACCATATATAGGGTTATGTAATTATGGTAGAACTAGGATCCCTGTTGTATAGGGATTCCACATTGTACACCTATATATATATTGTATTAATGATAAAGGCTCCCCAAGGGAGATTAATACAATCTTACAAGTTTTTTCTAACATAACATCTAATTTATCATTAATTAATGAAAAATGTTTACCTATGGTGATCTAGAAAATAATCGGTTAGATTTTCAGTAGAAACGTACTCAACATGAAAACACTACAATAAGCCTTTGCTAACCAAATCTTCCATTATCCTGCGGTTGATATCAGACTAAACCCATTCAACAAGAATTTAGAATTGAGAAAAAGGCGGAAGAGGAAGAAGAATTTCAGGTGCCGAGTGGGATGAAGAAGAGGAGATATTTCACCTGTAGTTCCTGATGATAGTAATAGGTTGAACACAAAGGTCTTATAGAATCCTTGGACTGATATAGAATCCTTGAACTGATACAGGTTAAACACAAAGGTCTTATAGAACACAAAGGACTGATATCTTTTACTAGCTCACGTTGTCCATTCTAAGCCTCAAAATCAGAATGAGAGTTACGATGAGTTGACGGTAGGTGGAAAACAAGTATCGATTAATCCTTACAACATACTTAGGAAATCAAATTTAGTCAAGTTTCATGCAAGTTGGTCCGGAGATTACGATTATAAAAAAAAATTGAAATCAAATTTGGGTTTTAGAAATTTCTTTTGAAAAATATGTTTCTGCAAAAATAATTTGAAAGGGAACTTTTAATGAAAAAGTTACTCTTTGATTTCATTTTTGGGAAGCTGGTTTTTTAAAACTAATTGTATTTAAGTTTGATAATTTTAAAAATACGAACAATAGTTCTAATCTACTATTTCGCAAATCTATCACTTGAACTTTCCACATTATTAATTAGTTCCACCCCCTTTACGAAAATATATAATAAGAAAACAGTAAAACAACATACTTTATGACTATGTTCCATACTTTGGTTTTTTACCATAGCGGTAAAACAAAATATAGTGGAAGAACAAGTAATAATTCACATTTAAAAAAAGATTAACATAAAAAGAAAGGAATATCAGAAAAAAAAAGAATATTTGAAGACTAAGAACTATACCAATCCTAGAATTATAACAGTATATAGATAGCAAATTAGCAAAATTTGACACGGAACAAACTATCAAATAGGTTCGTTAGTTTTACATTTGTGTTTTTTCATGAGTAATCACAGTTGTAGAATGAGTCAACAGCAACACAAGTAGGGAGTAGATGGCGCTTTTAATTAATAAACTTAATTATGTGGCTTAGTTTAGATTTGTGTCATAGAAATGTCTCACGTTTTTCTTTCTCTTGTTGTTCCTCCTATTGTATTGGGTTTTAGTCAACTTGGTATGCCAAATCTCGTACTCCATTATGTTAATTAAGATCAAAGATTTCTTCAAGAGAGTTGATTCAAAGTTGATCATTTATGGGTCTTTCTTCTTTTAATTGTTCTGCTTTTTTTTTTCTTTTTTTTTACGAAGGAACCCGCAGCCGCTACTCTTTCGAGTGCGCACAGGGTAAATTCCGGACTGACGCAATGGCATATGGGGATGGGGGAGCTATCAGTATTAAAAATAACAAAAAGGAATTTTTTAAAGTAGCATCTTGGAGATCGATGTTTAATAGTACCTCATGTATTTCGTTCGATATAATAATACATTTAATAATATATAATAGGATCGTAAGGAGGCGCAGCCGCGCAGATCCACTCAATATGCCACCCATGGAGGGAAAAGAAGAATTATTTTAACTTCACATGTATTTTTTTTTTCTTTCTATTTGCCCTCATGGATGTCCAAGAAAAAATAGTTCTTCATAACGAGATTAGACTAAAGTATTGAAAAGTTCTGGAATAACAGTTTTCGCAAAAATAAATTTGAAATTGAATTTTTGAAAAAAAAGCTAAATTAGTTTTAGGTGCTGGTTTTGATATAAGGACCGTGTGCGATACAAATAAGTATTACTCCTATGGTTTTAGATTACATTTTCAGAAAGCAGTTTCTCTTTTGACTTAATTTTTAGAAGTCCATATTAACGTGTACAATATTATATTTAGCCATATTTAGTGTTGTACAATTATGATAGATATAAGATCTCTGTTGTATGAGGATTCCACATTGTACATCCTATATATATATTTGTATTAATGAGAAAGACTCCTCAAGGGAGATTAATACATTCTTACATGGTATCAAGAGTCAAACCCTAAAACACCTAGACCCTACTTTCTTCTACACCACAAGTCGCCGCTCTGCCCCTCCTCGGCCAATCAACTTCACCTATTTTTTCTTTCTTTCTCGTCTTTTGGTGTTGTGTTCAATTCCTGCGGCTACCATGTCTCCCGCTCCCTCCTCCACATCTTCTTTCCATCCGGCTTTTGCCGTTACAAATATCAAGAATTTCATTCCCATCATTCTTGATCAAGAAGATGGTCAATACTCCTCGTGGGTCGAACTCTTTCGTATTCACGCCTGCGCGTATAACGTGCTTGACCATATTGACGACTCTCTTTCCCATTCCGTTGAGGTTGCATAATCTATTTGGTGTCGTCTGGACGCTATGGTTAAACAGTGTATTTACGACACCATCTCCAAAGATTTGCTTCATACAATTATGAAAACAGGTGTCTCGGCTCATGAATTATAGGTACGATTGGAAGAAATATTTCAGGACAACAAAAATACTCGGGCTGTGTATTTGGAGGAACAATTTAATAATACACATCTCAAGAATTTTTCCAACATGTCCGAATATTGTAAACAATTGAAATTAGTTGCAGACCAATTATCCAACGTGGGGACACCCGTCTCCGAAATAAAGATGGTCTTACAACTTGTTGCTTGCTTACCAAAAGGAGAATACGATACACTAGCCACTATGATTCAACAAGCCAACCCATTATCGAGTTTCAACAGGGCACGTTCACAATTACTTTTGGAGGAAATCCGACGTGCCAAATAGGACACCCACAATAAAAAGGCATTAGCGGTTAAAAATCCAGTCACACACGCGGCCCCCACCACCCAGCCACCACCGTCGGACTTCCACCAGCCGCGGGACAGCCGCGGTGGAGGCAAGGGCGGCAGAGGCCACAATAATTCTAAAGGTGGCAAGGGACGTGGCTGAGGAAAGGCCTAGCAGCCTGCCCCAATTCAGCAGTGTTTGTGGCCTGGCCCATATCCCTGGTCAAATTCAGGAAATTGGGCCTCAACTTACGGCCCACACTCCGCAGCAGGTGCCCATTACCCACAAGCCTGGTCACCTAGCATTCTGGGCCAGGGACCAGGCCCACGATAGCAACCAGCGAATGTCCAATAAGCCCACTTGTCCACCGCCAGTCCAGCCCAGCAGAACTACGGTCTGGCCCAATTTGATTTGGATCAGGCTTTCGGTACTTTAAACTTGCAGCAGCCCGATGAGAATTGGTACATGGACACGGGTGTCACATTTTATCTCACCCGCTCGGCAGGTAATCTTCCCACATTGTTTCTCTTAAAGTATCCTCAATTTATTATTATTGGCAATGACAATCACATTCCAATCCAGTGATATGGTACAACATACACCCAACCGCCTCACCCATCATTCTCCCTAAATAATGTCCTGTATGCTCCCAACATTATTAAAAACTTAATATCTGTCTGCAAATTTACTCGTAATAATTCCGTCTCTGTTGACTTTGACCCTTTTGGTTTTACTGTAAATGATCTTCGTACGGGGACACCTCTTACGAGATGCAATAGCACAGGGGATCTCTATCATTTCCCATCTACCTCTGCTGCCATCTTATGCTCTCCCATATCTCTCGCTGCTATTTCTTCGTCAACTTGGCATAATAGGCTCAGACACCCAGGAGCTCCTGTTTTTAATTTCTTAGAGGCAATAATTCTATTAGATGTAATAATGGGAAACTTGTCCAACACTGTGTTTCTTGCTCTTTGGGCAAGCATGTTCGTCTTCCTTTTAAGTCATCATTAAGTGTTAAGTTTTCTCCCTTTTACATTGTTCATGCTAACTTATGGATGTCTCCTACTACTAGCTCATTGAGTCACAAATACTATCTAGTCTTATTAGATGATTTCTCTCATTTTATTTGGATTTATCCATTAAAATTCAAGTCGGAAGTCTTTTCCAAGTCTCTCGAATTTCGTATTTTCATCAAAACATAATTTGAAAAAGCCATCAAATCTTTTCAGTGTGATAATGGTCGTGAATTTAATAATTCCACGTGTCACAAATTTTGCAAAAATAATGGTATGGTTTTTCATTTTTCGTGTCCCCACACCTACCCTCAAAATGGCAAAGCAGAACGAATCATCCGCACAATTAATAACATGGTTCGTACTTTCCTGTTTCATGTTTCTCCCTCTCTCTTTTTGGGTCTATGCTGTTAAAAATGGTAGAATATGTCCTTAATATTTTACCTACTAGTACTCTTCATAACATGACCCCAACCGAAATCTTATACCGTCGGATCCCCTCCTATGACCACCTTCGAATTTTTGGTTGCCTCTGCTATCCAAATCTTGCATCTACGACCCCTCATAAATTAGCACCCGAACCACTCTGTGTGTCTTCGTAGGTTTTCAGTCTAATCATAGGGGCTATATGTGCTATGACCTGTCCACTCATCAAATCCACGTCTCTCGTCACGTCACATTTGACGAGATAATTTTTCCGTTTGCAAACATACAAAAATTTCATAACGCAGACTACACTTTTCTAGACGAGTTAGACATCTTCCCCATCATACTCATCGAGCTCTCCCGTACCACCACCACTACCATCGCGTCTCCGTCTGTGCCCCAAGATGCTGCAACCACCGGTAGTGTCTCTGCTCGACTCCGGTCATCACCGACACCTACCACCACCACCAACAGTCAGCCCACAATCTCCATATCACGTCCGGTAAGCATCTTCGACACCCACCGGCAAGCGCAATCGACGCCCACTGTGTCTCAGTCACCGACCGCCACCAACCCTGCCACTACACCAATACCCGAAACCCATCTTAGCACCGATTCCCGGAACAACTCAACCACATCACCACACCGTCACTCCAGTCCCTACCTACTATAGTCATCGATTCTGGTAACAACCACCCAAACCCACTTCGATCTGCCCAGATCATTGCCCCCACCCACCTCGATGTCCTCACCAGAAACAACCCACCCACTACAATGCTCTGTCAACCAAACCCACAGACAGCCCGACACTGTCCCTGACACCACGCACCATATAGAAACTCATGCCCAACACATAATTTTCAAACCCAAAGTCCAATTCAACCTATCCGCTCAAACCATATCTCCAATTCCTAAAAACCCAAAATTATCCAAATTAGACCCAAATTGGAATTCGGCTATATGTGAGAAATTTAATGCTTTAACAAAATAGCACACTCGGGATTTGGTTCCTAGACCGGATTGGGTGAATGTGATCCGTTGCATGTAGTTATTTTGTCAGAAATTCAGAGACAATGGTGACTTAGAGCGATATAAGGCGAGACTTGTGCCTAATGGTAGAAATCAGCAGGAGGGTATTAATTGTGGCGAGACGTTCAATCCGGTTGTTAAACTGACTACTATTCGCACAGTTCTGAGCATTGCTATGGGTAAGAATTGGCCAATTCATCAGCTTGATGTGAAGAATATTTTTTTACATGGGGACTTAAAAGAAACTGTTTACATGCATCAGCCGCCTGGTTTTGTCCATCCAGCAGTCCCTCATTTTGTATGTCATCTTCGTAAGTCACTTTATGATTTAAAATATGCCCCTAGAGCATGGTATGATCATTTTGCACAATACATTATGCGAATTGAGTTTGTATGCAACAAATGTGATAATTATCTATTCATTTTTCATAGAGGTAGTAGCATTGATTATTTATTGTTATATGTGGATGGCATTGTGCTTACTGCTTCATCTGATGCGTTGAAAAATGAGATCATTGTATTGTTTAAAATCGAATTTGCTATGAATATCAGTGACTAGATCTACAGATATTATGGTTTTATGTCAGCGCAAGTATGCAGAGGAGAAAGTATACATGGCTAAAATGGCAAACTACAAGATAATGTCTACTCCGGTTGACTCAAAATCAAAGCTTAGTGTTGTTGATGGTGACCCAGTGTATGATCCTACCCTTTACAGGAGTCTTGCAGGTGCACTACAGTATCTTACCTTCACCCGGCCTGAAATTGCGTATGTCGTTCAGCAAGTATGCCTATTCATGCATGCCCCCAAGGAGCCTCATTTTACTGCCCTCAAGCGTATCATTCGATACGTTAAGGGCACACTTGATTATGAATTGCACTTATACCCTTCAACACATACCAGATTGTTATCATATACGGATGATAATTGGGCAGGCTGTCCGGACATGCGACGCTCCACCTTCGGCTACTTGTGTTCTTAGGGGATAACCTCATTTCATGGTCTGCCAAGCGGCAAGCCACCTTATCCCGTTCGAGTGCAGAAGCAGAGTATCGAGGCGTTGTAAATGTTGTTGCTGAGATCTGTTGGTTTCGAAACCTTCTTTTGGAGCTTTAGTGTCCCTTGCGTAAGGCGTCTTTGGTCTATTGTAATAACATATCCGCTATATATTTATCTCATAATCTTGTTCAACATCAGCGAACCAAGCACATTGATATGGATATACACTTTGTTCGTGAGAAGGTTGCTCTCGGTCATGTCAAGGTGTTGCACGTGCCTTCTTCATATCAGTATGCGGATATCTTCACGAAAGACCTTCCTAGACAGCTCTTCCTTTACTTCAGATCCATTCTTAGCGTCCGCCCTCCTCCCGCTCCGACTGAGGGGGTGTATTAACGTGTACAATATTATATTTAGCCATATTTAGTGTTGTATAATTATGGTAGATATAGAATCTCTGTTGTATGATGATTCCACATTATACACCCTATAAATATTTATATTAATGAGATAGGCTCCCAAAGAAGATTAATACATTCTTACCGTCCAAACTAAAATTCCAATCTGCTATTTTGCAAATTATCACTTAACCTATCTACATTATTGGTGGAAGAATAAACAATATTTTGCATTCGAAAAAGAATAACATAATGAAAGGACATGCAGAGAAGAATATTAAAGAATTAAACAAACATCAATTATGGGAAACGTTTCGAATCAAAGTGATAATATAAAAAAAATGATTAGTTTTTGCGTCTTGATTCCAAATGAAAAACAACTCTTATTGCACAGTACCGATTCTCTTAGAAAGAAAACCAAGAAACCTATTGATTTTCTTAGTTTTCATCTGGTGTCTTGACACCCGCTTTAGGACCTAAATAATTTTTATTCATGTCTAGAAATTTCAAAATGCTCTCTATATAAAGGAGACTTCATTTCTAAAATATAAACCTGAGACTTCCTATCAAGAATGAAGTAGTATTTATCACCGACCACAATATTTAGTGATAAGAAACCTATTGTTATATGTTCATTTGCCTTCAATTTTTTACCAAGATAGAGTTTTGTTAGTACTTGTTTATTTAAGATTGCATGAGAAAAATAAATGATGCAGGTCCAGTTCGTCTGGCAAGTAATAATGATCAACTGATCATTAAGAACTACAAAATCCTAGAAATACTTCAGTATATTTAGACTGCAAATTAGCAATACTTAAGAAGAGGCATGATCAAATACTGGTCATTAATTTACTTTTTGTGTTTTTCGCAAGTTGTTGAACGAGTCAACATACAATAAGATAACTACCTAGGTAGTTGAAAGTATAGCATTGTTTAGTCATGAACTTAGTTATGTGCTTTTATCTAGCTTTGCATCATACAGAATTACAAATGTCCACGTATTTGTTAGTACTTTTTTTTATATATACCCAGGAGCCTTATACTGGAAAATTAAAAAAAAAAGTCAACTTAATTGGTAAGCAAATTTCAATTTGGATTACAAGCTAATTAGGTTAATTAATACTTCAAAGATTTCTTCCCATGAGTCAATCGCAAGTTGATGAGTTATACTAAGAAGAAGTTAATAGAACCCCTACAAATTATAGGACCTAATATAAATGTATTTAAGGGGACTAAATCCTATGCAAATGATTGGTATATCATCTATATAAACGGTTTACTTTTATTGTGTCTTATCTTTCTTCAAATGCATTAATATTAAAAAATTATAGGTCTTTTGAGATAACTTCTTTTTATGTTAATTTAAGTTCTGCTTACCTCTTCTCTAACTCCTTCACTTATTATAATCTCTTACCTAGATTAATAGCTTGCTTGACCAAGTTTATTTTTTTTCAAAAGTAATTATTTATTCTCAAAAAGTGCTTATTTTAAAATTGAGGTGTTTGACCGAACTTTTGGGAGAAAATAAGTGTGTTTGTTGATTAGCAAAAGTTGTTTTTCAGAATCTAAAAAATAGTTTTTCCGCAAAATCACTTTTTTAAAAAAAAACTTTTGAGAAAATACACTTAGAAGCATTTTTTAAACGTTTGGTCAAACACTAATAGATACTCAAAAGTGTTGTTTAAATTAATTGGTCAAACACAAACTATTTCTCATCAAATACTTTTTTTGAGAAGCACTTTTGAAAAAAGTTTCAAAATAAACGATTTTAAAAGCTTGGCCAAACATGCCATAAATTCGTTCGCGCTGGAAATTTCTAAATTGAAGGGTAAAGTGCTCCCTAATAATAAAGGCGACTCCATAACCATATCACTAACCCAAAAACTCTAATGAAAAATGAAGAATGCTTACCACTCTTTTATAACCCTTATTTTGTTATTTCATTAGTTGGTAATACATGTTAGTAGGATGGGAAGAAGGCACCAGATCCGCTTAATATGCCAGTTATGGAGGGGAAGCAAGGATAACAGAAGAAAAGAAAACTACATTTCCAAAAACAAAAAAAAGGAAAAGAAAACTATTTCTTTTTCCGGCACTTGCTCCTCATTGGCCGATTTTTTTTTAAGATCGTTAAGTAGTTCAATAGTATATTTATCTATATATATCCAATGAATCTGTTTTCGAAATTTGGAAACATCAACCTTAACTAACGCGTGAGTTAAATCCTCTTCGCCGATAGTCGGTAGATTGTTTCATCTCTAGCTAGAAAGTAGAAATATATAGTGATGTTTGTAAGTTTTAATTATAGTAGTAATGAATATGGACAAATGGCTTAATTAAGTAAGAACCAAGACAAAGTACGTAGAGACAAAACCTTCTTATTGAAAGATAGAATAATTTCCCTTAGGAATTTCTTTCATTATTCACAATATATATAGCTGTACAAGGTTGATTCCTAATATGGTACGAATCCTAACTTACCTTACAAATGTTGATTCCTAATACAATTAGAATCCTAAGTTACCTTAAATATACATTTATCATAATTACAAAATATACGACGAATATTCTGAGAATATTCGCTAATACTCCCCCTCAGACGGAGCGGGAGGAGGCCGAATGCTAAGGCTGGATCGGAAGTCGGTGAAGAGCTGTCGCGGTAGTCCCTTTGTGAAAATATCTGCATACTGATACGAGGAAGGCACATGTAAAATTTTGACCTGACCACGAGCAACCTTCTCTCGCACAAAGTGGATATCCATCTCAATATGCTTAGTTCGCTGATGTTGGACTGGATTATGAGACATATAGATAGCAGATATGTTGTCACAATAAACTATAGACGCCTTACGTAATGGACACTGGAGCTCCAAAAGAAGATTTGAGCCAACAGATCTCGGCGGCGACATTAGCAACTCCGCGATATTCGCTCAAAGACTTTCGAGCGGAGACGGCGTGGCTGCGCTTGGCGGACCATGAGATAAGATTATCCCCAAGAAATACACAAGACCCAGAGGTGGAGCGGCGTGTGTCGGGCATCCCGCCCAATCTGCATCTGTGTAGGCTAGCAATTTGGTTGGGGCAGAGGGTATAGATGTAATCCAAAGTCAAGTGTGCCCTTAACATATCCGATAATACGTTTGAGGGCGGCAAAATGGGACTCTGGGTCGTGCATGAACAGACACACCGCCGAGCGGCATATGCAATACCAGGCCTAGTGAATGTAAGATAATCAAGAGCACCGCTAGACTCGATATAGAGTGGGATCGAACCGGCGCACCGTCATTGGCACTAAGCTTGGATTTTGAGTCCACCGAGTTGGCATAATTTTACAATTTGCCATCTTGGCCTCAGACACTATCTCTTACGCATACTTTCGCCGACACATGAACATATTGGCGCAGATCTAGTCACCGATATACCCAAAAATAACTTAGCTTCCCCAAGTCACCATAGCAAATTCGCTTTTGAGTAGAGCAATGATTTCATTCTTCAACCCGTCGATGAGGCAAGAAGAACAATATCGCCGACATATAATAGCAAATATGCAAAGGTCGCTACCTCGGTGAAAAGTGAAGAGAGAGGTATCACACCGCTACATACAAAACTAATTTGCGTAAGATACCTGGCGAACCGATCATACCAAGCGCGGGGCCTGTTTCAATTCATACAATGACTTCCTCGAGACGACACACAAACCGTGGAGTCACGGATGAACAAAACCAGGAGGTCGATGCATGTACACGTCTCTTTCAAATCCCCATGAAGAAACGCATTCTTGACATCAAGTCGATGAATCGCCAATGCAAACCCATAGCAATACCGAGAACAAATTGAATAGTGGCGGTTTAACAACCGGATCAATGTCTCACCACAATCAATACCCTCCGCCGATTAGTGCCATTTGCAACTAGTCTTGCCTTATACCTCTCTAAGTCACCACTGTCTCAACTTGTGACGAAATAGCCACATACATCGGATAACATTCACACCACCGGTCTAGGTACCAAATCCTAAGTGTTACGCTTGGTTAAAGCGTTAAACTCTTCGCACATGGCCGCATTCCAATTGGGGTCCAGTTTAGCTAGTTTTGGATTCTTTGGAATGGGTGATAAGGTTTGTGTGGAGAGATTGAAGTGAACCTTGGGTTTGAAGATCCCATGTTGTGCATGAGTCTCCATGCGGTGAGGGCCGCAGGTGGGAGGTCGGATCGTTGTCGGATCGCAGTACCGGGTCATGGATCGGTTGGCGCAGCAGTGTTGCCGCAGGCGAGACTCGACAGGTTGCTGGATTTGCTGGACTGGAGGCAGTGTGAGTGGTGCATTAGACTCAATAGGGTGCAACATGGGTGGTGTGGGAGCTGGACTGGGTGGTAGCATTGCTGCGGGAGGGTCAGATGACATTCTTTGGAGGCGGCGATGGCGTCGGAGCGATGAAGCTGCTGGTACAGATTTTGGATGACCGGAGACAAACTCGGTTCATCGAGAAAGATGTAATCGGTGGTCTGAAATTTCTGGAGATTTGAAAAAGGAAAGGTTGTCTCGTTAAAGGTAACGTGACGGGAGACGATGATTTTGCGAGTAGCAATGTCATAGCACAAGTAGCCCCGATGATTAGGAGATAGACCAAGGAAGACACATGGAAGAGTGCGAGGGGCAAGTTTGTGGGGTGCAGTGGAGGCTATGTTGGGTAGCATAAGCATCCAAAAATACGTAGGTGATCATATGATGGCTGCCTACGGTATAAGATTTCTGTAGGGGTTTTGTTTTGGAGTGTGCTAGTTGGTAAAATATTTAGAAGGGATTCTACCATTTTGACAAAGATAGACCCAAAAAGTGTGGTAGGCGTGCATGAAATGTAAGTGCGGACCATGTTATTGATGGTACGTATAATTCTTTTCGACCTTTCCGTTTTGGGAAGAAGTATAGGGACAAGAAAAACGGAAAACCATGCCTTGTTTAGAACAGAAATTGTGAAATGCCGAGTTATTAAATTCACGTCCATTATCACATTGGAATGATTTAATAGGTTTTTCAAATTATGTCTTAATGAATTTTTGAAACTCGAGAAATTTTGCAAAAACTTCAGATTTGAATTTCAGTGGGTAAATCCAGATAAAATGTGAAAAATCATCCAAGAATACTAGATAGAATTTATGACCCAAAGAGCTAGCAATCGAAGATGTCCATAAATCAGCATGAACAATATCAAAAGAAGAAAAAGTAACACTGTTTGATGACATAAAGGGAAGACGAGTATGTTTGCCTAGTGGACAAGAAAAATAGTGTTGGGCAATTTTCCCATTATTACATTGAATACGCTTAGAAGTCCTAAGAAAAGTAAAAACTGGGTCTCCGGGGTGTCCGAGTCGGTTGTGCCAAGTTGAGAGAGAGATCGCCGCAAGGAATAGAGGTGCTTGCGGTCTGACAGCGGAAGATTGAGTGAATGGGTAGAGGTCTCCCACACTATTGCAGCGTGTAAGAATTTTCCCGGTATTGAGTTCCTTCACAGAAAAACCAAAAGGGTCAAATTCGACAGACACAAGAATTATTGCTAGTGAACTTTCTAACAGAGATTAAGTTTTTAATGATGTTAGGTGTGTATAGGACGTGGTTTACGGAGAAAGGTGGATGTGGATGTTTGGTGTGTGTGTTACCGTAACCTTCAATTGGAATGCGATTACCATTGCCGACAGTAATAAATTGAGGACACTTTAGCCGACGTAGTTGAGATAGGTTACCTGACGACCGGGTGAGGTGAGATGTGGCTCCGGTGTCCATGTACCAATTGTCGTCGGGCTGTTGAAGGTTCACGGTGGTGTATGCCTGGCCCAAATCCGGGCCGGGGCGCTGGTCGCCGCAGTGCCGCCGCCGCCGCTCGATCGCAATGGGCTGCCGCAGCTTGCCGCCGCCTGGACTATAATCAGATGGGCTCGCCGCCGCTATCGCCGCGGGCTCGCCTGGTGGTCGGGCAGGCCCAACAGCCGGTCGACCAAGGCCGGCTGAATCGGGCCTCGGTGGCACGGCATGCAGCGAGGCCTGGTTGGGCCACACCGCCGCTTGGTTAGACCATCGCCGCCGTCTGGCCAGTTGGTCGTTGTCCACCCATCGTTGCGTTAGCCCTTTCCGCGGCCCTTGCCTTTATTGTTGCGACCTCCGCCGCCACGACCTCCGCCGCTTCGCTGTGCCGCCGCCGTTGAATCGCTGCCGCCGCCGCAGTGTCGCCATCCCGCCAATCCGGCTAACGCCTTTGATTATGTTCCTCTTGTTTAGCACGTCTAGTTTCTTCCAACAATAGTTGTGAACGTGCCTTGTTGAAACTTGGGAGAGGGTCGGCTTGTTGAATCATTGTTGCGAGTGTGTCATATTCACCTAAACCGGCAACAAGTTGAAGCACCATCTTGGTTTCTGAAACAGAAGTCCCGACGTTGGATAGTTGATCGGATATGAGTTTCAGTTGCTTACAATATTCGGACATGTTGTTAAAATTCTCGAGGCGGGTATTGTTGAATTGCTCTTCCAAATACACAGCCCGAGTATTTTTATTGTCCTGAAAGATTTCTTCTAGCCGGACCCAAAGTTCACGTGCCGTAGCACCTGTTTTCATGATAGTGCATAACAGATCTTTGGAGATGGTGCCATAGATCCATTGTTTGACGATGGCGTCAAGACGACGCCATATTGAGTCTGTAACATCGGTGGGACGAGGAACATATTCGTCAATGTGATCGAGCACGTTGTATGCACATGCATGAATGTAGAATAGTTCCATCCACATGGAATATTCTCAGAATATTCGTCGTATATTTTGTAATTATGATAAATGTATATTTAAGGTAACTTAGGATTCTAATTGTATTAGGAATCAACCTTTGTAAGGTGAGTTAGGATTCGTACCATATTAGGAATCAACCTTGTACAGCTATATATATTGTGAAAGATAGAATAATTTCCCTTAGGAATTTCTTTCATTATTCACAATATATATAGATGTACAAGGTTGATTCCTAATATGGTACGAATCCTAACTTACCTTACAAAGGTTGATTCCTAATACAATTAGAATCCTAAGTTACCTTAAATATACATTTATCATAATTACAAAATATACGACGAATATTCTGAGAATATTCACTAATACTTATGATTTGGCTTTTGCAACATGTATATGACTGACGATCTTACAGTATTTATTTTTAGCAGTTTAGCACCGACTTTATACCAAGAACATTAATTGAAATTGTTTTAATACTATGTTTCAATTTTCACGTTATCCAACCGATTTTCTATGGGTTCATTATAATTTACGTTCAAGACAAATAATCATCTCCAGATATCATTGATACTTGTAAGAAACAACGGACTGCGGAATTCGGTAAGCAGAATTAAGAAAATTATGTAGGAAACCGTGCATGATTCTTTAATTATGCTTGCTTAAAGAACAAGTTAACTTTTGCTTTTGCATGGCAATCATGTCTTTCAATTATGAATTGAATGTAATTTCTTCAATAAATTCATAGAGTGAAGAGTATTTACTTGATTAAACATAAATTGAAGTTATTATAATTACTACTTATTAAATATACACAATATACACACGATATACACGTGTATATTGTGTATATTTGGCTCTCGGATTTCTCCATGTACCGTGTAGAATTAATAGTATTTTAGTATTCTAGTTTAGGTAAAGTTGTAATGTAATTAGTATTGTACACTTACCATAATATTTGTATTACCCTAAATGTATAGTTAGTATCTAAGTAGAATAAGATTTTAGGGGTATAATAGGAATATGAGTATCCTATTATGGAAATATGTAACTTGTATATATAGTCTTTCAATCAATGAAAATGATCAAGAGATTATTTCTTTCATGATATCAGAAGTCTAGGTCTCTTTCTCTCCCAAATCTCGACCATTTTCTCCTCGGATTCCGTGCCTGTGGAACCTCCTCTCTTCCCAAAATTTTCTTCCAAATCCCTCAATCATATATTGTTCTATCAATATGTCTACATCACGGAACACGTTTCATCCTACCCTTACAGTTTCTAACATCAAGAATAACAACATCCCTCTTGTTCTTGAAATAGAAAAGTCCAATATGCGACGTAGTCTGAACTGTTCAAAATTCACGCACGCTCGCATCAAGTCATCCGTCACATAATCTCCGCGGCTCCTGAGGATACGGAGGTGCCAAAACGCGAGGATGATCCTAAGTTGTGGACGACTCTTGATCCTACCGTCCTTCAGTGGATATATTCCACAATTTCTACCGACCTTGTGCAAACGATTATTGAACCTGACGCTAAGACACATGCGACTTGGGATGGACTACGTGATATATTCCAAGATAATCAGAATTCTAGAGTTGTTACTCTTGAGCAGGATTTCTCCCACGTCAATATGCAAGATTTCCCTAACGTTTCGGCCTATTGCAAAAGATTGAAGGAATTGGCAGACCAACTCCGCAACGTTGGTGCGCCAATTTCGAATGACCGTTTGGTCCTCCAAATGGTTTCAGGCCTCTCCGAGGCCTATAGTGGTGTTGGCACGCTTCTTCATCAAAGTAATCCACTTTCGCAGTTTTATCAAGCCCGTTCTATGCTTACACTCAAAGAAGCGGACATGGCTAAAAAGGCGGCTACCGGTACTAGTCATGTAGTTATGATGACCGAATCCACTGTCTATCCTCTCGATTCCAACAACTTTGGCCAAAACCGCAACGGTGGCGACAAAAAGGGAGGAAATAAGAAAAATAATGGCAAGAACCGCAGCGGCAACAACGGCGGCAACCGACACAATGGTGGTGGCGGTGGGGCCCTCGCGATGGTCAGCAGTAGCAATAGTTCTAGGCCCCTATGCAGTGGCAGTGGGCCCCAAAGCCACAGTTTGGGCCCAGTCATGTTTCGCCCCACTGGCAGTGGGCTGCCCAGCAGCAGTCCAGGCCCAATTCTACATGGTCCACATACATCCAGTCTTCTGGGCCGAGGTAGCAAACAGGGGTACTTGGGCCTCTTCCCCCGCAGGCCCATCACGCAGCAACACCCACGTCTACTGACATCGAAGCCGCAATGCACACGCTTGGTTTAAATCCTCCGGACCCAAATTGGTATATAGACACCGGTGCCACTACCCACATGACATTCGATTCAGGTACGCTCTCGTCTTATTCCAATTTGAACAACCCTCGCGACATAATTGTTGGTAATGGTAATTCTATTCCAATTCGTGGTTATGGTCATAAAATTTTATATCTCTCTCATCCACCTCTTATCTTGAAGAACACCCTACATGCCCCCAAATTAATTAAAAACTTAGTCTCTGTCCGTAAATTCACTACTGACAATTTCGTTTCTATTGAATTTGATTCATTTGGTTTCTCTGTGAATGATTTCAAGACGGAGAGTCCTCTCATGAGGTGTTATAGTAGGGGAGATCTTTATCCTATCACACCCAGTTCCGGTCCATCGAGTCAAGTCTTGCCATCCGCATTTGCAGCCTTTTCTCCTTTCTTGTGGCATGCTCGTCTTGGTCATCCGGGATCATCTATTTTGTCGCCATTAGATAAAAATAATTTTATTTCATGTAAGGGTACGAGTAGTACTCCAAATTGTCAGTCTTGTTCTTTAGAAAAAACTGTTAGGTTGCTATTTGTAGACTCAAATTCTCATACTTTAATGTCATTTGATATTATTCATAACGACTTACGTACGTCTCCTGTTCTTAGTTCTTTGGGTCATCGGTATTATGTTCTCTTTTTGGATGACTATTCTAAATTTTTATGGACTTTTCCGATAGCGAAAAAATCTCAAGTTTTTTCCGTCTTCTTAAAATTTAGAGCATTAGAACCCAATTCGAACGAGAAATCAAAAATATTCAGTTTGATAATGGCAAAGAATATGACAATGGAGTGTTTCGGGAATTCGGTGCTAATAATGGGATCAATTTTCATTTTTCTTGTCCTCATACGTCTTCACAAAATGGAAAAGCCGAACTCAAAATTCATTCCATAAATAACATTGTCCGAACATTATTGATTCATGCTTCCGTACCCCCGTCTTTTTGGCATCATGCTCTTCAAATGGCTACATATCTCCTTAACATAATTCCTTCCAAAGGTTTGACATATTCTTCCCCCCTTCAAATTTTATATAATAAGACTCCTTCGTATTCACATCTTCGAGTTTTTGGGTGTTTGTATTATCCGTTATTCCCGTCCACCACAATTAACAAACTTCAGGCCCGGTCTACTCCTTGTGTGTGTTTTGGGCTTTCCGTCTAATTATCGTGGTTACAAATGCTTTGATTTATCCTCTAATAAAATCATCATTAATCGCCAAGTAATTTTTGATGAATCCCAATTTCCATTTGCTAAGGTTAAAACTCTCGTGCCTAGTTCGTATAATTTTTTGGATGATAGTATATCCCCGTATATTATTCACCATTTTCGGACGTATCCCGCACCCAAAATTCTCCAGCGGGCCCACTGCCAATGGTCCGTCACACACTGCAATTCGATGCGATCCTTTGGACGGTTTCGGCGATTGGGCAGTCCATTGATGCGGAACTAGTCCAGCCTCTGCGTCATTTATCGAGTCGGGCCAGCAGGCTCACTTCCTGCTGGCCAGTCCGTCCCGAGCCTAGAAAATTCCCGAAATCTGCCAAATTCTTCCTCGAGTCATAGACCGGTCACTCGTAGTCAACGGGGTGCTTTTAAACCAAAAAGACATTTTAATTTACATTCTAACGTCCCTAAATCACCCTTACCCCGTAATCCGGTGTCTACCTTAAATGACCCGAATTGTAAAATTACTATGACCGATGAATATAATACTCTTATTGATAATAAGATGTGGGAGTTGGTGCCCCGTCCATCTGGTATTAATACTATCAGGTCTATGTGGATTTTTGCTCATAAGGAAAATTCAGATGGTTCATTTCCACGACATAAGGTGCGGCTTGTGGGTGATGGTAAGACTCAGCAGGTTGGGGTAGATTGCAGTGAGATATTTAGTCTGGTGGTAAAGCCAGCTACCATTCGCACTGTGCTTAGCTTGGCTCTTTCGAAATCATAGCCTATTCATTAGTTAGATGTAAAAAAAGGTTTCCTACATGGTGATCTCAAAGAAACAATCTATATGCATCAACCTTTGGGATTCAGGGATCCCAAATATCCTTATCATGTCTGTTTGTTGAAGAAGTCCTTATATGGGCTTAAGCAGTCTCCATGGGCCTGGTATACGCGGTTTGCAGACTATGTTTCGACTATTGGGTTCACTCACAGCAGGTCTGATAATTCCTTGTTCATCTACCGTCGTGGTTCGTCCTTGGCCTATATTCTGTTATATGTGGATGATATTATTTTGACAGCCTCTTCCGATGCCTTACGCCAATCTATTATTACAATGCTCAGCTCTGAGTTTGCTATGAAAGACTTGGGGCCCTTGAGCTATTTTTTGGGGATTGTTGTCACTCGTCATGCATGTGGATTGTTCTTATCTCAAAGGAAGTATGCAGCTGAGATCATTGAGAGGGCTGGGATGTCATCCTGTAAGTCCACTTCCACTCCAGTTGATACTAAGCCCAAGCTTAGTGCCGCGGCCGGCGTACCGTATGAGGATCCGACCCGTTATCGCAGTCTTGTAGGGACCTTTCAGTATCTTACATTCATGAGGCCAGATATTACGTATGTTGTCCAGCAGGTGTGTTTGTTTATGCATGATCCCAGAGTTGAGCACATAAATGCACTCAAATGCATCATTCGGTATATTCAGGGTACGCTGGACTATGGTTTGCATTTATATCCCTCCTCGACATGCACACTTGTCTCGTATACGGATGTTGATTGGGATGGTTGTCCGGACACCAGACGGTCTACGTCCGGCTATTGTATGTTTCTCGGTAATAACCTGGTCTCATGGTCTGCGAAACGTCAGTCGACATTGTCCCGATCCAGTGCCGAGGCCGAATATCGAGGGGTAGCTAATGTGGCCTCAAAATCATGTTGGTTACGTAATTTGCTGTTGGAGCTTCATTGTTCCATTCAGAAAGCAACCTTGGTTTATTGTGATAATATTAGTGTCATCTACCTTTCTGGTAATCCGGTTCAGCACCAGCGCACTAAGCATATCGAGATAGACATTCATTTTGTCTGCGAAAAGGTTGTTCGCGGTCAGGTACGCGTCTGCCATGTCCCGTCAAGGTATCAAATTGCCGACATCTTTACAAAGGGTCTTCCCTCAATCCTTTTTGAAGATTTTAGGGACAGTCTCAGCTTTCGAAGACCGCCCACTATGACTGCGGGTGTGTGTTAAATATACACAATATACACACGATATACACTTGTTTATTGTGTATATTTGGCTCTCGAATTTCCCCATGTACCATGTAGGAATAGTAGTATTTTAGTATCCTGGTTTAGGTAAAGTTGTAATGTAATTAGTATTGTACATTTATCATAATATTTGTATTACCATAAATGTATAGTTAGTATCCAAGTAGAATAAGGTTTTAGGAGTAGAATAGGAATAAGATTCTCCTATTATGAAAATATGTAACTTATATATATAGCCTTTCAATTAATGAAAATGATCTATGAATTATTTCTTTCACTACTAAATATTACAGTACTATAAAATAATTGATCATTATGTCAAGGTCTGAGTGGTTGGGCACTGGCAAAGAACCTTTTATCTCTATCAAGTCCAAGCATAATGACCAACAAGCGCAAAAACTTATTTACTTATCGATTAATTTTGTGTAAATATTCGAGTCGATTAATGGTAATATCGACCTGTTAGAAATGTTAAAGCCAATAAGTGATTACGATCACTCCCATAGATTTGGAGCTATCGAGACTTAATTTAGTCTCACATTACTATAAAAATACGAATTGCATAGTATCTTTTGAAGTGGTCTACTTTGACCTCACTCAACAATATCCTAATATTATATTCACATCATGACACAAATATAAGGTGTTTACCCCAAAAAAGTATAGTTGAATTTGTAAGCGATTTTAAAGATACGTGGATCGATTTGTAAATAAGTGTAATAAACAATTAACAATAAATAAATAAATAAAGAATAATAAGCAAGAAAATAGCCTGAAATAATATGATCTTGACGAAAAATTGTCCAATGAATTTGGTCTGATTCTTAGCTGTTTTGCTTCGGGTCCGAGCCAACTGTGAGAGCTTTAACAATTGTGATTACAATGAAATCGCACAAGTATGAATAATCAAAATGTGATGCCCCTCCAACATGAAGGTTGGACTCCTTTTATAGCTATGAATACAAGGCATTTTCACTCGAGAATCATTCCTTAATTAAATACAATTCAATGAGAATAACAGTCACTTAATGAACAAAGAGTAACGACTGGCGCTATATCCGAAACGGGTACGCGTTCAGCTTCCCCGGTCCTCCATCCGGCGTTACTTGGCTTGGTCGCTACCCAGTCTAGATTTGGTACTCGGACTCACCCCAATGCAACTTTCATTCAACGCATAATTATGTCATCTCCTTCGATTCCCACATATAAATCATGCCACATGTCATGTCGGTTTTCACCGTATACAGATAGTCCCCACAATTCCCGAACTAAAGTTTATAGAAGTGACGGGAAGTGAAAATGATTTCTTCGATGTCTTCTCTTGCAAGCTTTTTTTCAAATCACTCCAAAATAGGCGAGAAAATGAAACATTTCCTCTTCCCCACGATCAGACTCACGTCTCATCACTCTGCAACTATGGACACGTGTCACCTTCTGATTGAACTACCATTTCCGTTCATGAACCGAAATGTTTCATAATGATGATCACGCCCCTATAAAAAAAACCTCTTTTCCTTTTACAAATTTTACCTTCTGCTAAATCTCATTTAATCCTTCGAACATTCAACCTTCAAATCTTCATATATCCTTCAAATCTTCACTACGATGGCCCATACCACCCGTTCTACTTCAAAAAATTCTTATTTGGCTTCGTTACCTCCGCCGGCCAGCGATGATGTCACCGACGCCGGTGAATATCATGAGGTTTAGGCTGCCATTGAGTCCAGAACCTTCAACATGCTCCCGTCCTCCTTTCATTTCGACAATGAGTTCGTCGTTTAAACTGCCTCTAAAAAAATCCGACCGGGGAGAAGAGGCTAAAAGCTGGTCGTCCTCTATCAGTGCCTCCGACCTCGACACAGTCTTAAATGACTGTGGTTGGATCGATCTCTCCGGGATCATTGTACCTAGCTCGGACAAAGACATTACCATCTTGAGGTTCGGGTATTCCAATGTATACACCTACTCTTTTACCTTCAAGCTCGTTCCTCCGATTGAGAATATGATTCTCGAGATGTACAGGACTTACAATTGGTCCAACTGTCTGGAGGGTAGTTACCTGGCTCCGATTCTTGGCCAATTTAGTCGATGAAACTTTTACTTTGGATCATCTGATCCGTTTATACATCCTACTGTTCATTTGTGGCAGAATTGTTCAGCTCACGAAACGAGGCAAATTCCCCATCCTCTCTAGCATTGATGAAAATCGTGATCGAGGTTGGCTGGAACATTTTGTTGCGTACCACTGAAATTATCCCGGCCAAGTACATGCCTTTCCGGAGGAATGGAACATGCACAGTAAGTAACAAAACTCTTTCCTTTTCTTTTGTTTAACTAATGATTTTGATGTCTTGCCTTAAGCTCATTTTTTACCTTTCCAGCCGTACATTGGATTTTGTCTCATGTGGTTAATCTCCACATATGGGTCGAGAATGTCATCAGCTCCTACCCACATAAAAATGGACATGGAAAGAGCTTCCTAAAAAATTATGGATAGCCCAAATCACGATTAGTATATCATACCACCTTTTTTTGTCTTGTGATTAACCTTGTACTTGTTCTCACTTCTTCTCTTTTCAAATACCAGGTTTACCGAAGGGCACATCGACCCCAAGGACTGACCCTTCGACTGCTCTAGTTATCCCCATTCTGGTATTCGATCCAGCTGCATCAGTTCGCCGTATCACCAAGGTACCAAAGAAAAAGAAATCCTCCAAATCCAAATCCTCAAAGCATCCGAAGTCATCTTTGGTTGGATCAAAGAGGAAAAGAGCTCTGGAAGTAGGTGGCTATTCTAGAAGTCATGACACCTTAGGTTGGATCAAAGAGGAAAAGAGCTCTGAAAATGATGTTATTGTAGCAGACGGACCCATTCTGCTACCAACTGATGTCCCAACTACTCCTGCTACCACACCACCAGCCACTGAACCAGTCTATCATCGAAGATGATGATGAAGCCACGAACGAGGAGCCGTTGGCAAAGAAATCCAAAACTTCCACTTTAACTCATCCACCATCACAACCGATCCAAATCTTTAGGCAGGAAGATTTTGATCGATTCTTTAATCAAGCTGGAACCTCTACAAATCTAGCGTTGTCGGCAAACACCTCCAGGTTTGCTCATTTAGTCATCCTCATAAACTTACCAAATCCACTCGAACTCCAAAAAACCACGCTAGCTTCCGGTCCAACTCATTAGTGTATTCCCAACTCCGAGTGAGGATCCGAGGAGAGTAAGAACCGCCATTCTATCCTTCCCCGAGGACACAAACTTCCTAGCTAGACCAGTCGGGGTTGCGAGCTAACTTAGGCATCTGATCTCGGAGTCTGATAAGGAAAAGATGAGAAATGTCTCATGGAAATGCCTCTTTAACGAATACATGTATGCATCAAATCTGGTATATATCTCCTTTGCTCATTTCAAGTTATATATTTGTCTTTCTTTTTTCATATTTTAACTTCGATCCGGCTCATATTTTTTGCAGTTATCCATTCTTGTCATGGAAGGCTTTCTTTGATGTATGGAGGAGAATAAAGACCTTAAGGGGTAGCTAGACGCCCAAGAAAAAGGAATTCGGTATCTCAAAGGAGTTCTCGAATAGAGAGAATCTCAGCTGCAGCAAGTCGGTGTCTTGCCCATTGTCCGAGATAAATTGGACCAAGTTAGAGGTAGCTATCTCCGGGCAATGAATGACCTCGAGCTTGTTAATGAGGAAAACAAAATCTTGGATGAGGAGAATCAAAAGCTCCATCATAACGTCCAAGTCCTCACCCACGAGCTTAGAGAACAAGAAGAGGTTCGGCACTACCAAGCTCAGAAGGAAGATTTCCTTAATGTTGAATTTGATTGCCTCGACACCAAGTTTGCCAAGATTGATGCAGAAATAGCTGATGAACAAGCTGCACTGAAAGCAGCTCAATATCAAGCTAACCAATAAGCCCAAACCAACGGAGGGCTGATAAATGAGCTCGAGGCCTCTAACTAAAGGAATGTTGAGATTTTAGCCCAACTTAACCAAACCCTAGCCGAAAGATACCAAGTTCGTGTTGATACGGAGGCTCAGGTATCCTGAACAATGTTGAGAACAAAGTACATAACTTGGAACGTCCAGAGGTACACTTTGGAACATGTTTGAGATGGGATCTCAGAGATTGATAACAAGATTGTTGAGGCAAAATAGATCGAGCTTAGAGCCTACCGCAAATTGAACGGTGACAGTTCCGAGGATGACCCATAGGACTCCGAATCTATGTCCGACTAAACTTCAAGCTTGCATGCCTTTGTATTTTGTTTCCTTTTAACATGTTTTGCTCTGGCCATTTTTTGGCCTTGTTTATAAAATGAATATCCTTTTAGCCATAATGTTTTCTATCTTTCAGTATCCGTTATTGCTTTCGTGTTTTCAATAACTTAGCCAAGTAAAGTTTTAACCCAATTCGGGCTAATTGCCTTCGATTCCGGAGTTCTATTTAAATAAACCATCACTTATTTTGTGTCTACCCGCATGAGAGTTCTCCCGGTCTTAAAATAACTTAAACAATTCTAGAATATAAACCAGTACTTTAGTTTTCTTCATATCGGGCTATTCCTTTCGGTTTAGGGTCACTTAATGACTACGTATAAGGACTTTATTTTTATGTTTATGAATAAGACATCTCTTATTCATTTCGGGCATGAATATTGGGGCTTCGTTTATTCCAACTTTCAGACAATTCAAGTGTTTTTAATAATAGACTAAATTCATTTGATCTGGTACCTTAGAAGTATTCTTTTGGACCATTACTTATGTTTTCTCTGGATGCTTATATGATGACAGGCTCCAGTTAATGACTTAAAAAATTTGCTAGCTCGTAAGCCTAATGATTTTATCAATTGTCCAGAGACAAGCATATGTATACAGTATTTTCAAAGACATTTTTGGAGCGAGCCCCGGGTGGGCGTACCAAAAATGCTCCGGGACGCAAATGAAAGGCGTAGATCTATGAGGCATACGCCTTAAAATTTAGGGCGTAAGCCTCGGGCGCAAAAGCGTAAGCCCGAGCGTAAAGGCGTACGCCATTGGCGTTAAATTTAATTTTTATTATTTTAAAAGTATTTTTGTTGTGTATTATGATTTTTATTATTGGTGTAATGATTTTATACTTTATGTTATCATGTTTTCATTTTGTAGTGATTTCTTTTAAAATAAATAAATAAATAAAACAACTCTCATAGAAAATAACACTGTCATAAATAGCTTTTTAGGTAATTATGTCTGACATTGATATGATAGAGATTTTATAGTATTATGTTCCAAAAGCAACTTTATCCATTTTTTGTCATTGCTCTTACACTTTTGTCATTCTCCTTCTTTGAATATATAAATAAAACCAGTTTAAATATTAGTTGAGGATGGGAAAGACCAATAGATCTGGAGATTGATGATGAAGTGAATGAAGATTTCATGTTAAAGATTATCTAGGCTATTATCATTTTTGTGTTGTTACCTTTCTCAAATAATAATTATAATATTTTTTTATATTATTGGTGATTTATTTGCATAATTTTAATGAAAATTTTACTTTTGCTTATTGTTTAGTAATAAAATTATAAAATTCAACATACATGAGACATACGCCCGGTAGATCTCTGGGGTTACGCCCTGTGTCTCGGGACTTACGCCTCGCCCCGTGCTGCGTAAAATATCTCGCCTCTGGCCCCCGCCTTTTAAAACACTCTATGTAGATAAGTTTTCGAGGCAAATTTCAGATAAAGTGCAATTTCATTCAGACTTTGCTTCGGTCAAATAACTGGGCAAGATTCATTTGATCTTTTATCTTTACACGATTTATCGTAACATTAACACTACTTGGGAAAGATTGATTCGATCTTTTAACCCTTATAATAATCCTAAAAACTTTTTTAAAAAGTCGACTTTCTTCGAATTTCTTTATTCTAAACATCTTTACCGAGAGTATGGCAGTCCCTAGTGTTTGTATTCGAAGTATGAGAATTCTAATATTATTTGCTCTTCATTATCGGACAGTCCCCAGTTCCCAGTATTTTCTCGATCTTCAACTCTAGTCTTCAACTACTTAGTAACACGCTTTACATTGTTGCCTCATTAAAAACCTTGCCAAAAAACCTTTTTCGGGATAAAAACCGTGATAAGGAAAAAAGTGCAACACGTGTTTTCAGACCTAATTCTAACTCTCCGGTCTCTGAATGATTACTCCATTTTTGTTCCTACAAAAGTTAGCAATATCGACACAAATAAAGTTTAAAAAATTAATCGATCACATACCTTAGCAGTAATACCGCTTCAAGTGTGCAATATTTTAGTTGTTTGACAACTTTTGACCATCTTCGGCTTCCAACTGGTATGAGCCTTTACCGGTTATTTCTGACACTTTATAGGGACCTTCCTAGTTCGGGCCCAACTTGCTTTCGTTGAGATTTTTGGTGTTGAGGGTTACTTTTCATAGAACCAAGTCCCCTACTTAAAAGTGACTAAGGTTAGTCCTTCGGTGATAGTATCTTCTCATCCTTTTCTTTTGAGTCACTAACCGTAGCAATGCTAACTCATAGTGTTCATTCGTTAAATGAAGCTTGACAGCAATATCTTCATTGTTCGATTTTTCGGTTGCAAGTCTGAAACTTAAGCTCGGCTCGCCAATTTCCATCGAAATTAGTGCTTCTGCACCGTAAACTAAAGAGAACGGTGTCTCCCCGGTGCTAGACTTTGGCATCATTTTATATGCCCATAACACCTCCGGTACAATTTCTCTCCACTTGTCTTTCGACTCTTTTAGTCTCTTCCTCAAGTTCTGAATGATTATTTTATTTGTTGACTCTACTTGCCTATTTCCACTCGGTTGATACGGGGTCGACACTATATTCTTGATCTTCAATCCCTCAACAAAGTCATTTACTTTCTTTCTAACAAACTGACATCTGTTATCGCAAGTAATCTCTGTTGGTATGCCGAACCGACAAACGATGTGATCCTAAATGAAATCGATAACTTCATTCTCTCTAACCTTCTTGAAGGCCTTCGCTTCAACCCATTTAGAAAAGTAATCATTCATAAACAAAATGAAGTGCATCTTTCTGGGTGCCCATGGGAGTGGCCCCATAATATCCATCCCCAATTTCATGAATGGTCATGGTGACAAAATTGAATGTATTAATTCTGCCGATTGGTGAATCATCGGTGCGTGCCTTTGGCATTCATCACATTTTCAGACGAAGTTCTTTGTGTCTTCCTCCATCTGAGACCAATAGTACCCAACCCTAATCAGTTCTCGAACCAATAATTCTGCTCCCGAATTATTTCCACAAGTTCCCTCGTGAACCTCGCGTATTACATAATCAGTTTCCCTGGGTCCTAAGCACCTCGCTAAAGGACCTTCGGTACAACTGGCTATCTACCAAGCTAAACCTAGCTACCTTAGTACGAAATGCCCTTGACTCCTTCGAATCCATAGGCAATTATCCATCTCGAAGGTAGCCAATATACTTATTGTGCCAATCCCAATTCATGTTTGTCGTATTCACTTCAATATGGCCACCATCAATCGCTGAGTTTAGCAGTTGCACAACTGTTCTCAAATTAGACTCCTCAACTTCCACGGATGGCCCCAAATTTCTAAGGCACCGGCCTCGTTATTTTGTTCTCGAGATACGTGTTTCATGTTCCATTCTTTAAATCGATGCAATATTACTTAAATTTTCTCTAAGTACTTTTGCATCCTTTCTTTCTTCACTTTGAACACACTGTTCACTTAATTAATAACCAAAAGCGAGTAACATTTTACTTTGATGACTTCTGTTCCCAAACTCCTTGCAAACTCTAGATCTGTAATTTTCTAACAGTTGTTATAATGCTAATACCAATTTTTCTAAATGAGGATACCTAGTCTCTGCACTGGCTAATGTTATGCTCTACAATAAATAGGAAATTGTGCATCTTTCTCTTCTCAAACCAAAATCGCACTTACGGCTACTTCAGACACTTCCAGATACAGGCACAACTGCTCATCTGCCTTCAGTTTATGCAGCAGCGGTGGGCTAGACAAATACTTCTTCAAATCCCTCAAAGCTTGTTGGCACTCCGATGTCCATTTGAAGTCGTTCTTCTTTTTTAACAAAAAGAAGAACCTATGACTTTTCTTTGAAGACCGAGAGATGAACCTACTCAGGATGGCCAGCCTTCCGGTGAGTCTTTGCACCGCCTTCACATCTTCAAGTACCTTAAAAATTTCTTTGATATCTTTGATCTTATCCGGATTGATCTTTATTCCTCGATTTGAAACTAAAAAACCCAAGAACTTGCCCACGCCAACTTTAAAAGCACACTTTTCTAGATTTAGCTTCATATTGTACTTTTGGAGTATGTCAAATATTTTTTGCAAATGCTTTAAATGGTCCTCTGCTTCCAGGGACTTCACTAACATATCATCAATATAAACCTCTATTGTGTTACCTATTTGATCCTCGAACATGCGATTAACTAGGCGATGATATGTTGCTCCGACATTTTTTAAACAAAATGACATTACATTATAACAATAGGTCACATACCTAGTTATGAAAGATGTTTTCTCTTGATCCTCTGAATTTATCATAATTTAATTGTACCCAGAGTAAGCATCAAGAAAACTCAGCATCTCATACCCCGCCGTAGCATCAATCATTCAATCGATGTGCGGCAAAGTAAAAGAATCTTTTGGGCATGCTTTATTCAAATCCTTAGAATCTATGCACATTCTCAATTTATTGCCTTTTTTAGGTACGACAACTATGTTTGCTAGCCAGTTCGGATACTCTACTTCTCGGATGGAACCTATATTCAATAATGTTATTACCTCATCCTTGACAAACTTGTGCTTGTAGTCGGCCATTGATCTCTTTTTTTGTTTTATCGGAGGAAAACTCGAGTCCAAACTCAACTTATGAGTCATGATCTCTGGTGGAATACAAGTCATGTCTAAATGGAACCAGGCAAAAAAATCGGTATTAGCTTTAAGAAATTCAATAAATTTAAGCCTGAGCTCCGGGGTTAACAGGGTGCCCAGTTATACATTTCTATCATATAGATGCACGAACAAGATGGCTTGCTCAAGCTCTTCTATAGTTGACTTCATAGCATCTAAATCATCCGGCAGTACGAATGACCTCGAGATGCGATGGTAATCAACCTCCTCATTCTGCCCTTCTTCTTTCTTCGAACTCGACGAGCCCGAATCCTGTGATTGCTATTTGATTTTATTACCTTTACACGCGTCCTTCACTTCCTTTGGTAGTTGCACTAATTTCTATACCGTGAACATCTCCCTTGTTGCCGATTGCTCTCCTCGAACTGTCTTAATTCACTCCGGAGTTGGGAACTTCAGCATCATATGCCATGTCGAAGGTATGACCTTTATGTCATGTATTCAGGGCATGTCGAATAGTGTTTATTTCGCCTTCAATGACATAAAATTTTATTTATTGAATTATCCCAGCTGCATTGACTGGAAGATCATTTTCTTTCTTTCATGGTCTCACTTGCCATGTTGAATCTATTTAGAACTCGGGCTACCGGTACAATTTGATCCAACAAACTCAATTTATCTACCACTTTCCACCGGATGATGTTGACCGAGCTACCTAGATCAATTAAAATACGCTTAGTATGAAATTTTTTTATAAAGACAGAAATTACCAGCGCATCATTGTGAGGTTGAATGATGCCCTCCACATCTTCATAGTTAAAAGATATTGTTCATCCGGTACGTAATCTCTGGATCTTTTCTACCTAGTTATTGAAACTTTTGTCTTTTTTGTAGTCATGACGGATCCCTTCCGAACGTCCATCCCTCCAATAATCATGTTTATGACATGCTGGGTTCAAAACGGAACAACTTGCTTGTTTGCTCCATATTTCTGTAGTTTTACTTTTCTCGATCACTTAGAAACTCGCGTAGATGACCATTTTTCAATAACCGGGTCACTTCATCCCTCAATTGACGACAATCCTTCGTTCGATAACCCTGAGTACCATGGTAATCACAAAACAAATTTGGATCTCTCTGGGTCGGATTTGTTCGAAGTGGTCTCGACCACATTGTCTCCTTAATATAACCAATAGCCGAAACAAGTCTGACCACATCGATGTTGAATTTATACTCGGATAGTCTCGAGTTTTCAACATTAATACAAGAAGATCCACCGATATCATTCTTAAATTGAAAACCTCTGCTGGTAGACCCTCGATCATTGTGCCTATCCCTTCTGTCCAATGAGAAGTTCTGATTGTAATGACCCCTATCCGATCTGAAGTTCGACCTTTTAGGTTGCCCGTAGGGTTGATACCTATCTTTTGAAGGCTTTAATTCCGACTCAAATACTCTATTTGATTTATCAAAATTCTTGTTCCATCCTGCTAACCCAGAGGAAGTTTTAGCTGATCATCCTCCACTCGAATTTTAGACTCATATCTATTGTGCACGTTCGCCCATGTCACCGTTGGGAATTCCAACAAGTTCTCCTTTAGTTTTAAAGAGGCACCGGAACTCCTAGGATTCAATCCGCTGCCCATTCATCCGGTACCCGGGGAAGAAGCATTCGTTCCTTTTGAAATCTTGTCACGAACTTCCGCAGCAACTCCGCATCCTTCTGAGCAATTTTGAATATATATGTTTTTTTGCTTGGACCTTCTTTGGTCCTGCATGTGCCTTTATAAAAGCATTTGCAAGCATTTCAAACGAGTTAATAGAATGTTCAGGTAACATAGAACACCATGTCATTGCTTCCTTGGACAGTGTTTCGCCAAATATTTTCAGCAACACCGATTCGATCACATCTGGGTGCATGGCATTGCCTTTAGTCGCACAAGTGTATGACGTCACATGCTCTTGTGGATCTGTGATTCCATCATACTTTGGGAGATCGGGCATCTTAAACCTCTTCGGTGCTGCACTCGGTGGGAATAACAATTGGATGTATCTCTTCGAGTCCGGTCCCTTCAGGATCGGAGGCGCTCCCGAAATCTGGTCTACCTGTGAAGTGTAGGTTTCAACCTTTTTTATTAGTATCCATTCTCAAAGTCAATGCTTGGAGCATTTTCAAGACCTCCGAGGACCCATTAGTCCTATGATCCATTGCTATTTTCGTCAATCTGATCCTTCTCTCGACCCGGATCTTCATCACGGACGGGATGAACTTCATCCGCCGCACTTGTTCCACTGCTCTTCTTTTGCAACTAAGTGATTGCCTCTTGCTACTCCTTTAACATATTGAAGATTCGAGCCAAATTTATTTCGCCATCTTAATTGTCTTTCGGTATTTTCTCAAGTGACATTCTGGATCCCTGGGGTGATATCACTGGGTTATTCTGATGCTCTCTGATTATTGGGTCAATGGGCGGAACACCCTTGTTATTATTGACATTGTCACCGTTGTTGTTGTCTTCATGGTTGCTAACTACAATTTGGATTTAACTAGCCATCTTTCAAGCGTTTGGTATTGACCTGTTTTCACAAAACCTCAAAAGAAACAAGTGAAGTTTGACTTTGAACAAATCATCACTATTATCCTTAGCCCTACGATGGGCGTCAAACTGTTTACCCAAAAAAAGGTACAGCTGAATTTTTAAGTGATACGTGGATCGATTTGTAAATAAGTGTAATAAATAATTAACAATAAGTAAATAATAAAAATAATAAGCAAGAAAATAGCCTGAAATAATATGATCTTGACGAAAAACTGTCCAATAAATTTGGTCTGATCCTTAGCTGTTTTGCTTCGGGCTCGAGCCGACTGTGAGAGTTTTAACAATTGTGATTACAATGAAATCGCGCAAGTATGAATAATCAAAATGTGATGCCCCTCTAACATGATGGTTTTGGTCCTTTTATATCTATCAATACAATGTATTTACGTCCGAGAATCATTCCTTAATTAAATGCAATTAAATGAGAATAGTGGTCACTTAATGAACAAAGAGTAACGACTGACGCCATATCCGGAGCAGGTACGAGCTGAGCTTCTTGGTCCTCCATCCGACGTTACTTGGCTCGGTCGCTATCTAGTCTTGATGTGGTACTCGGACTCACCCCGATGCAACTTTCATTCAGTGCATAATTTTGTCATCTCCTTCGATTCCCACATTTAAACCATGTCACGTGTCGTATCGATTTTCACCATATACAAATGACTAATTTGGTATGAGGGATAAGGTATTATTAATTTCGGGATTAAATTTGAGATGTGTTTATCATATATTTGGTTGAAACAAAATCATGGTGTAACTAATCTCGGGATTAGTTATCCCGAGATTGTAGTGTTATTTTATCTCTATGAAAGGGTGGAATAACTAAATCCAGAATAACTTCTCCCAAAATTAATTATCTTGAGATAACTTATTTCCCACCAAACGGAAGAATATATCCTATCCACTGTACAATAACTACATAATGACAATTACTCAAGTTCAAGCTAAATGAGAAGTAATGATTTCTTAAGACGAAAGCTTTTCATGATATGGAATCAATGGGAGAAAGTGCGTAATCATGTAGTTATGTTTCTTACTTAATTGACACAAGTTAATATAATATTATTTTCTATATAATAATATGTTATTTCGACTTGGGCTAACTACTCTTCCAAGTTCCAAGCAATATTTTAAGTTAGTCTACTTTTTCTTCAAGCTAATTAATGGTCCACGACATTTTTATGCGTCTATACAAGTTTAGCTTTGAACAGAATTGTGTTTCGTCATTATGATGTATTTTAAAGATGTATTTTAATATATTAAAATATTATTTTAATTTCATAAAAAGTAAACATAAATTAAAGTGACGAGAGTAACAAGAAAGGGTAAAATAGTTGGATTTCCTTTACTATTTACTGCGAGTCTCAGATTTAATTAAGAAAAAAAATCAACAAGAAAGATTTTATACTACCTATACAAAAAAAAAGTCAGCCCGTACACAAATACTCGCTATGTGCTACGTTTGGAACAGACATGACATTTTATTCTAGAAGTACAACATAATGCACTAAGCTTCTGTCATGCGATTTTAAGAAAGGCGAAATCATAAAAATTTATTATACTTGAAAGAAATAATTTCTTGATTATTTTTATTATTTGAAAGAGTATATATACAATTTACATATTTTCATAATAGGATAATCATATTTCTATTCTACTCCTAAAACTTTATTCTATTGAAAGACTAACTATACAAGTATGGTAAGTGTACAATACTAATTAGACTACAATATTAATTACACAATTGGAGATAGAAAAGGACTGCCCACGGATTGGGCAGTAACAAGCAGTAACCGAGAACAATATATGCTAGATATACATAATATACACATGTATATCGTGTGTATATTATATATATTTAACACACACCCCAGTCATAGCGGGCGGTTGTTGACACCCAATTTTGTCCCATCTTTTATGATTTTATTCGTAATTTTTAATATTTTGACACTTTTAAAATAATTTTAAAATATATGCATATATGTGTATATCCTCTTATTATTATTATTATTCGCATTTTTTATATCATTTGCATTTTTATCATAATCATAAGTTTTATCCGAAAATTCTATGTTATTTTATTTTCGCAAAAATTGCATCGCGTTCCCATTTTTTTTATTAAGCATTAAACATTTCGCAAATATTATAATATTTTATTATTATCACGTCGTTATGTTATTTTAAATAATTCACATCTTTTACAAAACAAAAATAATATTTTTTATATTAAACCCCTTTCATATTTTTAAATCCATAACCCATTTTTATTTCCTAACCCAAAATAATTTCTACCCAAAACATTCTATCAACCCCAAATTTTGGCCCAAAACCGAAGCCCAATCGGCCACCCCATCTTCCAAGCCCAACCCTCCACAACCTTTTATCCCATTTAAAAACCAAACCCACAAAATAAAATTCCAAAACCCAACACCACAAGCCCAAACTCCCCAATTAAATCCCCCAATTCCCAAGCCCAATCGGACCAGCCCATTCTCCCGAAACTTCGAACCGCCCACCCCGGACCACCCACGCCCCTTTCTTTAAACCCAACGCCCAAACCAAACAAACCCCAAAAACAAAAAAATCTAAAAATACAAACCCTCTCCTTCACTCAAATCGCCGACCCCACACACCCATACCGACGACCCCATCGCCACCGGTCACCTCACCCGACACCACCACCAAACGCCTCGCTCGACACCCGACACATCCCATACCCCTATCCCCAAAAATCCGCAACCCATGCCCCTCAAATCCGCGATTTTTGGCTCTTCATTTTTGAAATTCAAACTCATTCCTTGAACGTTTTAGGGGGGAAATCCACCTATAAATACCCCATGTTGTTCTTCATTTTAGGGGGATTAAAACAGATTTTTGGAGGATTTTTTGGAAGATTACTCCATATATACATAAATATTTTGTTGTGTTCTTGATTGTAAACATTTGTCTTCCTTGTTATTCAAGAATCAAGTCCGAAAAGGTTTGTTCTCCCCTTTTGATTCTCTGATTTTCTTCACTGATTTCGGGTCGAGTCGACCCGACCCGGGTCAACCCGATTTGGGTATTATTTCCAGAATTCTTGCATTTTCATATTTTTGTATGTTGGTTATCTGAATTTGGTGAATATTTGATTTCGGGTTGAGTTTCCGATTCGGGTCGGGTCGACCCGATTTGGGTAACATTTCCAGAATTCTTGCATTTTCATATTTTTGTATGTTGGTTATCTGAATTTGGTGAATATTTGATTTCGGGTTGAGTTTCCGATTCGGGTCGGGTCACTGACCCGGGTCGGGTCGACCCGGTTTGGGTAACATTTTCAGAATTCTTGCATTTCATATTTTATGTATGTTGGGGTTATCTGCATTTGGTGAATATTTGATTTCGGGTTGAGTTTCCGATTCGGGTCGGGTCACTGACCCGGGTCGGGTCGACCCGATTTGGGTAACATTTTCAGAATTCTTGCATTTCATATTTTATGTATGTTGGGGTTATCTGCATTTGGTGAATATTTGATTTCGGGTTGAGTTTCCGATTCGGGTCGGGTCACTAACCCGGGTCGGGTCGACCCTGTTTGTGTAACATTTTCAGAATTCTTGCATTTCATATTTTCTGTATGTTGGTTATCTGAATTTGGTGAATATTTGATTTCGGGTTGAGTTTCCGATTCGGGTCGGAAACATCGATCTTGCCCGGTCGACCCGGTTTGTCTAACTTTTTCATATTTCTTGCATTTCTTATTTTTTGTATGTTGGTTATCTGAATTTGGTGAATATTTGATTTCGGGTTAAGTTTCCGATTCGGGTCGTCATCGAATTCGGTCAGTCGACGATTTGGGTAACATTTTCGTAATTCTTGCATTTCATATTTTACGTATGTTGGTTATCCGGAATTGATGGAATTATTTGATGTCGGGTTGAATCTCCGCTCGGTCGGGTTATCGACTGGCCGGGTCGACGCTTGAATTTCCAAATTTCTTGCATTATTGTCGTTGTTATTTTTGGTTAATCAAATTGATGAAATCAGTTGATTCCGGTTGAACACATGATTCGGTCGGTCATTGACCGGTCAGTCGACGTTTGATTCCCCAAACTTCTTGCATTTCATATCTTGTATATTGGTTATCTGAAAAAATGAAAAAATCGATTCGGGTTGGCATCCGATTCGGTCGGAAACATCGACTGCCTGGGTCGAATCTTGCCTTGGTATATTTCCAGATTATGGCTTTTTTTTCATATCTGTTGCTGGTTATCTAAAAAATCTGAATTTCTGATTTCATTCCGAGTCTGTTTTTTTCCAGAATTAACTCACTGTTCACTTTTCCGGGTCTGTTTTTCAGAATTAACTCACTATTTCATCTGCCTTTATTTATTTCTTTCGTTTCTCTGTTTTTCTGTTCGCTGGTTTAAACATCCGGGTAACGGATATCTTACTGTTCTTAATGCTTTACTGTTTTATTAATACCGCATTTAGGCCGATGAAATTAACTTCAAAACCGCGCTTTTCTTTCGTTTCGTTTCTCTGTTTTTTTAGCACTGTTTTAAGTATCCGGGCAACGGATATCTTACTGTTTTACTGTTTTACTATTTTTTTTTTAAAACAAATATTGCGCCTGCTTTCAGTCTTTGTTTTTCTTTTGATTCATTGCTCGGTTTTGATTCTTGTTTTTCAATTTATCGCTTTAAAAATCTTTGCCACGGATATCACTGCTTTATCGCTTTTAAACTAAACACCGTCTTTTTCGGAAATTGTTTTTACGCCTCTGCTTTCGCCTCGCTTTGCTTTGCTTAATTTCTTGATTTGAACACGATACTACACTGGCCGATGAAAAATATCCGTCGATTTTGAGGCCTCCACAGTTGCAAAGACGGAAATATAACTTCTGGGCAATGATGAAGACTTAAACCTTTATTTCATCCAAGATCAACATGTTTAGTAGGCGATGTGACTAAAATAACCAACAAGTTATATATTCGCAGCCACGACGTGATTATAGTGATCTTTTCTATTTCACCCGAGAGACCAACACGTTTAGTAGGCGAGGCAATCAAAATAACCACATTAGTCATATGTTTGCAGCCACGACGTGATTGGAATGTTCTTTTCAAAATTTAAGTCTGAGCCCTCCGCGATCAAAACGTTCACTGTTTTGAATACGGATATGAAGTTATTTGTATTTAACTGTTTCTAACCGTTTGTTCTTGACAGCTTGCAGGGATTAAAGTAAATAATGGCGAATTATTCCTCGGAGTTTATTTATTTTATTTCTTTCTTTAATTCAGCTTTTATCCCGCTTTGTATTGTAACATTATTTATCGCACTTATGTAACTATTGAAATGCTTAGAATAGGCAAACTTAGGATTAATTCATAGGGTAGTTTAAGATTTGAAACCCGTCGCTAGCTTATTTATTTTTAGGCTCGGTTAAATTCAAACTTAGAAATCCTTCGCTAGTTTATTTATTTTAGGCTCGTCACGCGTATTCAAGATTTTCAAAACAACTTTTGTCATCTTTTATTTGCTTTATTAATCATACCGAATAAGTTTATCTTTTGTCAATTTACAATTCATTGATTCCCAAAATTTTACTTCTTTGGCATTATAAATAAATTGTTTTACTATCAATTGTCAAATACATATTTTTTCAACTCTACATGTATCTCTCTTTAAAATCATACAAATGCATATTTTGAAAAAATCTCTACATTTATCTATCTTTTAAAATGCATCTCTTTTTACTAATTATTTGCAAACATCTTTAACTTCATACATCAAACATGCATTTTTTCTAGCAATAATTAACCTGAGTTTGACCGGATAACCGCAAGTTAGCGGATCTTAAAGGATGCCTAACCCCTTCCCTTTAGGATAATAAAGAACCCTTACCTAGAATCTCGCTAGTTTCGCAGACCTTAAAATTGGAGTTTACATAGCAGCACTTAGTTTAAAATTTAGGTGTCCTAATTCACCGTAAAAATAATTAGGTGGCGACTCCTCAACCCTTTTTACCCAGGAATCACTCATACGTCTGTGCTCCGCTTTTACCCGAGCAAGGTCGAAAAACGGGCGCGTACAACATGGCGACTCCGCTGGGGAAATCAGGTTCTTAAACCATAACAAGTTCGGATTAATTTTTGCTTTACTTTTTGTTCCTTATTTGATTTAGTGCTTTGATGTATTTCATTTATGAGATTTTTGCATAAACTGCTTTAATTGCTATATTGTCTTACTGCTTTCCTTAAATTGGCATTCCGCTCATATTTCTTCCACTCTGGAAAATTGACACTATCACACACTACACGCGAGGTGTGTTTCGCGCACCCGCAAATTTCTTTCAATCTACCAAATTTTAGGAGAGTTGGCGTATGCGCGGAGTGACCGGACCATCCGGTGGCCGCGTAGCCTTCTCACTCGAGTAGTCCGCTCGGGAACCTTGTGTCTAGTCAGCCAAATCTTAGAAAAAATTAAGATAGAGCTATACCACCCTTTATTTTAAGTCATGCATGCATACACCTTAGGTGGGTCGATCCTTGGTATCGACTCCACAATTAAGAAATCCGCCAAAGATGTCTACGGGTCTCACAACCCAACGACCAATCATCATATTATGTGTAGCGTGATAAGGATAGACTAATCCAAGACTAATCATGACATGCTGAAATTGGAAAATGTACATTCATTTTGTCTCATTTCCGACAAAGCATTGCAGTTTAGCAGCTTGGATCAAATTTGTCGTAATCCCGCATATCTGGCGTTTAGGCCCACCTCCGGCATAAGGGAGGCCCCATGCATATTAGGATGCGCATTTAATTGTCTTACAATCATTTTGTTGTTTTCTCCTGCTTTTTACTATGTGCATATTATTTAAAGCAATAACTACTCGCCTTATACTAACTTGATTTTCTTCAATTTTTTTTAGAAGGTTTATTTTGTCTAGATTATTTTCCCAAAGGTTGATTTGCGTTGACTAAAACTGGCGGATCATCCCTACTTCACGAGGTCAAAGGCACAATCCTTCAGCCAAATGACTGATTCAGATGCATCCGAACAGACTGGCCTGGAACTTATCACTCTTTCCAGAGATGAACCAGAGGCTTCAGAAAATAGAGATACTACCGTCCAAGAAAAATACATCGCCCAACTGTTACAACAGATGGCAGTCATGCAGACTGAGATAGAACGGCTCCAAAATCTCACCAACCTGTCTATTAGCGCCAATACCCCACTCCCTGAACAAGGGACAAATGCAACTGCACCACAAATTTTCTCATCTCCTGAACCGTCATTTCCCCAAAACCTCCCCGATAATTCGCCACTATGCAAAACCAATCCACAACACACTAACCCGCAAGCAAGTCCACAACAAAGCCCGCTACAAAATGACCCTGCAACTCCACATACCCAAATTAACCCACTCATCCAAAACACATCTTCCATGCAAAATCACCAAGCAGGCCAACACATATTGATGGCACACGTCGCTGATCCCAACGAACAGCACGTGCCACCAGTATATGCAACGGAAGCTCAACCTTTTACAACCACAGTACCAAACATGACTCTTCAGGAAATTGGCCAGTGTGAAGAAATGAACAGGCAGGTGAGGATCAGAACCGGTGAAAGTGTGGCGAGAGAGATTCATAGCCTGAAAGAAGCATTCAAGAATATCCAAACCAGCAAGGGACATGGAGGACTTGAGTACGAAGATCTGTGTATGCATCCCGACATTGAATTGCCTGTAAGATATAAGGTGCCAAAATTTGGTTTGTTTGATGGGAAAGGAAATCCTCACGCTCATTTAAGATCATACTGTGACAAACTGATTGGGGTAGGTAAAGACCAGGCCATCATAATGAAATTGTTCGTAAGAAGTTTAACAGGAGAAGCACTCGACTGGTACACGAGCCAAAACCCGCAAAAATGGCGTAGTTGGGGGACGATGGCACAAGATTTCGTGGACAGATTTAAATTCAACACTGACACAGTCTTGGACAGATTTTATCTGATGAAGTTGGAAAAGAAGTCCACAGAGACCTTCAGAGAATACGCCATGAAGTGGAGGGCAGAAGCAGCGAAAGTTCAACCCCCGATAGAAGAAAGTGAGATGACCACTCTCTTTGTACAATCTTTGAAAGATGCAACATACTATGAGAGAATGATAAGCGTCATAGGACGAAGTTTCTCTGAAGTTATAAGGATGAGAGATTTCATAGAAGAGGGAATCAGAACAGGAAGAATTACAAACTTTGTAGCATTGCAAGCAACAAGTGAGACAATCCAGTCGGACTCATTTGAGGGAGCAGTAAAGAGGAAGAGAGATGGAGTGTCCTCTGTGGTGACAGTTCAGAAACATAGGCCAAATCAAATGTCAACCTACCAAATGCCATCACCCCAGCCTCCCTACTACAATCAAAACAACCAAAGTCCTCATCCTTCCTATTATTACCCATACACCCAAAGCCCTCAACCTTACTATCAATACCCACCTGGTCCCTACCCTGTCTACCATACCCATCCAATATATAGCCTGCCTCGAGCGCCTGTCTATCCGAATCCCCCACAATATCAGCCCGCATACTTGCCTCATCCACAAGTCCATACACCAAATGCACCCAGACCC
Source organism: Anisodus acutangulus (assembly GCA_029783415.1). Taxonomy (NCBI): domain Eukaryota; kingdom Viridiplantae; phylum Streptophyta; class Magnoliopsida; order Solanales; family Solanaceae; genus Anisodus; species Anisodus acutangulus. The sequence continues at coordinate 22,451,842 of CM056494.1, read as the reverse complement.
CGCGCAAAATACGAAAGAAAGCCAGCCAAAACCTATACACCTTTAGCCGAACCTCGAGCCCAGTTGTATGAACGACTGAGAACCGCAGGAATACTCCAGCCCATCCCAGGAAATGTCCCCAATCCTGTTCCAAAATGGCACGATGAGACTAAGTATTGTGCGTACCACTCGGGGATTCCTGGGCACGACACTGAGAATTGCTATGCCCTCAGAAACAAAATTGAGACATTGATCAAAGAAAGAGTTATCCAACTGAAAGGACCTTCCTTTAATGTAAATAATAACCATTTGCCAAATCATGACGATGCTAACGTAAATATGATTACTGTTGATGAAGACCACAATTTGGAAGGGACTATTGTGCCAGTCCAGAGAAAGGAAAAGGTTGAATCATCGACCTTTATTACCCCTATGATTACAGTCCAAGTGAAGGCACCGTTCGGAGTAGAAGCACTTCCTCCAAAGTCGCGGGTCATGGCATCATCTTTTCTTGGAAAAGTCTTATCAACCAATCTCCGAAGGAAGGAAGATGCTTCTTTACCAAAGCCTGTTCCGCCTCTGAGTCACTATTCACAAAGCATGCGCCACTCAGGAATCAAAGAAGGACAATGCAGCCAACCTCGTGAAGGGATTCAAAAGATTTTTCATTGCTGAAAAAGAAGCAAAAAGCAATATGATTCTCGGTGATTACGCTAGAGACTCAACCAGTTAGGATGCAGAGCAAGGAGATGTTTTGAGAAAATTGGACATGTGCCCTGGCCTTGTTTCTCCCAGAAACTAGTTAACTGCATTAATATTTAATGAAATAATGCGATTCAGATTGAGGCCTGAATCACATATATGCATTTAATGTGTTTTGCCTCTACCTTTTGAAAGTTTAAAATGACAAATCTGCATTGCTTTTGCTATTTTAAAATCTGCTTTGTTTAATAATTTTCCTTTCTTTTTTCATCATGCAAACTAATTTGTCAAAGATGTGACATATAATGAAACAAGCAAACAAGGTCCCAAACAAGCAAGGCTTCGAAGAATATAAGGAAGACTCACAAGCGGAAGAATTGAGGCATTTTTGGAATAAGTCAAAGCCAGATTTGGATGAAACATCAAGATGGTTGATAGTTACAAGCATTGGCACGGACGTTTGCCATTTGTACTCTTGGGCTACCACACTACGATCAGGACTTCTACTGGGCAATGCTATTTCTTTCGCAGCCAAGTGGATACAGAATCATTTACTAAGAGACTGATTGATGAAAAGCAGATGGACGCAGTTGTCCGGGGCAACCTTATCAGAATAGAATGGCCAAAAACCATCAATGCAGATGCATGGAAGAGATACCATATCTAAGATTAGTTATTCTCTATGTAATACTTTTTCTATGTTGTAAAAGTTGCGCTCCCTCGTCGGGATACGCATAGAACCCACGTAGGGTTCCGTTTCTTAGATCACAAATTTCCCCAAGTTCCTTTTTACTTGTAAACCTGAACTACGTTATGATCTGATTCCCTCGGCGGGATACATAGGCGGCCACATCGGCTTCGGTCCCATCTTTAGAAAAACCCTTACAAATCTCCTTCACTTGTAATGAACTACGTCATGACCTGATTCCCTCATAGGGATACGTAGGCAGCCTAAATCGGATTCGGTCCCACCATTAGAAAATATTTTCTCCTTTATCTCACATAGGACAAAATGCACCCATCTGATCACCCTGATAGGACAGGCAAGCAATAGACTCGTTTTTCCGTTCAAAAGATCATCATTCTCACATATCGGAAACTGGGGCATTTTTAAGGGATCACTGCCGGAGGACGCCGATAAACATGAAAAAACATCGGCAAACTAAGTCTTCAGCCTAAGAGGATTTTGGATAAGACGTTTGCTTTGTTTCACCGCATGTCGCTGCTCGACAGACATTTACATATATGCATACTTTCTTATAAGCAATTTATTTTCAACAAATACTTTCATTAGAGTTTGACAAGATTTTTTTACTAATATGCATACTTTCTTATAAGCAAATCATTTTCAACAAATATTTTCATTAGCAGTTCGACAAGAACTTTTTAATGATAAGCATACTTTCTTATAAACAAATTAGTTTCAACAAATGTTTTCATTAACGGTTAGCCAAGACTGGGAACCAGACAGGGGCTACAGGTCCAAATCAGCAGGACATGCAGCTATCAAGAGCCAAAGCTATCAAGTCAACGCGAATCAACCGCCCCTCCCCAAACTCACAAATTTTCTTTGAGTACAGGTTCTTCAGGTTGAAAAAGCAGGAAGCCACATCGCTTATGATCAATTCCCAAAGAATTTCGGCACCACAACTCACTACAAGGATTACGTTCTTGTTCTCGTGATTTATACGAAGACATCATCTTGACCTACTGTGGTCCCGACTATTATGTCCGCACAAAGATGTTATTTCGAATCACAAAGAACGACAACAAGGCAAACCCGACGGCAAAGACGTCGTGATCACATTTTCGCCCGTGCCAGACGACATTTCAATTCACATGAGTTTGGATCGGCAAAAGATTCAAGACAACGTGGAACCCTATTACAAAGAACCGACGGCAAGGACGCCACTTACATCTCTTACAACAGACAACATTTCAAAACGTCATCGACGTTATGGCAAAGACGACAATCATTTTTACTGACTTTACAACGACGTCAACAACATTACAATGACGTCTTCAACGCAGCACCTATCTTTTACCGCCTCTCAACGCCGTCAACAACACTACAATGACGTCTTCAACGCAGCAGCTATCTTTTACGGCATTACAACAACGTCATTGACGCATCGCAAAGACAACAACTATCTTTATCAGATCTCGACGACGCCAACAAAGATTACAATGACGCCTTCAAACGCAAAGAACTATCTTTACGGCAACACAACAACTATCTTTATCGCATCTCAACGACGTCAACAAAGATTACAAAGACGTCTTCAAGCAAAGAACTATCTTTACAACAACACAACAAATATCTTTACAAAGATTAAACGACGCCAACAACATTACAATGCCGTCTTCAACGCAAAGACTATCTTTACAAAGATTACAACAACGCTATTGGCGCATCGCAAAGACATCAATCGCCTTCAACAAAGATTACAACGACGCTTCAACACAACAACTATCCGCAATAACAAACATCATTACAACAATGTCATCGGCGTATCGCAAAGACAACAAATATCTTTTACAAAGATTACGACGACGCCAACAAAGATTACAATGACGTCTTCAACGCAGCAGACTATCTTTACAAAGATTACAACAACGCTATTGACGCATCGCAAAGACATCAACTATCTTCAACAGCATTACAACAACGTCCACGACGTTACGGCAGCACGACAACTATTTTTTACAACAACAACGACATCAGCAAAGTCTATACAACGACGACATCATCAACGTCTATACAACAACGACATCAGCAAAGTCTATACAACGACGATATCAGCAAAGTCTATACAACGACGACATCATCAACGTCTATACAACGACGACATCAACAAAGTCTATACAACAGCGATGTCAACAACATTACAACGACGTCTTCAACACAACACGTCGATCCAACGACGTCATTTCAGGCGCCCACCTTATAATGAGGGTATTTTTAATTTCAGTCAGGCGCCCACCTTATAATGAGGGTATTTTAATTTCAGTCAGGCGCCCACCTCCTAATGCGGGTATTTCTAAGTTATTTTCTCTACAATTTTTCTCAGCAGTTATACACTAATTATATCTTAAGCTTTAGTTTGCAGGAGTTTTTTATTTGCAGGAATTTCATCACAGCGTGGAACTATCTCTTACGGCGAACCGAGGCAAATTGGTCAACGACCTACTTCGAACGTCGATCCGTTTTTCCCATTAGTTTTCAGATCGCCTGTCATCCTAAGTCGACCTTTGGGGCATTGTTTCTTGAATGTGCACTATCTTTTGCAACTTCTATACCCCTGGGATTCTATTTCTTCCCATGCAGTCCAGATGATCGTGACAAAATTGGCTACTCGGTCAACTTCTTTGGCCGAAAACTCTTTCATCGTCTCCGTCCAAAGAGGGGCATCTGTTGACACCCAATTTTGTCCCATCTTTTATGATTTTATTCGTAATTTTTAATATTTTGACACTTTTAAAATAATTTTACAATATAGGCATATATGTGTATATCCTCTTATTATTATTATTATTCGCATTTTTTATATCATTTGCATTTTTATCATAATCATAAGTTTTATCCGAAAATTCTATGTTATTTTATTTTCGCAAAAATTGCATCGCGTTCCCATTTTTTTTATTAAGCATTAAACATTTCGCAAATATTATAATATTTTATTATTATCACGTCGTTATGTTATTTTAAATAATTCACATCTTTTACAAAACAAAAATAATATTTTTTATATTAAACCCCTTTCATATTTTTAAATCCATAACCCATTTTTATTTCCTAACCCAAAATAATTTCTACCCAAAACATTCTATCAACCCCAAATTTTGGCCCAAAACCAAGCCCAATCGCCACCCCATCTTCCAAGCCCAACCCTCCACAACCTTTTATCCCATTTAAAAACCAAACCCACAAAATAAAATTCCAAAACCCAACACCACAAGCCCAAACTCCCCAATTAAATCCCCAATTCCCAAGCCCAATCGGACCAAATTTATTCTCCGAAACCCGAACCGCCCACCTGACCCGACTCCACGCCTTTCTTTAAACCCAACGCCCAAACCAAACAAACCCCAAAAACAAAAAAAAATCTAAAAATACAAACCCTCTCCTTCACTCAAATCGCCGACACCACCACCAAACGCCTCTGCCCCTGACACCCGACACATCCCATACCCCTATCCCCAAAAATCCGCAACCCATGCCCCTCAAATCCGCGATTTTTGGCTCTTCATTTTTGAAATTCAAACTCATTCCTTGAACGTTTTAGGGGGGAAATCCACCTATAAATACCCCATGTTGTTCTTCATTTTAGGGGATTAAAACAGATTTTTGGAGGATTTTTTGGAAGATTACTCCATATATACATAAATATTTTGTTGTGTTCTTGATTGTAAGCATTTGCCTTCCTTGTTATTCAAGAATCAAGTCCGAAAAGGTTTGTTCTCCCCTTTTGATTCTCTGATTTTCTTCACTGATTTCGGGTCTAGTCGACCCGACCCGGGTCAACCCGATTTGGGTATTATTTCCAGAATTCTTGCATTTTCATATTTTTGTATGTTGGTTATCTGAATTTGGTGAATATTTGATTTCGAGTTGAGTTTCCGATTCGGGTCGGGTCACTGACCCGGGTCGGGTCGACCCGGTTTGGGTAACATTTCCAGAATTCTTGCATTTTCATATTTTTGTATGTTGGTTATCTGAATTTGGTGAATATTTGATTTCGGGTTGAGTTTCCGATTCTGGAAACATCGACCGGTCGGTCGACGATTTGGGGTAACATTTTCAGAATTCTTGCATTTCATATTTTATGTATGTTAGGGTTATCTGCATTTGGTGAATATTTGATTTCGGGTTGAGTTTCCGATTCGGGTCGGGTCACTAACCCGGGTCGGGTCGACCCGATTTGGGTAACATTTTCAGAATTCTTGCATTTCATATTTTATGTATGTTGGGGTTATCTCGTGATTTGGTGAATATTTGATTTGGGTTGAGTTTCCGATTCGGTCGGAAACATCGACGGTCGGGTCGACTTGCTTGTGTAACATTTTCAGAATTCTTGCATTTCATATTTTCTGTATGTTGGTTATCTGAATTTGGTGAATATTTGATTTGGGTTGAGTTTCCGATTCGGTTTGAACATCGACGCCTGGGTCGACGATTTGTGTAACATTTTCGTAATTCTTGCATTTCATATCTTTTGTATGTTGGTTATCTGAATTTGGTGAATATTTGATTTCGGGTTGAGTTTCCTATTCGGGTCGGGTCACTGACCCGGGTTTGGGATTACATTTCCAGAATTCTTGCATTTCATATTTTCTGTATGTTGGTTATCTGGAATTGATGGAATTATTTGATGTCGGGTTGAATCTCCGATTCGGGTCAGATTCTTGACGGTCGGTCGATGATTGAATTTCCAAATTTCTTGCATTATTCTTTGTTGTTATTTTTGGTTAACTGAAATTGATGAAATCAGTTGATTCCGGGTTGAACACATGATTCGGGTCGGGTCGCTGACCCGGGTCGGGTCGACCCGGTTTGGATTCCCCAAACTTCTTGCATTTCATATCTTGTATATTGGTTATCTGAAAAAATGAAAAAAAATCTAATTCGGGTTGGCATCTGATTCGGTTTGAAACATCGACTGGCCTGGGTCGATCTTGCCTTGGTATATTTCCATATTATGGCTTTTTTTTTCATATCTGTTGCTGGTTATCTAAAAAATCTGAATTTCTGATTTCATTCCGGGTTTGTTTTTTTCCAGAATTAACTCACTGTTCACTTTTCCGGGTCTGTTTTTCAGAATTAACTCACTATTTCATCTGCCTTTATTTATTTCTTTTGTTTCTCTGTTTTTCTGTTCGCTGGTTTAAACATCCGGGTAACGGATATCTTACTGTTCTTAATGCTTTACTGTTTTATTAATACCGCATTTAGGCCGATGAAATTAACTTCAAAGCCGCGCTTTTCTTTCGTTTCGTTTCGCTGTTTTTTTTAGCACTGTTTTAAGTATCCGGGCAACGGATATCTTATCGCTTTTATCGCTTTTTTCGCTTTTTTTAAAACAAATATTGCGCTGCTCGGTCTTTGTTTTTGTTTGATTCATTGCTCGGTTCAGACATCGCTTTTTCAATTTATCGCTTTAAATATCTTTGCCACGGATATCACTGCTTTCTTGCTTTAAACTAAACACCGTCTTTTTCGGAAATTGTTTTTACGCCTGCTTTATCGCCATCTGCTGCTGCTTAATTTTACTGATTTGAACACGATACTACACTGGCCGATGAAAAATATCCGTCGATTTTGAGGCCTCCACAGTTGCAAAGACGGAAATATAACTTTTGGGCAATGATGAAGACTTAAACCTTTATTTCATCCAAGATCAACATGTTTAGTAGGCGAGGTGACTAAAATAACCAACAAGTTATATATTCGCAGCCACGACGTGATTATAGTGATCTTTTCTATTTCACCCGAGAGACCAACACGTTTAGTAGGCGAGGCAATCAAAATAACCACATTAGTCATATGTTTGCAGCCACGACGTGATTGGAATGTTCTTTTCAAAATTTAAGTCTGAGCCCTCCGCGATCAAAACGTTCACTGTTTTGAATACGGATATGAAGTTATTTGTATTTAACTGTTTCTAACCGTTTGTTCTTGATGACTTGCGAGGATTAAAGTAAATAATGGCGAATTATTCCTCGGAGTTTATTTATTTTATTTCTTTCTTTAATTCAGCTTTTATCCCGCTTTGTATTGTAACATTATTTATCGCACTTATGTAACTATTGAAATGCTTAGAATAGGCAAACTTAGGATTAATTCATAGGGTAGTTTAAGATTTGAAACCCGTCGCTAGCTTATTTATTTGTAGGCTCGGTTAAATTCAAACTTAGAAATCCTTCGCTAGTTTATTTATTTTAGGCTCGTCACGCGTATTCAAGATTTTCAAAACAACTTTTGTCATCTTTTATTTGCTTTATTAATCATACCGAATAAGTTTATCTTTTGTCAATTTACAATTCATTAATTCCCAAAATTTTACTTCTTTGGCATTATAAATAAATTATTTTACTATCAATTGTCAAATACATATTTTTTCAACTCTACATGTATCTCTCTTTAAAATCATACAAATGCATATTTTGAAAAAATCTCTACATTTATCTATCTTTTAAAATGCATCTCTTTTTACTAATTATTTGCAAACATCTTTAACTTCATACATCAAACATGCATTTTTTCTAGCAATAATTAACCTGAGTTTGACCGGATAACCGCAAGTTAGCGGATCTTAAAGGATGCCTAACCCCTTCCCTTTAGGATAATAAAGAACCCTTACCTAGAATCTCGCTAGTTTCGCAGACCTTAAAATTGGAGTTTACATAGCAGCACTTAGTTTAAAATTTAGGTGTCCTAATTCACCGTAAAAATAATTAGGTGGCGACTCCTCAACCCTTTTTACCCAGGAATCACCCATACGTCTGTGCTCCGCTTTGACCCGAGCAAGGTCGAAAAACGGGCGCGTACAGCGGTCTTCGAATGCTGAGATTGTCCCTAAAATCTTCAAAAATGACCGAGGGAAGACTCTTCGTAAAGATGTCGGCAATTTGATACCTGCACGGGACATGACAGACGCGTACTTGACCACGAGCAACCTTTTCGCGAACAAAGTGAATGTCCATCTCGATATGTTTAGTGCGATGGTGCTGAACAGTATTACCAGATATGTAGATGGCACTAACATTACGCAATAAACCAAGGTTGCCTTCTGATAGGGCAATGAAGCTCTAACAGCAAATTACGTAACCAACATGATTTCGAGACCACATTAGTTACTCTTCGATACTCGGCCTCGGCACTGGATCGGGACAAAGTCGACTGACGTTTCGCAGACCAGGAGACCAAGTTATTGCCAAGAAACATACAATAGCCAGACGTAGACCGTCTGGTGTCCGGACAACCACCACAATCAACATATGTATACGAGACAAGTGTGGACGTCGATGAAGGATATAAATGCAAGCCATAGTCCAGTGTACCATGAATATACCTAATGATGTGTTTGAGCGCATTCATGTGATCAACCCTGGGATCATGCATAAACAAACATACCTGTCGTACGGCATACGTAATATCCGACCGCATCACCCAATTTGGGCTTAGTATCAACTGGAGTGGAAGTGGACTTACACAATGACATCCCAGTCCTCTCAATGATCTCGGCGGCATACTTCCTCTGGGATAAGAACAACCCACCTGCATGACGGATGACAACAATCCCAAAAAAATAACTCAAGGGCCCAAGTCTTTCATAGAAAACTCTAAACTGAGCATTGTCATTATGGACTGGCGTAAGGCATCGAAAGAGGCAATCAAGATAATATCATCCACATATAATAGTATGTAAGCCAAGGACAAACCACGACGATATATAAACAATGAATTATCTGACCTGCTGTGCGTGAACCCAATAGCCGAGACATAGTTAGCAAACCTCTTATACCAGGCCCGTGGAGACTGCTTAAGTCCATTTAAGGACTTCTTCAACAAACAAACATGATGAGGATACTTTGGGTCCCTAAACCCCAACGGCTGATGCATGCATACTATTTCCTTGAGATCACCATGTAAGAAAGAATTCTTCACATCTAACTGATGGATGAGTCATGCTTTCGAAAGAGCTAAGCTGAGTACAGTGTGAATGGTAGCCGGCCTGACCACCGGACTAAACGTCTCCCCACAATCCACACCAATCTGCTGAGTCTTACCATCACCCACAAATCGAGTCTTGTGCCGTGCAAACGAACCGTCCGAATTGTCCTTATGAGCAAAAATCCACATATTCCTGATAATATTAATACCAACGGGACGGGGCACCAACTCACACGTCTTATTATCAATAAGAGCATTATATTCATCGGTCATAACAATTTTTCAATTCGGAACATTTAAAGCAGACACAAGATTACGGGATAAGGGTGATTTAAGAACATTAGTATGTAAATTAAAATGCCTTTTTGGTTTAAAAATACCCCATTGACTACGAGTGACCGATTCATGACTCGGGGAAGAATTGGGCGAATTTTGGGAATTAGCGGGACATGTGACGGACCGGCCAGCGAGCAGTGGGCCCGCTGGCCCAACACTGGAAATTGGTGCCTGAACTGGACTGGATACCGCTACTGGAACAGTGGCGTGACTGGGCTGGGAAGCTGGCCCAGTTTCCGTCACTAGTCCAATTATGAGAACAATGGCTGGAACTATGGGGCCAGCGAGCAGTGGGCCCGCAGGTGGATTTGAGGTGCGGGACACGTCCGAAAAGTGGTGAATAATATACGGTGATATACCATCATCCAAAAGTTTATACGAACTTGACACGGGACTACTCAATTTGGTAAACGGGAATTGGGATTCATCAAAAATAACATGGCGACTAATGATGATTTTATTTGAAGATAAATCAAAATATTTGTAACCACGATGATTTGACGGATAACCCAAAAACACACAAGGGGTAGAACGGGCATGAAGTTTGTTAATTGTGGTGGATGGAAACAGTGGATAACACAAGCACCCAAAGACCCTAAGATGTAAATACGGAAGAGTCTTATAATATAAATTTTGAAGAGGGACGAATATGTCAAATCTTTGGACGGAAGGATGTTAAGAATATATGTAGCCATTTGTATAGCATGATGCAAAAAATGAGGGGGTACACATGAAGCAATAAAGTTCAGACAATGTTATTAATGGTACGAATTTTGTGTTCGGCTTTTCCATTTTGCGAAGACGTATGTGGGCACGAAAAATGAAAATTGATCCCATTATTAGCAAAAAACTCCCTAAACACTCCATTATCATATTCTTTTCCATTATCACATTGAATATTTTTTATTTTCCGTTCAAATTGGGTTCTAATGAATGCTCTAAATTTTAGGAAGATGGAAAAAACTTGAGATTTTTTTTGCTATTGGAAAAGTCCATAAAACTTAGAATAATCATCCAAAATAGAACATAGTACCGATGACCCAAAGAACTGAGAACTTAAGATGTTCATAAATCGCTATGAATATATCAAATGACATTGAAGTATGAGACTTAGAGTCTACAAATGGTAACTTAACAAGTTTTCCTAAAGAACAAGATTGACAAATCGGAGTACTACGCGTACCCTTACATGAAATAAATTTATTTTTCTCTAAGGAAGACAAAATAGAAGACCCTGGATGACCTAGACGAGCATGTCATAAGGAAGGAACAAGAGTTGAAAAGGTTGATGGCAAGGCTTGACTCGAGAAATCGAAACTGGGCGTGATAGGATAAAGAGCTCCCCTACTATCACACCTCATGAGGGGATTCCTAGTCTTGAAATCCTTCACAGAAAAACCAAACAGATCAAATTCAATTGTAGCGGAATTATCAGTGGTGAATTTACGGACATACACCAAATTTTTAATCAATTTAGGGGCATGAAGGATATTTTTCAAAACAAGGGGTGGATGGGGGGGGGACAAATTTTTATGACCATAACCACGAATTGGAATAGTATTACCATTACCAACTATTATGCCATAAGGGTTGCTCAAATTGGAATAAGACGAGAGAGTACCTGAATTGGATGTCATGTGGGTTGTGGCGCCTGTGTCCATGTACCAATTTGGGCCCGGAGGAGTTAATCTCAATGTGTGCATTGTGACTTCAATATCTGTCGGAGAAGGGATGGAAGTGGGCCCCTCAACCGTAAAGGCCTGCTATGGCCGAGGCCCAAGCAGGTCTGGGGCTGGCCAAGGCCCAACTGGGCGAGACTGCGTGACTGCTACTGGAAATTGGGCCTGGACTGGGCAGTGGCCCAATTATTGTATCCAAGGCCTGATTGTGGATAGGAAGATGCGGGCCACTAGCAATTGGTCCAAGGCCAGTAGGCCCATGGCCAGTTCGCTGGTGGTCTAGCAGACCGTGACCCCTCAGTGTGTCATCCGCCGCTGCCGTCATTGCCACCATGACCACCACCTTTATTTTTATTCTTGCGATTTTGACCTTTCTTATCGCCACCGTTGTTACGATTTTGGCCTGAATTGTCATAAAATGCCGAAGAACCATTGGACGTGGCTATCAAGACGGAGTTAGCGCCAGTAGCCGCCTTTTTAGCCAAACCAACCTCTTCTAGTGTAAGCATAGACCGGGCTTGATAAAATTGCGGGAGAAGTTTACTTTGACGAAGTATCGAAGCAACGCATTTGTAGCACGAGACTATCATTGTTAACAGGGGTACCAACGTTGCAAAGTTGATCCGCCAATTCCTTGAGTTGTTTACAATAAGAGGAAACGTTTGAAAAATCCTCCATAGAGACTTAGGGAAAATTCCTGTTCAAGAGTAACAATACGGGAATGCCTGTTATCCTGAAATTTATCACGCAATCTATCCCAAGCAGCCATAGCCGTAGAGTTGGGTTCAATAATCGTTTGTAAGAGGTCGACGGAGATAGTGACATAAATCCACTGGAGAACCGTAACATCAAGAGTAATCCATAATTTAGTATTGTCCTCCATGGTGGGTACATCCTGCATGCCAGGAGCCAGATGAATTATGTAGTGGAGGACTTGATGTGCAAGTGCGTGAATTTTGAACAACTCTGCCCACGTCCCATATTGGACGTGTTCTATGTCAAGAACAATAGGAAGAACGCTCTTGATGTTAGAAACTGTTAGGGCAGGATGAAACATGTTCCTATCAGTCATAGTGAATAGAACAAGAAATTTGGAAGGGAGGCCTCAGTTTTTAGGAAGAAACCGAGAGGATTTTCTTGTGGGAGAGGAACGGAAGTATTTGAGTCCTAGACTTACCATGAAAGAAATAACCTCTTGATTATTTTCATTACTTGAAAGAGTATATATACAATTTACATATTTCTATAATAGGAGAATCTTATTCCTATTATACTCCTAAAACATTATTCTATTGGGAGACTAACTATACAAATATGGTAAGTGTACAATATTAATTAGACTACAATATTAATTACACAATTGGAGAGAGAAAAGGACTGCCCACGGATTGGACAGTAACAGGCAGTAACTGAAAACAATATATGCTAGATATACATAATATACACATGTATATCGTGTGTATATTATGTATATTTAACAATACTCGATCACATAACAACAATTTTAATAATTATGACAAGGATACTCATTTTGTGACTAAAAAAAGAGAGAATGGGTTAATAAAAATGTATTACCGTGTAACCTGCCGCGTTCTTCCTTCCATCTCAGTCCCATGTCAAACTTTTCTCAGCCTTACTTCTATAAATACTCTTCTTTTTTCACTCACATCCACATCAAACTGAATTTTCTTCATTCCCTTCTCTCCTTTAGTCTCTATCTTTCTTTCAACTCTCCAAAGAAGTACATTACTCAGCTCTTTTTTAATTCAACAAAATAACGTAAACTTCCTTGTTAACTTGAATCTCTGCTCATTGAGTTCTTTCTGTTTGGCACCAAAAAAAAATGACTGGGTTTTTCTCTTCATCCAAACATTCATCACCTCCACATAATTCTTCTCCATCCCCATCTCATAATTTCTCCGTGACTTTAATGGAAGACACTTTAAACAGCGCTGAGCCAATCATTAAAAGATGGGATCTTGATGTCTCCAGCTCTAACAACTCTTACTGCACAGCATCAAGTCTATTCCAAGAGAGTCGATTAGAGGCTAAGCAATTTCTGGATGCTGTAACTGACTTACAACATGCTATGCAATTTGTTGTAAAAGAAAGTTTCAGCTCCCAATTGCTTGTTCGAGCTCAAAATCTCATGCAAATCGCCATGAAAAGACTTCAGAAAGAGTTCCACAACATCCTGTCAGGAAATCGATACTTCCTAGACCCAGAAAATGTCTCAAGAGAATCCACCCGGTCAAGCAGTTCGGATGAAGATGATAATATTGAAATTGAATCTTGTTTCAACGAGGTTTCAATTACTAATGAAAATGAAAATGAAAAAGTATCCGTAGGTGTTGATCTGAAAGCTATTGCAGATTGTATGATTGAAGCTGGTTATGGAAACGAATGCGCTAAGATTTACAAACTTAACCGAAAATCAGTCATAGATGAGACATTATATTACTTAGGAGTCGAAAATTTTTGCTCTTCAACGGTTCAGAAAATGGACTGGGAAGCTTTGGAGAAGAAAATAAAGATCTGGTTAAGTGCTGTTAAGGTTGCTGTTAGTACTCTATTTTACGGTGAACGAATTCTCTGTGACCAAGTATTCTCTATCTCGGACAACATACGAGAATCTTGTTTCTCGGACATTGTCAAGGAAAGTGCTTCATCGTTATTCATTTTCCCTGAAATGGTAGCGAAATACAAGAAGCTATCTTTAGAGAAAATGTTCCGTATTCTTGACATGTACGATGCTATTTCTGAAATATGGAATGAAATTGAAATGATTTTCGGGTTCGAATCGACGGCTAAATCTCAGGCAATGACCGCTATGGTGAAGCTTCGAGAAGCTTCTTGAACCATGTTGTCGGAGTTTGAAACAGCCATTAAGAAAGATTCATCTAAAGTGGTAGCAGGTGGCGGAATCCATCCATTAACAAGTTATGTTATGAATTATCTTATTTACCTTAGTGATTACAGTGGAATCATCTCCGAAATTGTAGCTGATTGGCCGGCAGTTGTAAAGTCGCCGTTGCCGGAATATTACCTCTTGAGTCCGATCGCCGACGACGGTGACGGAAACTCACCGTCTTGTGTAGTTTCCGTACGGCTCGCATGGCTTATCCTTGTTCTCCTCTGTAAACTTGATGGCAAAGCAGGGTTTTATGGTGACGTGCCGTTATCTTATTTGTTCTTAGCAAACAACTTAAACTACGTCGTTTCAAAGGTCCGACAATCTAGCTTGAAGCTCTTATTAGGACCCGATTGGCTTCCGAACCACGAAGCTAAGGTAGCACAATACATGGCGAATTATGAAAGAATGAGTTGGAGCAAAGTGATAACGTCACTACCAGAGAATTTAACGGCCGAGATTTCTTCTTCGGAAGTGAAGGAATATTTTTGTAAATTCAATTCGGATTTCGAAGAGGCGTACCTGAAACAAAGCTCATGGGTTATACCTGACCCGAAACTCCGTGACGAAGTCAAAATATCACTGGCGAAGAAGATCGTTTCGGCTTATCGACCATTTTACGACAAGTACTGTGAAACGGTGGCGAGGATTGGGAGTGGCGGCGAACTGGAGTCTATTGTCAGATTTACCCCTGACGATCTGCAAAATTACTCATCCGATATATTTTACGGGGTGGGTTTTTTGGAAAATAGTAGGGGTGGCCAGTGGGCCGGGCTAGGGTATGGCGGGGTCGGGGTCGGGTCTAGCGGGGTCTGGCGGGACTTGCTCCAGTCCCGTCCCGATCCCGATCCCGTCGGTATCGGGGCGGGTCGGGGTCGGGGTCGGGGCGGGGTCGGGGCGGGGTCCGGCGGGTTTTCATTTTTTTTTAAATAACATATGTATAAAAAAAACTCAATAAACAAGATAAGATAGTGTAATAAAAATATCCCAAGGCTGTTTTTGTGCCTCTTGTATTAATAGACATGATTTTTTTTTTGTAATACAAATACAATTGTCTAAAATCTAAATTGCAACTTTGTGGTGTTGTCCAAAAGTTGCAAATTACATAATAAAATTTCAATTAAAAAAATTACATTCTCAAAAAAACATGTTCTAATTGCTTTATGATTTCATGTGGTTCTTCGGTTGGAATTGGTATTTGTTGGTCAAATTGATCCACGTCGCTTCAACTACCTTCGGTTAAGATTTCGTTGTAGTTTTCATCTTCTTCTTCGTTGATCTCCGGTTGACCGCACCTTCTCCACTCCGCTCGTATCCAATCTCTGAATAATACTGCAATTTCCAAGCTGTCTCCGGCTAATGAGTGTCTGTGGTCTCCTATTTGATATCTGTCTGCAGAAAAAGCGCTTTCAGACGCAGTTGATGACGCTTGAATGTTCAAAACATCTCGAGCCATCAATGAAAGTGTCGGAAATGTCTTCTCATTCCCCCTCCAGTATTTCAGCAAGTCTTCATGTCCATCTTCATTGATAACTTCTTGATACGGTACAGAACCCTACAAAACAAAAATATCCAACTCGCTAATTTGGTTAGTAGTAGAGGTACGGCCACACATTCTATTTCTGAGGCTTTCAATACTAGCCGCAGAAACAGCATGTCTTTTGTGAGGTTGTGTTTCAAGATGAAGAAGATGGTATGGAAGCCGGCAAGTTACTAGCATTTTCTTGTTGATAAAATCTATATATATTTTTGCATTGGTGTTCTACGCTAGACAACACTTCTTCTTTAGTTTGTTCAATAGGTGGTGGGTGATTTAGATTTTTGGGACTTGGAGGTGGTAGTACTTCTATACAATCGTAAATAGTTTCAATTAGTGATTTAGTACCGTCTATTTTAATAGTAGGATTTAATACAGAACCAATAATATAAATAGAGGGAATGGGAATAAAATATTTTTTTATTTTGAGAAATATTTTTTTAATAGCTGCCTTATAAGCTGGTTTTTCCATATATTCACTAAGTAATAAAAATATTAGAGTTATATAAAACAACATAGTTGAAATAGTATGATAATATATACCGGAAAATTCTTTTGTTGCTTAAAAAAATTTCTCTAAAAATACAATAAGTTCGGAAATTTTTACCCAATCACTATCTAAAATCATATCAGCTGGATTTTTATTATGAGAGTTAAAAAATAAAGTTATAGGTATTCTATATTCATAAGCAACAAGTAGTTGCTCGTATAAAGAATTCCACCTAGTGGATACTTCTTGTGGAATTTTTCTATAAGGTAGTCCACAATCGTGACAAGTTTTTTTATATTCTTTTCTACGTTGTACTTTATTACTTTTAAAAATAAAGTTTATAGCAAATTGTATTTTACTAAGAATGTCTTCAAAAAGTGATAGACCATCCTTTACAATTAAGTTATATATATGACACACGCATTTTATATGAAAATGATCTGAAAAAGATGGAGTTAAACTATTTTTTAAAATTGTAATTGCGTAATTGTTAGAAGAAGCGTTATCTAATGTAATAGTCATAATTTTATCGGTTACTCCGTAATAATGGCACACTTGATAAATATTTTCTGCAATAAAAGTACCAGTGTGCCTATCATCTATATATCTATACGCTAAAATACGTTTTTGCATAGACCATTTATCTTCTATCCAATGACAAGTTACAGTTAAATAATCATGGCCGTTAGTACTACGACCTATATCAGACGTGATAGATACTTTGCCATTAAAATGATATAATGAAAAACGTAAATATTATTGATATTCATGCGTGAATTTAAATACATCTCTATTAACAGTTGATCTAGAAAAATCGTTAAAAGCAGGATTATATATATCTCTAATGTAATGAATAAAACCGGGAGATGAAGGAAATGAAAAAGGCAAACCCTTCACAGCAACTAATTTTGATATTGCTTCCCTATCTCTATGTTTATTGTATTTAGAGCCTACAATTCCCCCCGTCATAGGGTTAATTTGACCCTGTACTTGATCCGGGACAATATCAGTATGTGAACCTTGTCCCGATGGAGCGGACGTTTGCGCACCCGGTTTTGAAGCCTGGAATTGGGCATACCTAGCTGGATGAGCACTTACTACGTGTCTAATTAAACCCCCCGTCCCACCGTGACCTTTTTCAGTTTTAAATTTTAAAATATTTTTACAAATTTTACATATAGCTACTTGATTCTCTACGTCCCTATCAAAAAATGTCCATGCATCTGATTTTAATGGTCGTTTTGCTGGACCTCGTCTCATACTAGGGGGAATATGAGGTATTTCAGTTGAAGGTGCACTAGTGGATGTGTTGTCATCAACATTAGTGGGTGTATCATCTAGATCTTCGTCTAAATTAAAGTCTTCTTGAGTTCCAGAAAATAGTTCCTCGTCTAAATCTAATGGTATTGTAGGAAAATGTTGAGTATCAACAAAATCATCCTGTGTAGGAATAAGATGACTAGAAGAAGTACCCTTGCCCTGGTTGCTCCTATTAGAAGAAGTCTTACCCTTACCCTTAAACATACCTCTAATTCCTTCCATTTTAATTATATGCTAACAAATAATTAAAGTAAATGAAATTAAGTGCGCTAAATAAAATAAACAGACAATAATAATTTAATGAAGGAACGAATGTACCAAACGCCGACGTAACGTCGACGTGTAATCGAGAGGTTGAAAATTGAAACTTTGCTCGATGGAAGATCCTCAAGCTAGTTGCCAACTTCACTCCCAATTCCCAAATGAATAAATAAAATTGAATATTTAGCAAACAATGTAGACTTGTAGAGAGATATATTGAGAGATTAGAGAGATTGTAGGAAGATTTGTGAGAAAGATGAAGAGAAAATGAGTTATTTATAGTTGAAAAATTGGGTTAAAGTGTAAATATAATAACTTATGAGTTAAAAATAAATATTAAGGGGTAGAGGTTGGGGGAGGGGGGAGGCCTAAAATGGCCGTTGGCCAACGACCAAAATATAAAATGGTCGTTGGTGCAACGGCCATATTTGCAAAGGGGGGACAAAGGGCGGGGTCGGGCTCGGGACGGGCTCTGGGCGGACGGGCCTGGGGCGGGCTCGGGTCTGGCGGGACGAGACATTGTCCCGTCCCGAGTTCGAGTCCCGCTCCCGTTTTTTTTTTTTTTTTGAACGGGGTCGGGCCGCCCCGGCCCACTGGCCACCCTTAGAAAATAGCAGTATGTCGCATGGGTCAACTTCAACGTGGTCATCCCCATCACGGGGCCGTTGATAAATAACTACTACTGCAAAAATTGTACATTGGTAATTATGCTTAGTATTTAGAAAATGACATATAGATCCTTGGTTCTATGTTTTCTTCTCAGAATATTGTTTTGTGTTATTTCTTGATTTTGAACAGCTTTATCGAAATCAGAAATAAATTGTGAAAATACTTCTATATTAATATATTATGCTCGTTCTAAGTTTAAAGTATCAGCTACTTATTTTATAATTTCTATTTAAATTGCGAACCACACTTTAATAATGAAAATACTTATATTACGAGCATATTTGAATATGGAGGAGCTAAGATCATTTCACTGTCTCGTTTTATGCCATGCATAAACTAAATCATTATCAATACGTCAAAATCCATTGTCCTTAATACAGAACAATCGCTTCGCGTTAATAAAAAAAAATGTAGAGCAAACATAAAATAACAGGTACAAATTCAATATTAAACAAGTGTTCGCCTATTGGTTTTATTCTTCTGCATCCGACTAATAAGTCGAAAGTTTTCTCTCAATTACTAAGTATGATTGGTGATGGTATAACGTAGAAAAAGAGATTTTTTTAAAAAAAAAATCTGTTCGAAAATTACTTCGCAATCCGGAAGATGAAGAGGAGGAGTATCTGTTGGATATGTAAAGCAGTACGGGAAGTAAATAAATATTATAAGTGTTCGAAATGATAAACAAATAGCCAATATTCAGAACTACTGCAAGCTTGTTGAATGTTGAATCTTGATAACCATGGAAGCAAGAAACACTAAATCTGGATTGTTACAACTGTGGCTGAGTCGAGAGATGACTCTCTGTCTTTAAGACAAGATTGCCCCGTATATATGTTTTTACGTTAACGGGCAATAGTCTCTCAAGATAAAACAACAACTAATCAACACTACAAAGCAAATAGGTTGATTCTGACGAAGAAAATAAACACGAAACGACTTGCTGAAGAATAGAAAATGAATGAAGAGTTTTATGTTTTTGTCCCAACGTTTCTGCTCACGTTTTGGACTGAATTTTACTTTTCTGTTTTTCTCTGTGTGTATATTGTTGTCTCGTTTTTCTGTCCACTTTCTGTGTCCTGTGTCACACAATTGAGCCAAAATGCATCAATATATAGCATAAGGGAGGGACTCCTCAACTGCCAAATAATGGTTGTTAATGGCCATTGAAGGAAGGAGTAACTCAGCCAAGTAATGGTTGTTTAAGGCCATTGAAGGAGGGCTGTTTATGGAGGAGTTAATCAGCCAAGCAATGGCTGGTTAATGCTCCAAAAATCAACCCAAACGGTAGGCAGAAACTTTCTGCCTTCCGTCGTTCCCAAATTCACCTTTCCAGAAACTTTAGGGACCAAACTGTAAATATTAAATAATTTCGGGGTCTATTAGAAGAAGCCCAAGACCCAAGACCCAAGCACATCTAGGTCTTCTCTCCTTCAAACTAAGGGTGGCCAGTGGGCTGGGCTCGGGTCTGGCGAGTCGAGTCGGGCGGGACGGGAGAGAAGGCGGGAGTCGGGGCTGGCGGGCTCTGGCGGGAGTCAGATGCAGCGGGCCTAGAGCAGGTCCCGTCCCGATCCCGATCACGTCTCAGATCGGGCGGGCGGGCTCGGGACGGGGCGGGATACGGCGGGTTTTCATTTTTTTAAATAACATATGTATAAAAAAAAATTCAATAAACAAAACAAGATAGTGTAATAAAAACATCTCAATCTTGTTTTTGTGCCTCTTATATTATTTAATAGACATATGATTTTTTTGTAATACAAATACAA
Organism: Anisodus acutangulus; assembly: GCA_029783415.1. Classification (NCBI taxonomy): domain Eukaryota; kingdom Viridiplantae; phylum Streptophyta; class Magnoliopsida; order Solanales; family Solanaceae; genus Anisodus; species Anisodus acutangulus. Next base: position 22,431,515 of record CM056494.1, on the reverse strand, counting down.
TTGTCTAAAATCTAAATTGCAACTTTGTGGTGTTGTCCAAAAGTTGCAAATTACATAATAAAATTACAATTAAAAAAATTACATTCTCAAAAACCTCGTTCTAATTGCTTTATGATTTCATGTGGTTCTTCGGTTGGAATTGGTATTTGTTGGTCAAATTGATCCACGCCGCTTCCACTACATTCGGTTAAGATTTCGTTGTAGTTTTCATCATCTTCTTCGTTGATCTCAGGTTTATCGCACCTTCTCCGCTCCGCTCGTATCCAATCTCTGAATAATACCGCAATTTCCAAACTGTCTCCTGGCTAATGAGTGTCTGTGGTCTCCTATTTGATATCACTGCGAGAAAAAGCGCTTTGACGCAGCTTGGACGACGCTTGAATGTTCAAAACATCTCGAGCCATCAATGAAAGTGTCGGAAAGGTCTTCTCATTCCCTCCAAAGATTTCACAAGTCTTCATGTTCATCTTCATTGATAACTTCTTGATACGGTCTGAGAACCCTGCAAAACAAAAATATCCAACTCGCTAATTTGGTTAGTAGTAGAGGTATTTATCGCACATTCTATTTCTGAGGCTTTCAATACTAGCCGCAGAAACAGCATGTCTTTTGTGAGGTTGTGTTGAAGATGAAGAAGATGGTATGGAAGCTGGTAAGTTACTAGCATTTTCTTGTTGATAAAATCTATATATATTTTTGCATTAGTGTTCTACTCTAGACAATACTTCTTCTTTAGTTTGTTCAATAAGTGGTGGGTGATTTAGATTTTTTGGGACTTGGAGGTGGTAGTACTTCTATACAATCGTAAATAGTTTAAATTAGTGATTTAGTACCGTCTATTTTAATAGTAGGATTTAATACAGAACCAATAATATAAATAGAGGGAATAGGAATAAAATATTTTTTTATTTTGAGAAACATTTTTTTAATAGCTGCCTTATAATTTGGTTTTCCATATATTCACTAAGTAATAAAAATATTAGAGTTATATAAAATAACATAGTTGAAATAGTAGGATAATATATACCGAAAAATTCTTTTGTTGCTTGAAAAATTTCTCTAAAAATACAATAAGTTCGGAAATTTTTTCCCAATCACTATCTAAAATCATATCAATTTGGATTTTTATTATGAGAGTTAAAAATAAAGTTATAGGTAATTTATAGTCATAAGCAACCAGTAGTTGCTCGTATAAAGAATTCCACCTAGTGGATACTTCTTGTGGAATTTTTCTAAAGGGTAGTCCACAATCATGACAAATTTTTTTATATTCTTTTCTACGTTGTACTTTATTACTTTTAAAAATAAAGTTTATAGCAAATTGTATTTTACTAAGAATGTCTTAAAAAAGTGATAGACCATCCTTTACAATTAAGTTATATATATGGCACGCACATTTTATATGAAAATGGTCTGAAAAAGATGGAGTTAAACTATTTTTTAAAATTGTAATTGCGTAATTGTTATTAGAAGCGTTATCTAATGTAATAGTCATAATTTTATCGGTAATTCCGTAATGATCGCACACTTGATAAATATTTTCTGCAATAAAAGTACCAGTGTGCCTATCATCTATATATCTATACGCTAAAATACGTTTTTGCATAGACCATTTATAATCTATCCAATGACAAGTTACAGTTAAATAATCATGGTCGTTAGTACTACGACCTATATCAGACGTGATAGATACTTTGCCATTAAAATGATATAATGAAAAACGTAAATATTGTTGATATTCATGCGCGAATTTAAATACATCTCTCTTAACAGTTGATCTAGGAAAACCGTTAAAAGCAGGATTATACATATCTCTAATGTAATGAATAAAACCGGGAGATGAAGGAAATGAAAAAGGCAAACCCTCCACCGCAACTAATTTTGATATTGCTTCCCTATCTCTATGTTTATTATATTTAGAGCCTACAATTCCCCCCGTCATAGGGTTAATTTGACCTTGTACTTGGTCCGGGACAATATCAGTATGTGAACCTTGTCCCGATGGAGCGGGCGTTTGCGCACCCGGTTTTGAAGCCTGGTATTGGGCATACCTAGCTGGATGAGCACTTACTACGTGTCTAATTAAACCCCCCGTCCCACCGTGACCTTTTCCAGTTTTAAATTTTAAAACATTTTTACAAATTTTACATATGGCTACTTGATTCTCTACGTCCCTATCAAAAAATGTCCATGCATCTGATTTTAATGGTCGCTTTGCTGGACCTCGTCTCATACTAGGGGGAATAGGAGGTATTTCAGTTGAAGGTGCACTAGTGGGTGTGTTGTCATCAACATTAGTGGGTATATCATCTAGATCATCGTCTAAATTAAAGTCTTCTTGAGTTCTAGAAAATAGCTCCTGGTCTAAATCTAATGGTATTGTAGGAAAATATTGAGTATCAACAAAATCATCCTGTGTAGGAATAAGATGACTAGAAGAAGTACCCTTGCCCTGGTTGCCCCTACTAGAAGAAGCACCCTTACCCTTACCCTTACCCTTAAACATACCTTTTAATCCTTCCATTTTAATTATGATAATAAATAAATAAATAATTAAAGACAATAAAATTAAGTGATCTAAAATTCTAAATAAAATAAACAGACAATAATAATTTAATGAAGGAACGAATGTACCAAACGCCGACGTAACGTCGACGTGTAATCGAGAGGTTGAAAATTGAAACTTTGCTCGATGGAAGATCCTCAAGCTAGTTGCCAACTTCACTACCAATTCCCAAATGAATAAATAAAATTGAATATTTAGCAAACAATGTAGACTTGTAGAGAGATATATTGAGAAATTAGAGAGATTGTAGGAAGATTTGTGAGAAAGATGAAGAGAAAATGAGTTATTTATAGTTGAAAAATTGGGTTAAAGTGTAAATATAATAACTTATGGGTTAAAAATAAATATTAAGGGGTAGGGGGGGCCTAAAATGGCCGTTGGTGCAACGGTCATTTTTGCAAAGGGGGGAAAAGGGCGGGGTCGGGCTCGGGCTCGGGGCGGGGTCGGGGCGGGGTCGGGTCTCGCGGGCCTGGGGCGGGCTCGGGTCTCGAGGGACGAGACATCGTCCCGTCCCGAGTTCGAGTCCCGCCCCCGTTATTATTTTTTTTTTTTTGGCGAGGTCGGGACGGGGTCGGGTCGGGGTCGGGCTGTCCCGGCCCACTGGCCAGCCCTACTTCAAACACATGGGTTATTCCTTGGGGTCCCAAACCCTTAGCCAATTTTGAGATTTATAAAGAAATCAATTCTTCTTTTTCCCACCGATGTGGTAGATTTGTCTCACACCATATTTCCATGCCTCAAACACCTTACTTCATGGACCAATATCTCTTTCATTTCTCAACGAAATTTGACAATTCTTGGCCCTACGGTCATCTACTCACTTAGTAGATTATGCACGTGTGAAGAGACAAAGCCTCCAACATGCGGAACCCTAGTGTTTAATTCATTAAATATGGGTGGACGTACCTCCCCACCAAAGACAAATTTCCAACAGTATCATTAAACGAATCAACAATTTTTATATAATCTTTTTGCGTCGTCTATTACTGGGAAAAGAGACGAGAGAGTAGTTATCATTCTTGGCTTCATTCAAGAATCAGCTAAACATGAATAGGCTTTTACTAACGCCTCCAAGAAGGAATTGGAGTCAAACGAGTAATCCTACAATTCAATTGTGTTTTCTTTTGTTTCGTATTCTTAAGTTGCCTTGAGCCAACGTTGTTTTTTGTCTACTATATTTGATTTGAATGCTCTCTGATTGCTATTATTTTTTCTATTGTTGTAAGATTTAGATGTCAATTCAAATTGAAAAAGTCACAAACTTGGTGCCCACAATAGTGGTAGGCAATTTGGTTCTTTACGACAAGAATCACATATCCCATATGTTGTTTGTTTGTATTGAAGTGTGTGACCATCTGATCTAAAAGCTTAAGTTGTTAGATAGAACACACTTTCAATATTTGATTATATTCTCAACACGCCCCCTCACGTGCTAGCCTATTTTTTTTTCCATGGTCCAAGCACGTGAAAATTCTTTTTTGATAATGAGTGACGGTGAGGTTCGATCCCAAGACCTTTGGCCTGCTTTGATACCATATTGAAGTGTGTGATCATCTGATCAAAAAGATTAAACTGTTAGATAAAATACATTTTTAATATTTGATTATATTCTCAACAGTTTGATTGAGTTCTAGACCATTCAAAATCAAGAGCAACAAATAATAAAGTAAAGTACTACTCACATTAATTTGGCTTTTGAAAGGACTTGGTACAAGTGGACTCGCATATACACGCAGGTCAAATTAACACTACCATCCTTGCAGTTTCAGTTGTCCGTCAAAAATTGATAATAGGAGTAATTCAATTAACTACTACTATAACTTGTCGACAATCATCACATGCAAAAATTAAATGCTACGTAAATCAATCAACGACATCTCAAGCTAATAAAGTAAGACAAATTATATGGTTTTTTTTACTATTAATTTCACTTTATTTAGACATGTTTTTCAATCCTAAATATTTATCTTAAAGCTAATTAAAGAAATATGTTACTTGATTGTATTCATCAATAATATATAATATATATAGTAGTACAAGAATATTTAAACTAGGTAACTAATCAACATAATTACAATAGGAAATATAATTCTACCTAAAATAGGAGACCTAATTACAATAGAAATACAATTCTACCTAAAATAAGAGATATACAATTAATGAAATAATACTTGGGAAATATTCTATAACACCCCCGCAGTAGAAGTGGGAGGTTCATGAACACTGAGATTGGATCGAAAATCATTAAATAGTATGCGCGGAAGTCCTTTGGTGAAGATGTCGTCAATCTGATATCTGAAAGGAACATGAAGGACACGAACTTGACCACGAGCCACTTTTTCGCGAATGAAATGAATGTCCATCTCAATGTGTTTAGTGCCCTGATGTTGGACGGGATTGCCGGAAAGATATATCACACTAATATTATCGCAGTAGACCGGTGTTTCCTTCTGAATTGGACAGTGAAGCTCAAGTAGAAGGTTACAGATTCAATAAGACTCAGAGACGACGTTGGCGACACCTCTGTACTCTGCTTCGATACTGGATCAATATTGTATGTTGCCTTTTGGACAGGGATGTCTTTGGGCCCATGCGAGCTGTGCTACCGCACAGGGCCCCCGAAAAAATAAAAAAATTTTGGGGCTCCTTTTTTCATTTTTTATTAAGTAGTATTAGCCATAATTTACTGTAAAAGCCCATAATTTTTAGGTCTTAGCCCAATCTAATTATTGAAATCGTATATTTACTTATATTAAGGGCCTACTTTTACGAATTAGAACAAGGCCCCCATAATGTTTGAGACGGCCCTGCTTTTGGACGACCAAGACAATAGGTTATCTCCGAGGAAATTGCAGTAACCAGGCGTGGAACGTCGGGTGTCAGGACATCCACCCAATTTAGCATTAGAATAAGCAGTGAGACCGGTGAGCGAGGGCCTGTATAGATGTAATCCGAAGTGAAGTGTACCTTGGACGTATCGTAAAATACGTTTGAGGGCATGCATGCGTGCTTCCGTCGGATTGTGCATGTGTAGGCAGATTTGTTGCACGACATATGATATCTCAGGTCTCGTGAATGTGAGGTAATGCAGGGTCCCAGCCATGCTACAATAGTGAGTGTGTCTGAATATGGGGGGCGGAATCAGTGCTGATCTTGGAATTGGTGTTTAATGCGTACTTCTTCTGACACAGAAATAGACCGCCAGAATGTCGAGTGACAGAGATGCCCAAGAAATAACTCAAGGGGCTCAAATCCTTCATAGCAAACTCAGAGGAAATGAGAGACATAATGGACCGGCGGAGAGCGTCAGATGATGTGTTGAGGATGATGTCATCAACATATAATAATAAGTCAGACATGTTTATACTCTTGCTGTAGATGAACATGGAATGATCGAATTTGTTGTGTGAAAAATCGATAGATGAGACATAATCGACGAACTGCTGGTACCATGCTTGATGAGCCTATTTCAGTCCATGGAGCAATTTCTGCAACATACACACATAATCTGGATGAATAGGATCTCTGAAACCCATACGCTGATGCATATATATCATTTCATGAAGATCCCCATGTAAGAAGACATTCTTGACATCAACCTGATGAATGTGCTAAGACTTGGATAGAGCAATGATGAGGACGATACGGATGGTAGCGAACTTTATGACCGGGCTGAACGTTTCATCATAGTCCACTCCCACCTGTTGAGACATGGCATCACATACAAGACGAGCCTTGTAACTCTCAAAAGAACCATCAGATTTCTTTTTATGTCTAAAAATCCACATAGAACAAATGATGTTAGCATCAGGTGGACATGGTAATATGTTCCATGTCTTATTATCAATAAGAACATTATATTCGTCAATCATTGCGGTTTTTCAATTAGGGTCAGATAAGGCATCCTTCGAATTTCGTGGGATAGGGGAAGGGACAATTGAAATGGATAGGTTAAATAGTCATTTGGGTTTATGAATTTCTTGCATGGAACGGGTTTCCATGGTTCGAGAGCGTTTCTCACTACACGGGATGGGAGGGGTGTGTGCCACGGAACTGCCGGGAAGAGAAGGAAGGGTAAAGGTGGCGGGACCGGCTGGTTGATGCTCAGTTTGCCAAGAGGTGGCTGCGAAATCACCCTGATGCGGGCTATTCCAGGCCACCATCGGCAGAACCGGGTGGGCAGTGTGTCCCGGACTCTCCGAGGGGGGGTGGCGGGGTCTAGGATGACGGACTATATAAATGATGAATTAGAAGAGGGTTTAGGCCATCGTTCAAGAAGTCGTAGGAATGCCGAGGTGGCCAATTTAGGGAGGAAAAGGGTAATTGAGACTCATCAAATAGGACACGACGTGAAATAATAATTTTACGACTTGACAAGTCATAACACGAGTAACCACGATGATTGGCGGGGTAACCCAGAAATACACACGAGAAAGACCGGGGTTGGAGTTTGTGAGTGGTCGGATGGATAGGATAATAGTGACATCCAAAGATACGCAAGTGTTGGTAGGAGATGTTCATATGAAATAAAACTTGAGTGGACGGCCGTTGATCTAGAGACTTGTTTGGGATTATGTTTAGGAGATATGTGGCCATGGAGAGTGTGTAATGCCAGAATTGAGTGGGAATTGAGGCGTGAGCAAGTAAGACACGAATTAGGTTATTTATGGTTCAGATTTTCCATTCGGCCTTACCATTTTTGGAGGAGGTGTGAGGGCAGGAAAAACGAAAGGTAAGACCGTTATTGGAGCAAAACTGTTTGAATTGATTATTATTGAATTTTCTGTCATTGTCACATTGAAAATATTTAATGCTCTTTTCAAATTGTGTTTTTACGAGAGAACTAAATGAGGAAAAAATAGGGTATACCTGGGATTTATTACCAATTGGAAAAGTCCATAGAAAGTTGGAATAATCGTCCAAAAACAATACATAATATCGATGGCCAGTCGTACTTAAAATAAGAGACGTCCACAAATCACTATGTATGATATCGAAAGATAGTAAAATACAATTTGCGGATGCAGAAAATGGTAATTTAACATATTTTCCAAAATGCAGGATTCACGTATAGGAGTCCTAGAAATATGATTGCAATTAATAAAATTATTTTTTCTAAGGGAGCGTAAAATAGAATCTCCCGGATGTCCTAATCTAGAGTGACATAAGGAATCAGAAAGAGCAACAAAGGTTGATGGAACTGAGGCTGGATTATTGACGGCGTTTGAAATAGAGTAGAGATCTTCGATGCTGTCACATCTCATTATTCATTTCCCTGTCGTAAAATTCTTCACAGAAAAATCAAAAGGATCAAAGTCAATGGAAACATGATTATCAGTTGTGAAACGTCGCACAAAGATTAGATTCTTAATGAGTTTAGAGGCATGTAGGACATGTTTTAAGATTAGTAGTGGATGTGGTGGGGATAAGGATAAATGACCAAAACCGTGAATGGAAATGCCTTATCCACTACCAACAATAATATTCCGATTTAAATTACTCAAATTGGAATAAGACGAGAGAATACCTTGTGATGCCGTCATGTGTGTGGCGCATGTGTCCATATACCAATTTTCGTCTGGAGCGTTGAGTGACATTGTGTTCATAGCTGCCTCAATGTCAGTCGGTGCATAAGTTGAGGCGAAGTCCGTGTTGTGTAGGCTGTTGGGGGCGTGAAATTTGAGTATGCCAGGGCGGACCTGTCGGTTCTGAGGTGGAGTCCACGAGAATGTCGGATACGGGCTAGGAGGAGAGACCCATGATGGTGGGGCCCACGGCGGGTAGGCAGCCCACGGCGGAGGCTGCTGACACTGCCGCGGTCGCTGCTTATTGTTTCCTGTCGGTGGGGATTGCCCCTTCCCGCCACCGTCGTTGCATTATGTTCCTTGATTGTATTCATGAATAATGTACAATATATATAGTAGTACAAGAATATTTAAACTAGGTAACTAATCAACCTAATTACAGTAGAAAATATAATTCTACCTAAAATAAAAGACATAATTACAATAGTAATACAATTCTACCTAAAATAAGAGATATACAATTAATGAATGAATATTCATAAAATATTCTATTACTAATAAAGCTATTTTTAAAATATATTTTCTCTAATTTCAACCTTATCCTTGCATTGGATAGAATTTTCCAATCGGATTAAACAGATTCTTGACAAAGGCGATTCTAATTTAAAGTAGAATTACTCGACTATTTTATCAATAATATTATATATTTTGGTGGTGCATGAGTCAGCAATCTTTTTAATTCAATATTTCATGAATAGTCAAAGTAGTCAAAGTGCCTACTTAAAGGTAGAATAAAGACTATCATTCGCTTATAAATATACGATCATCATCATTAATGGTCAGACTCAAGTGTAACATTTGTTAAATTAGCGACGGACATATAATTAAATAGTAAAATATGTCGTTAATTCTGTTTAATGATCAATTATAATAAAATTATTATGCTTGAGCTATTTAGCGATAAATTAGTAATGAAATTAGCGACTATTTTCAGTTTTCTATTTTTAGTGATTCTAATCGGGGTACATAAGTTGCTTGGGCTTGGAGTTGGACATTTAGATGGATTAAGACCAGAAGAGATTTGGCATCTTGAATTGGGCTCAGCCCAGGACCATCACTATTAAGACTCACAATACACACTTGTCCACTAGGAAATTTTCAAGAAATTGCGTGGGTTTCCTTCAAATGGGCTGGTCTTTAATTTTTGCCCTTCACATGGAACTTATGCCTTCAGAGGCATAAATTCTTTAGGGATCCGGCACAACTTGTGTCGGATCTCCTAAACAACTTATATTCCAGAAGACATAATTTTCATTTGAGGGAAAAAAACTAAAGACCAGTACAAAATAGCGATAAAAGTGCAAATGATGGTTCTACATATTAACCAATTGAAAGCTATTAGTGAACCATAAACCAGAATTGTTGGAATTGGGCTTTAATTCTAGCTAAAAATTTCCACTTTCGGAGGGTCCATGCATTCTTTAGCTTACACCATTAATTTGACTGTAGGTTCATGTATGTGTCTTATCGTTTTTTCATTTCTTTCTGGTTTAAACTTAAAACACATCAGTCAGAATTGAAACCGAAATATATATTGCATAATCTCCTTTTCTTTCAACTCAGTCAACTATAAAAATAGTTATGCAATTATAGTAGCCAGGGGCGAAGTTTTAGGCAAAACTCGGTAATACTGGTTCAAATTTAGTATATTAAAATAGTCACTTAATATATATAAATAATGTATTAAAAAATTAATAAGCCCAAGAAAACTGTAGTCTAGAATTCATAAATTTAAAATTCTGAATACGCCCCAAAAAAGTTGTAGTTTAGAACCATAAATTCAAAATCCTGAATACGCTTCTAAAAACAGGTTTTTTTTTAACAAAATAATTTGTTAGAATAGTTTTTATAGAAAAATACTTATGGGGAGTATCGTTTGTATTTTGTCAAACGTGTTATATAACGAGAGAGAGAATGTCAAATTTTGATAGTTAGCCGAGAAGTTTGAGTTTATAGTAAATTTAGAGGGTATAAATGATTTCAAACAATTTTATTTCGAACGAAGTTATACGACTGTCAAAATATGCAAGCATTCATTTTTAACCCAAAAATCATTTGCTTCGTCAGCCATTGTCCAGTCTATTTACTAATTACTTAGTATATTTTTTGCTTAACTTTTAAAACTTTAATTATATTTATGTGGTTGTTTTATGGGATGTCTTATGTTGTAGAATTTCTTTTGGACATACTTGATTACAAGGTACAAGGTACAAGGTACAAGGTCAATGAGCATCTAATAACTGAATCAGCAGCCACGCACAAATACATGTTATTGTGTAAATATATAAATGATTCAGATTCTAAAATTATTTGTCAGGTATATGGATTTAATATATATTGGTCATTGCTGTTAGTTGTTACTTGTTAGTTTCAGCCGTTTGAGAACGAATTAAAATTATACCTCTTTTCAATTTCTTAATTCCATACTTGTACTATATATGCTTGTTTAGGATAAAGAGGAATCAGAGGCTTATAATATATTAATTTTGTTTAATTGTTTTTATTCGAAGGTTTTCAGTAATTGTCGGGTGATTTATTCTAATTGCTGTGCTAATCATGTTACTTATTTAGAACAATGATGCTCATCCTTCTGATCTTCATTCTTTTCTTCAGATATTTCATAATACACAATTCCAGAGACACTCTTTACTAGATGCACCGTTTTGCAAAAAGAAAATATCAGTTTATATGTAAATAATATATTTTTAAACACTGGGTGCAGAAACATTTTATTGTATGTGTGAAAAAAACTTACGCACGCCTGGTGTATATCAAACTAGTGAAAATAAGACGTGTGTTATGCATACACATTTATATCTCAACCATGGTTAGTTGATGTATATTTCGAGTTTATATTTTAATTATAAAAGTTAATTGATTGATTTAATGTAAACACCGGATGCAGGTAAAACATGTATATACTACGTCGAGATGGCTACACATTGTGGGATACAATGATTGCAGGGAACGGGAAGTAAGTAAATATTACAATTGCTAGAAAGGATAAACTAAAGATTTCAACAAAAATGAAAATCAAGAATGAAACAAACTCCTTGTGTGATTTGCTGAGTCGAGTGATGGCACTCTGTCTTTAAGACAAGATTGCCCCGTATATCTCCTTTTACGTTGTCGGGAAATAGTCTTCCAAGATACAACATCAACTTAACAATTGAGCAAAGGAAACTCAAGTGTTACTCTTGAAGAACTCTGAGTGTAGTAAACTTGCTAGAGAGGAAGAAGAAGATGTTAGAAAATTCTGTAAATATTTCTAAGTGTAGTGTTCAACAATTGAGCCAAAGGCCTCAATTTATAGTGTAAGGAGATGACCCCTCAACTAACCAACTAATGACCTTCAATAGCCAATGTAATGACATTTATTGTTGGGTTACACTCGGCCAAATAATGGCTGAATTCATGTGCCAAGTAATGGAGATTCAATGCTCCAAAACCAGCCCAAAGGTCAGAACTTTCCAACTTTCCGTCGCAGCATTCTGCCTCCGAAGCGCCGCAGCTCTGTGAATTAGCGTCGCGGTGCCGCGGCTCCAGTGACTGGCCACCCAATTAGCGTCACGGCTCCGATGATGTTGCGCCACGGCCCTTCACGGCTCCGCGGCGATTTCTGACTCATTTCATCTTACACTTCTTCCTTCGTTAACCAACGTGGAATACTTTGTCATTTGGTCAATAACCGTCCATCATTACATGTCTCAAACGTATTACATACGTACCAATATCTCTTTCACTAATGAAATTTGCGATACTTGGCACTACGTGTGCACATGTGTGGAAATGACGTTTCCAACGTGCAAAGCTCCAATTGTTTGAGTCATAAATAATGGGATATACTTAATTCCACATTAGTAAATTTCCAACAATCCCCTCTTGAAAGAGATTTTGGCGTACTCACATGGTGCCTTTTTCAGCAATCTTTCAGCGGACCGATGTTGCATCTGGATAGGTAGTTTTCGCTTTGAACCTTACATAGTTGAATACCATCGGACTTACTTACTGCATGGTAAACATGATGTCTTGAACCGTCAGTGTTTAGTATAATCCAAGTAAACGGTACCAACACAACAACTTTCCTTACTCTATTATTCATAATGTTTTGTCTGTTGTGGCTAGGGATGACAACGGATCAGATCTGGACCGGATCCTACTAGATCCAGATCTAGATCCGTTTTTCATTCCTGAATCCAGATTCGTCGGGTCCATAAAAATCAGATCCAAATCCGGATCCATCGGATCCACCGGTCTACGGATCGGATCTGGATCCACATGTAAATTTTTTTGTCTTGCTAAGAATTTTTTTTTGAACTGACAAGCGATTTTTACTTAGCTAACATTTTACTGTGTTTCAATTTTGAAATGTTCTTATGAGATATTTTGTTCGTTGTCTCGTTTTGATTGTGAGCTATTAATTGAAAATGTTGGACAATGACAATAGTTGTGGAAAATGCTGACTAGTATTTCCACAATGCAGAACTTGCATGTGCTTGGAATCTTCACAAATGAAGTGAATATAATTTTTACTACTTGTCTATGGAGATGTTAGTCATTCACTAATATAACATTGATTTTATTATCGAAGTTACCTATTTATTTTTTGGTTTTTGAGTTAACGCGGGGATAAATTAAACTTGTTTTGAGAATTAAACTTGCAAGGATGTGCTTAGCAATTTTAAGAAAATACTTATAAAATTACATTCTAGGTTATGAATATATTTAATAAAAAATGGATCCACGGGTCGAATCTGGATCGGATATGGATCTCAAATACAAGATCCAGATCCAGATCTGATCCGTCAGAAATGGATCCGGGTCCGATCCGGATCCGTCGGGTCCAAATTTTGAAGATCCATATCCTATAAAGCGGATCTGGATCCACCGGGTCCAGGATCCACTGCCATCTCTAGTTGTGGCCGTGGACACTTCTTGGATTCTTAAGTGCGTTCATTTGAAGCGGTATGTCCTCGCACTTAAATAGGTGGTCTCCTACAATGTATCCTGCTATACCCCATTTTACAAGTGTTAGGAACCATTAAAAGTTTCCCCAAACCTAACCTCAACCGATGAGGATCATTAAAGGTTTTGGAAACTTAACCTTTACCTACACTACAGATAGCACTTATAGTCTATCGCGGGAACGACTTTGGATTTGGTGTTTCTTTACAGAAATCACTATCCGAAGTGCTCATGCTTCCACCGAAGCGCTCAACTGAACCACTACAGCTTAGTTTTCCCATTGAACCTAATTACTGGGATCTCCAGTCAGTAAGGTTGGGTTACCACCGTATTGGTCCTTATACCTTAGGTTTTAAGCCCATTCCCCTAGACATGCAGAACATCTAACCTTTGGGTAAGCGCTTTGTCAGTGGGTCCGCTATGTTATTCTTTGATTTTATGTAATCAATGGATATTATACCCGTGGTGATCAAATGTCTAACAGTCTTATGCCTCCATCGAATATGACGAGACCTGCCATTGTACATAGAACTTTGTGCCCTTCCTATAGCCGACTGACTATCGCAGTGGATCATTACAGAAGGTACGAGTTTGTCCTAACAAGGAACATCCTCTAAGAAGTCGTGAAGCCACTCAGCTTTTTCTCATTCTTTGTCAAAAGCGATAAACTCCGATTCCATTGTGGATCGGGCAATGCAAGTTTGCTTAGAGGATTTCCAAGACACAACCCCACCACCAATTGTAAATACATACCCACTGGTGGGATTGGTGTTCTCTATATCATATATCCAGTTTGCATTACTGTACCCCTCTAGTATAGCTGGATATCTCGAATAATGCAACCCGTAAGTTAGCGTGTATTTCAGGTATCGTAGTACCCGATTCAATGCCTTCTAATGATCATTACTCAGATTACATGTAAACCTAGCCAACTTGTTGACTGCATAAGCAATATCAGGTCGGTTGTAGTTTGTTATGTATATCAAACTCCCAATCACCTGTGCATATTGCTCCTGGCATACGGGTGCACCACGATTTCTATCAAGCTTTTGATTTCTATCCACTGGTGACTTCATAGGCGAACTGTCAAACATCTCAAACTTTCTCAACACATCCTCGATGTAGTGAGACTAGATAAGACCAGTCCGTCAGGCGTCTTAGAGATCTTTATCCCTAAGATGACATCTGTGATACCCATATCCTTCATGTCGAAGCATTATTTCAACATGTTCTTAGTCTCTAGAATCAAGCTAGGACTGCTCCATGTGATCAACATGTCATCTACGTATAGGTATATCATGACGAACGAGTCAGAATTACCTTTCATGTAGACACATTTGTCACACTCATTAATGGAAAAACCCTTCGATAGTAGAGTACTATCAAAATTTTTGTGTCATTGCTTCGGGGCTTGTTTTAACCCATACAGAGATTTGACAAGTCTACATAATTTCTTCTCTTGCCCTGGAACCACATACCCCTCGGGTTCTTCCATATAAATTTCTTCTTCCAAATCACCATTTAGGAAGGCTGTCTTGACATCCATTTGATGTATCTCAAGGTCACGCAATGCTACAATTGCAATGAATACTCGTATGGACGTCATCCTAGATACCGGGGAGTACGTGTCAAAATAGTCAAGGCCTTCCTTCTGTCGATAACCCTTGACTACCAACCTAGGCTTGTACTTATCTATAGACCCATCTGCTTTATACTTCCGTTTGAGTATCCACTTACAACCCAATGGTTTTTTTCCCGGAGAAAGATCAACCAACTCACAAGTATGGTTATGTAGGATGAAGTTTATTTCACTCTCAATAGCTTATTTCTAGAGCGGTGCCTCTGGAGTTGACAATGCTTCAGCAATTGTCTTTGGTTCGTCATCAACCATATAAGCTACAAAGTCAGGACCGAAGGATTTATCCTTCCTGGCCCTTTTACTTCGCCTTGGTTCCATTTCTGGAGTCTCTAAGTTCTGAGAATCTGGAATACTAGATTCCAGATATTCAGCCACTTCGAAGTCCACTAGATCTGAACCATCTAGATCCGGGAAGTCAACGACTCCCGGTTCCTGAGAGCTTTGTTCATAACTACGTTTGCGAGAGGTTATGTCTTTTTCCTTTCTAGGAAAAGTATCTTCAAAGAATTGAGCATTCTTTGATTCTATGATTGTACCCCCGTGTATATCTGAAATATATGACTTATGCACTAAAAAGCGATAAGCACTACTGTTATTTGCATATCCGATGAAAATGCAATCTACAGTCTTAGGCCCAATCTTAACTTATTTTTTTCTTGGGTACTTCGACCTTTTCCAAATAACCCCACACCTTTAAATATTTATAGGTGGGTTTCTTTTCCTTCCATGATTCATATGGAGTTTTGTCCTTATCCTTATGTGGGACTCTGTTAAGAATCGTATTAGTGGTAAGGACGACTTCTCCCCACGTGCTTTGGGGAAGACCGAAATTGATGAGCAAGGCATTCATCATTTTCTTCAATGTGCGGTTCTTACATTCCACCACACCGTTTGACTGAGGTGAGTATGGAGCCGTCGTTTGATGAACAATGTCTGATTAGGCACAATATTCCTCAAATGGCGCTACGTATTCTCCCCCTCTATCGCTACGAATGGATTTAATCCGCATGCTTAGTTGGTTCTCAACTTCTGCTTTGTAACGTCGGAACGCTTCAAAGGCTTCATCTTTACTTTTCAACAAGTAAATGTAACAATACATTGTGCTATCATCAATGAATGTCATAAAGTACTTGTTCCCCCATCTAGTTTGTGCAAACTTCAAATCACATAAATTTGTGTGAATAAGTTCTAGAAGAGCGGTATTCCTTTCGACGGATCGAAAAGAAATCTTTGTGAGTTTTACCTCTACGCACACCTCACACTTATGTTGAGGGTTTACGTCGATAGACGGCAACAACTCCAACTTTACCAACATTTGGATGGACTTGTAGTTAACATGTCCTAATCTATGATGCCATAAATTAGAGGACTCAAGCAAGTAAGAAGAAGCTTCAATATTATTGCTTGCACGTAATACAGACATGGCGTTAACCTTGAAGAGGCCTTCACAAACGAAGCCCTTTCCCACAAATGTTCCATTCTTGGTGATTACAAATTTATTGGACTCAAACAATAGCCTAAAACCAGCATTAACCAATAAATGGCCTGAAATTAAATTTCTCCTAATCTCAGGGACATGCATCACCTCCTTCAGAGTGAGCTCATTTCCAGAAGTCATCTTCAGGACTACCTTTCCTACCCCCAGCATGTCAGAGGAAGCGTTGTTACCCATGAACAACTTCTTGTTAGTTATTGGTGTATAAGTGGAGAAGGCATCTCTATTGGAACAGATGTGTCTGGTAGCACCCGTGTCCATTCACCATTGCATGGGATTCTCAACAAGGTTTGCTTCAAGCACCACTGCCGAGAACACCTCAATCATATCGTCCAGAAGTCTGTCTTTGACGACGTTAGCCTGAGCCTTGCCTTTGGCCTTGGCCTTCTCTTGTTGCCCAGTCTTGAGCTTGCGGCAGTCCTTGATCATGTGACCAGGTTTCCCACAGTGGTGACAGTTTCCTTTGAACTTCTCCGCTGCTTAGGTCTTGCCATCTTTCTAGAACTTGCGTTTCTTGCTTGGGTTCCCTTTGGCCTCAACCAGATTTTCCTTTGCCTCAGCGGGTTGTTTTCCCCTAGGCAAGGCATTCTTATTATCTTCTTGAATATGGAGTTTGATAATAAGTTCTTCAAATGTCATCTCATTTGTCTTGAGTTTTAAGTAGCTCATTCCACGAGGGAGGTAACTTTTCAATCAGTGATGCAACCAAAAACTGCTCATTTGGTTTCATACCTTCCAAATCTAGGTGATATAGAATCATTTGGAATTCCTGGACTTGGGACATCACTGTTTTACTATTCACTATTTGAAATTTCAAGAATTTCCCAACGATGAATTTCTTAGTACCTGCATCTTGTGCGTTGTACTTCTTTTGCAGCTTCTCCCATAACTCTTTGGCGGTGCCTACAGTGCTGTACATCGTGTAGAGTGAGTCTGACAGGCAGTTCAAAATATAATTCTTACATATGAAATCACTATGACTCCATGCATCAAGAACCATCTTCATGCCATTAATGACATGGATACATTGGCCCCCTTCAGCCGTTTCAGTAGGCGAAGAGTCCACTTCATCTCCAGTTTGTGGAGGATTTTCTGTTAGGAAATGAGTCATTCCCATAACAGTCAGATAGAATAACATTTTATGTTGTCATCTCTTGAAGTTGGAGAACTTTTCAGGGCGTTCATGGTGGAATCCAGCGGGTGGAAGAACGACAACGTTCCCTTGAGTAGCAGAAAAGGTGTTGGATGAGCCTTGAGCAGCCGGAAAGGCATTGGGTGTGCCCTGAGCACTGGGGAAGGCAGAGGAGTTGCCTTGAGTAGTAGCAGCAGCAGAATCAGAAGCGAATTGTTCTCTTCCAGTCATCTTTCTAAGCACTTACAACAGATCTTGTCTTAAAATTGTGGGATACAATGATTGCAGGGAACGGGAAGTAAGTAAATATTACAATTGCTAGAAAGGATAAACTAAAGATTACAACAAAAATGAAAATCAAGAATGAAACAAACTCCTTGTGTGATTTGCTGAGTCGAGTGATGGCACTCTGTCTTTAAGATAAGATTGCCCCGTATATCTCCTTTTACGTTGTCGGGCAATAGTCTTCCAAGATACAACAACAACTTAACAATTGAGCAAAGGAAACTCAAGTGTTACTCTTGAAGAACTTTGAGTGTAGTAAACTTGCTAGAGAGGAAGAAGAAGATGTTAGAAAATTCTGTAAATATTTCTAAGTGTAGTGTTCAACAATTAAGCCAAAGGCCTCAATTTATAGTGTAAGGAGATGACCCCTCAACTAGCCAACTAATGGCCTTCAATAGCCAATATAATGACAATTATTGAGGGGTTACATTCAGCCAAATAATGGTTGAATTCATGTGCCAAGTAATGGAGATTCAATGCTCCAAAACCAGCTCAAAGGTCAGAACTTTTCAACTTCCCATCGCAGCATTCTGCCTCCGAAGCGCCGCGACTATGTGAATTAGCGCCGCGACTCCAGTGACTGGCCACCGAATTAGCGCCGCCGAGCTCCGGCGTCGTGGCTCCGACGGTGTTGCGTCGCGGCCCTTCACGGCTCTGCTGCGATTTTCGACTCGTTTCATCTTACACTTCTTCCTTCGTTTACCAACGTGGAATACTTTGTCATTTGGCCAATAACCGTCCATCATTCTATGTCTCAAACGTATTACATAAGTACAAATATCTCTTTCACTAATGAAATTTGCGATACTTGGCACTACGTGTGCACGTGTGTGGAAACGCCGTTTCCGACGTGCGGGGCCCCATTTGTTTGAGTCATAAATAATGAGATATATTTAATTTCACATTAATAAATTTCCAACACACATAACATTTCATACTAAACTTACTTACATGCCGAATTATGATTATAGACCCAAAAATCACTTACAAGCCGAATTATGATTAATTATAGACCCGAGGAGAGAACTAAGGCCGCAAGGCATTAGAAAATTACATCATTTTATGCGTAAGCCACTGCTTACTATACATGTTCCCCTACGTGGGTTTCTAGATGATCTAAAGGAGATTTCAGAGAATTGTCTTTAAGCTAATAAATCTGAAATCATAGATATAAGAATCCATATTCCAATTAATGAATATAATATATTAAGGTGATGGGATGAATTCTTTTGTCCACTTTTCTCTAAGTGGATTACAGAATGGCCACATGCATCTAACTTTAAAGTTTGATTCTGTGGGGTATTCCTATTTTTTCATCCCACTTTAATTTGCCCTGCCCAAGTCTTCATCACTAAGCAAAACAAAACATTTTTCTTGCTTTTCATATCCTCAAAATTATGGGTTGATTTGAACATTCATAGCCATTCTTAACTCCACAACTTTGATGAACAAAATGATAATCCAAATTTATAATCCTTTTATTTCTTTAATCCATTTTTATTTTATGTTAATAACTGTTTAGTTATTATCAGTAGAACTCGTCTCTAGCGTTATCACAAATACTATAAATGAAAGAAACCAGCTTGTAAAACCATAGCAACACCATCAAAATCACACTTAGCAAGGAATTGACCTTATTAATTAATTAAGTTTAGTACTAGGGTAAGGCTTTATTCTGTATTTTTCAATTTATTAGACTTGCAGGAAAATGTTTTATTTATAGACACCATGAATCTCTACAATATCTCTTATTCTCTCTTGTTATGAAAATAGTTAGTAACACCCATATTTATAATAATATAAAACCAACTTTAACTCAAAATAGGAAAACCTATTCCTATATAATTTTTGACTATAAATCCTATTTAAACATGAATTAAAATATCAAATCCTAACCAATTTTGGTTTCCTCCAACTTTGAATTATTATTTTCAACATTCTCCCGTAATTCAAAGTTGTGTATCTAATTTTTTATGCACTTGTCACCATCTTCCAATTTTTGAAGCATTTGTTTCCAACACATCAATGTTGAAGCACTTTCTCTTCAACCTTCACAATCGTTGGAGCACTTTCTCTCCTACATTTCAATTTGTTGATGCACTTTCTCTTCAACCTTCACAATCGTTAGAGCACTTTCTCTCCTACATTCCAATTTGTTGATGCACTTTCTCACCAACTTTCAATTGTTGATGCACTTTCTCTTCAACCTTCAATTGTTGGAGGGAACACTTGCTCTCCAACATTCCAATTTTGTTGATGCACTTTCTCACCAACCTTCAATTGTTGAAGCACTTTCTCTTCAACCTTCCATCGTTGGAGCACTTCCTCTCCAACATTCCAATTTTGTTGATGCACTTTCTCACCAACCTTCAATTGTTGAAGCACTTTCTCTTCAACCTTCAATCTTTGGAGCATTTTCTCTCCAACACTCCAATTTTATTGATGCACTTTCTCACCAACCTTCAATTATTTTTTTTTAATTCACTTCTCCAATTTTAAAAGAAGATCGTTCATTTCTCTTGTGCTATATTTGATTTCTCGTTCTTTAAATCTCCAATATTTTTTCTTCAATCCTTCTCAGCATAATTATTTTTCACGCATATATCATTGGCCCGACGTTTGTCAACATAAACTTTGGCCAGACGGGCGTCATATATGGGTTATAGCAGCTTGCAGGCAACGGAAGGTATTTGATCATCTACCGGGATCATAGAAGCTCTGATACCAATTTGAAGAATAATATTTTATTCATAGACTCTATGAATCTCTAGAAAACCTATTCCTATATGATTTATGACTATAAATTCTATTTAAACATGAATTAAAATACCAAACCCTAACCAATTTTGGTTTCCTCCAACTTTGAATTATTATTTCCAATATGATTATTAGCAATTGTAAGTGATAATTGGTATATTTTCCTAATACAAATAATGCACTGATAATTGATTTGAGAGATAATTATTAGTACATTATGTTGAAAATTTGTCTTTGGCGGGGAGGTGCGTCCACCCATATTTAATGAATTAAACACTAGTGTTCCGCATGTTTGAGGCTTTGTCTCTTCTCACATGCATAATCTACTAAGTGAGTAGATGATCGTAGGGCCAAGAATCGTCAAATTTCGTTGAGAAATGAAAGAGATATTGGTCCACAAAGTAAGGTGTTTTAGGCATGGAAATATGGTGTGGGACAAATCTACCACATCGGTGGAAAAAAGAAGAATTGCTCTCTTTATAAATCTCTAAGGTGGTAAAGGGTTTGGGACCCCAAGGGGTATCCCATATGTTTAAAGGAGGGAGGACCTAGATGTGCTTGGGTTCAAGGCTAAGCCCACACACGCGCCGCCGCCCGCCCGTCCTGTCGTGGGCTGTGGGCTGTGGGCTGTGGGGACTTTCTGATATTATCTTTTTGGACCCCACATTACTTAATATTTACAGTTTGGTCCCTAGAGTTTCTGGAAAGTTGATTTTAGGAGTGATGGAAGGCAGAAACTTTCTGCCTACCATTGGACTATTTTTTGGAGCATTAACCAGTCATTACTTGGCTGATTAACTCCTCCATAATCACCCTCCTTCAATGACCATAATCAGCCCTCCTTCAAGGCTATGAACAGCCTTACTAAAGGCCTTAAACCTGCCATTAACAGCCCTCACTAATGGATATTAACAGCCTTGTTTGTGGCAATTGAGGAGTCCCTCCTCCATGCTATATATTGATGCCTCTTTGGCTCAATAAGGTGACAGCAAATAGCACAAAACGCAGCACAAAACAGTGAACAAAAACACTGCCAAACAGTGTGCAAAAACAGTGAGCAAAGACCCTCATATACACAAGATATACACAACAGAGACAAAACAGAAGAGAAAACTGACACTCTTCCTTCTTTTTTCACATCTTCAGCAAGTCGATTCATATTTGTTTTCTTCGTCAAACTCAACCTATTGGCTTTGTAGCGTTGAGATTAAAGTGTTGTTTTATCTTGGGAGACTATTGCCCGCTAATGTAAAAGCATATATACGGGGCAATCTTGTCTTAAGGACAGAGGGCAATCACTCGACTCAACACGCAACGTTGTAATCATCCAGATTTAGTTATTTTTTGATTTCAGGTTATCAAGATTCAAGACACAACAAGCTTGCGACAGTTTTGAAGATTGACCATTTATTTATCCTTTCGAACACTTGTAATAGTTATTTACTTTCCTTACTGCTTTATAAAGTATAATAGAGTACCAACAATTTAAGACAAGATTGTATTGTATTACTATTAGTGTTCGAAAGATGTCGATCAAAAGTTGTGTGACCAAATCTGTATATGGCTGTGGTTTTCTGGTAGAAGATAGTGATGATGATGTTGTTGAATGTCAACGTGTTCGTGGTGTCACCGCTCCTGAGAGTGGTGGGAACAAGCGCTCACGAGAGGATGATGATGTCAATTGGGACAAGAGGAGAAGGCTGAAGATGTGGTTCTATCTTGCAGCAGAAGGCCTATATCTGTCCCAGACAAAGTATCCAAATAATGGTAAGGAGGAAATGGTCACTCAGTCCGATGAAGTGACTGAAGTGGGCCAGAATCCGAAATTGGGATAAGTAGTTTTTCTTACTTGTCAAGAATAAAGATTAAATGATGTCTAATTAAAAATGGCTTAAAGTAAGGAGGAATATGAAAATGTGTTCACGAAATAATTTATATTCCTTACGCTTTAAAATCAGAAGTTTAATCTCATCTTCATTCCCGTTTAAAGATTCGATTTTGTACACGACTTAAAAATATCCATTCTTTTAAGTGTAATTATTAAAAGTGTGTAAAGTATGTTCGCACATACGAGGGAAAAAGATCCACTGACTGTGCGAAAACTGTTACCACTCTTAAGTAAGCGCCAACAATTGTCTGGGCACCAATCATAACGGAAGAAGACTAAAAGCTAAAGATGTTGAGCATGTCACACTATTTGGCAGAAGATCCTTCATAGGATGATATTGGACACTCAGTCATACAAAGCCTCCGGGCGACTAGAGTGGGGCTAGAATTCATTTCATAGAAAAATTAATGGACACCTAGTAAGGTGGGCCAGAGTTTCCAGGTCTTAAATGATCTGAAGGCCTGAAGAAAGGCAAAAAATAAATTGGACACTCAGTCTGCCAAAGCAACTAGAGTGGGCCAGAGTATCCAGATCACATATGATCCGGTTACGCCCTAACCACGGGTAAAAGGTTGTTCATGTGAAGTAACGCCACCTCTAAAGTAGAAGGGGTTGGAGAGGTTGTCCTCAATAGGACTTCAGGGAATGTGATCACTCTAAAATGAGGTGATACATGTCCCAAACTTGGTTTAAGGGACGTTGTTGGTCAAGCTGGTTTGAGACTAGTCCAACAGGTCTGTAATAACTAAGAATAGTACAGTATGTATGTAGTCAAATGAATGATATATTTGTAATCAGTGCATCTATGACATCATAGATTAAGACACGTTAAATAGAAAGTCATTCAAAAGCTAACGAAGTTGAGATTGTTGCCTTCTGTCGACATAAACCCTCAAAATAAATGTGAGGTAGGCGAAGAGGCAAAATCACATTTCCAAATTCCATCAAAGGAATAACGAAAGAAGCACCGCTCCTCTATAACTTAGTCACACCTTTATGGGTGATTTAAAGTTTATACAAAATAGAGGGGGGAGACAAGTACTTTGTGACCTTCATTGATAATGGTACAACGTATGGAATCATTTGTTTGTTGAAAAGCAAAGATGAAGTTGTTGAAGCGGATAAGCGCTACAAAGCGGAAGTTAAAAATCAACTAAGCCTACGGATTGAGGAATTCGTAGCGATAGTGGGGGAGAATGTGAAGCATCGTTCATTAAACGATTGTTCATTACTCACCTCAGTCCAACGGTGTTAGCCAAGTGCAAAGTCGTACGCCCAAATTATGTGGGGTGGCTTGGTAAAAGTTGGAATACCGAAACAAGTCAAGTTGTACCTAAGACTGTAGATTGCATATCCACTGGATCTGCAAATAACAGTAGTGCTTATCGCCTCTTGATGTCAAAGAATTTTGAATTCTTTAAAGATAACTTTCCTTGAAAAGGAAAAAGAAGTAATTGCTCGAGGTTAGCAAAAACCCGCGAGGGCCTGACTGTCCGGAACTAGACGTTCCGTATCTGCATGACTCGAAAGTTGCTGGCTATTCGGAACTTATAATTCCAGATCTGCAGAACTCAGGGATTCTAGATGTTGAACTTAGACGGAGCAGAGAAGGGGACAAAGACTTGTTCCAGTCCTTCTAGCTTGTATAGTTAAGAATGAACCATGGACAATTAACAAATAATTATCATCTCCAAAAGCGCTGCTTTGGAAAGAAGCTACAAAGAGAGAAATAGATTTCATCATATAGAACCATACTTGCGTAATGGTTGATCTTCCTCCGGGAAAAGAACCTTTGGGTTGTGAAAGAGGATACTCAAAAGTGAGTACAAAGTAGATGGATCTAATGACGAGTATAAGGCCTCGGTTACTTGTACATGTGCTCCCCTGTGAGTAGCTTAACATTCTGGGATATTACAGTCTTGCGTGGCATGGATGTTGAAACAGCCTTCCCAACCGGAGAGTTGGAAGAAGAGGCTCAGAGTTGGTTTGGTGGACTGTTGGGCTTCTTCCTGAACTTTTATTTTGGTCCCTGAAATGTTTACATTTTGGTCTTGAAAGTTTCAGATAAAACAGAAATAATGAATCTGACCACAGAAACATTGACTCTGAATTTAGAAAGCCAACAGTTGGAAAACCAACAGTCTGAGAGTGGAAATTATATTGAAACAAAAGATATGGGTATCACAGATGACATCTTAGGAATTGGATTTCTAAGACATCTAACGGACTGTTCTAACTCCAAACTCAGTTGTGAGATAATTGACAGTCTCGTTGAAGCCACCAATGGATATGAATTATAGAACTGATTGGAATCATGGTGCACCCATGGACAAGAAGCGATATGCATAGGTCACGTGTAGTTCAATGTATTGTACACACTACAACTGACCTGGTATCGGCCTACAAACAGATCAGTTGAACTAAAGTTTCACTGATGATTTTAATACATGATCAATAGAAGGCGTTAAGTTGGATATGATGATATCTCAATTATTCGCTTATCTACGGATTATGGTATTCTGGATGTCCAGCGGTTCTGGGAGAACAAAGTGATGCAAACTGGATATCAGATATGAAGAACACCAAAGCCACAAGTAAATGTGTATGGTGGGTCTTGGAAAATCCTCTAAGCAAACTTGCATCGGCCGATTCATGATGGAATCGGAGTTTATCGCTTTATACAAAGCATGAAAGAAGTTGAGTAACTTCATGACTCCTTAGAGGACGTCCCTTATTGGGAGAAACACGTGCCTTCAACAGTTATACAATGTGGCTAGCCGGTCGGCTTCAGTAAGGACACGGATGACGGCGTCTGGACATATCTGTCAAGATCTGTCGGAGACATAAGACCGTATGGCAGTTGATCATCACGGGTGTCACTTTCTTGTTTACTAACTAAGGGACTACCCAGAGATCAAGTGTTCTGCCTGTCTGGGGGAATGGGCTTAAAACCCAAACAATACGAACCTTTGCGGTGGTAACCCAACCATACTGATTGGAGATCCCAAGAATTTGGTTCAATGGGAAAACTAAGCGGCAAAAGGTTCAGTTGAGCGCTTCGGTGGAAGCAAGAAGCACTTCGGATGATGATTTCTGTACGGAAACATGAATCCAAAGCTGTTTCCGCGATAGACATTAAAGTGCTACCTGCATGGTGGGTAAAGGTTAAGCGTCCAAACCTTTAAACGATCTTCAAACGGTTGAGGTTAAGGTTGGGGAAACTTTTAATGATTCCTAACACTTGTGAAGTGGGTATAGCAGGATACCTTGTAGGAGATCACCTATTTAAGTGCGAGGAAGGCCGCCTCAAATGAACGCACTTAAGAATCCAAGTGTGTCCACGGCCACAACGGACAAAAATGTAAGAATGAAAATGAATAAGAAGAGTTAGTGTGTTGGTATCATTGTCTTGGCTTACACTAAACACTGGCGGTTCAAGACATCACGGTCACCGCGCAGTAAGTAAGTCCGGTGGTATTCAACTAGGGAAGGTTCAAAGCGGAAGCTACCTCTCCTGATGCAATATCTTTTCGCTAAAAGATTGCTGAAAGTAGGCACCTTGTGTGTGCGCCACAATCTCTCTTTCATAGAGGGGATTGTTGGAAATTTTTCTTTGGTGGGAGGTGCGTCCACCCATATTTAATGAATTAAACATTAGTGTTCCGCATGTTTGAGGCTTTGTCTCTTCTCACATGCATAATCTACTAAGTGAGTAGATGACCGTAGGGCCAAGAATCATCAAATTTCATTGAGAAATGAAAGAGATATTGGTCCACAAAGTAAGGTGTTTGAGGCATGGAAATATGGTGTGGGACAAATATACCACATCGGTGGGAAAATGAAGAATTGATCTCTTTATAAGTCTCTAAAATGGTAAAGGGTTTGGGACCCTAAGGGGTATCCCATGTGTTTAAAGGAGGGAGGACCTAGATGTGTTTGGGTTCAAAGCTAAGCCCACACGCGCGCCGCCGCCGCCCGCCCGTCCGGTTCGATCAAGGTCGTGGGCTGTGGGCTGTGGGGACTTTCTGATATTATCTTTTGGACCCCAAATTAACTTAATATTTATAGTTTGGTCCCTAGAGTTTCTGAAAAGTTGATTTTGGGAGTGACGGACTTTCTGCCTACCGTTGGACTGTTTTTTGGAGCATTAACCAGCCATTACTTGGCTGATTAACTCCTCCATAATCACCATCCTTCAATGATCATAATCAGCCCTCCTTCAAGGCCATGAACAGCCTCACTAATGGCCTTAAACCTGCCATTAACAGTCCTCACTAATGGCTATTAACAGCCTTGTTTGTGGCAGTTGAGGAGTCCCTCCTCCATGCTATATATTGATGCCTTTTTGTCTCAATAAGGTGACAGAAAATAGCACAAAACGCAGCACAAAATAGTGAACAAAAACACTGCCAAACAGTGTGCAAAAACAGTGAGCAAAGACCCTCATATACACAAGATATACACAACAGAGACACACTATATACACAGAGACAAAACAGTAGAGAAAACTGAAACTCTTCCTTCTTTTTCCACATCTTCAACAAGTCGATTCATATTTGTTTTCTTCGTCAGACTCAACCTATTGGCTTTGTAGCGTTGAGATTAAAGTGTTGTTTTATCTTGGGAGACTATTGCCCGCTAACGTAAAAGCATATATACGGGGCAATCTTGTCTTAAGGACAGAGGGCAATCACTCGACTCAACACACAACGTTGTAACCATCCAGATTTAGTTGTTTCTTGATTTCAGGTTATCAAAATTCAAGACACAACAAGCTTGCGGCAGTTTTGAAGATTGACCATTTATTTATCCTTTCGAACACTTGTAATAGTTATTTACTTCTCGTACTGCTTTATAAAGTACAATAGAGTACCAACACATTACACTGTTGAAAAATTATTTGCTTGATAAATTAATGTGTGGAGAAAATCCTAAAAGCCAAGCCATTAGCTTTCCAAGTTCCATAACATAAACAAATAAATGAGATTTGAAATGGATATATTCGGTTGGTATAACCTAGGATGTTTCTCTGCATGAAGTCTATAATATAAAGAAATAAAATTTAAAAATAAATAAATGAATAAATAAAGTCCAAGTTATAATCTTTTGGACATTATTGGGGTGATGGAATTCGTACCATTAGTGAATATCATTCAAAAATGATATCTGAGTTATTCGAGAAAAAAACTTAATGAAGCTCATAATCTTGCAATACCTTGACGAAGAAGTTTAGATAATTTTAGCCGTTATTAAAATATTTCGAAAAATTGATTCCTTTTTCCAAGGTTAATATCTGTAAATAAGGCAAGAAAAAGTTAGTTCATTTATTTTCTTAAAATCGTCAAGTCTGCACATTATACAACATGCGTAAACAAGCATTCATGTTAAAATAACAAGTTTAGTTACTAATAGGGGTCGTGGTGGAGTGACATGTACTTCTCGGTCCTATCATACTTAATCAGAGGTTTCGGGTTCGAGCAATTTATACAAAGTGTCTTTGTTAGGGAGCGTTTTTTCCTCAATGTAGGACTTCCTGGCATGGCACCCGATTTAGTTGGCCCAATACAAGTACCGGATATCGAGTGAGAAACCAAAAAAATAAAGAGTACAAGTTTAGTTAATGAAGTTCCTAAAATAAAGGAAAAATTATAACAAAGGGGATCCACGTAATTAAACACATTTTTAATTTGTATTCTCTCAATATACTAAGTTCAAACCATCACCATCATCTTCAATTCTTCATCATAACCAACTTTACAAAAGTGGAATCTTTTTTGGTTCTTTTTTGGGTTTAAGAGCTCTGTCTGTGATTGACATATATTATTTACATACATGTGTATGTCAAGTTTGTGTGTTGCATTTGCATACATGTGCCTTTAGCGTTCCCTCCTCTTAACCTTCCTACTATTTCTACCTTTTTTCTCAACTTGTCTCAAATTTATATCAGCCAAATAACCTTTAGAGCATTTCTAACTCCATCTCTAAAAACCAACAAACAGGCTGTTTTCATCACACAACTCTTAATATTAGAGGAAAGATATTGAAGTTTATTCATATCCAGGTAATGTTATTGTCTTTTGCTCTATATAAATGACAATGTTTTTAGGTGTAATGCATTAAAGAAGTAGGATATGACAATAAGAATAATTAGCTATATAGTGCAAAACAGTTAGAGAGCAGATTTTCAGCTACTGTTTAATGAATGATGTTCTTTGTATAGAAAAAGCATAGTTTAGATTTTTTTTTCAACTAATCCATACTTCTCCGTTCCTTCTCCGCGCCACTGTAAAAATATTGAATTTCTTTTTTTTTACACTGGCGCAGATGATTTTCCCTAATGCATTGATGCTTCCAGGTATAGGCACCATTGGCCCGACTTTCTTGAAAGACCATCTATAAGTAGTATTCGAAAGAAGAAATTAAGGTCATTATTGTCAGAGGGGCATTGATCAGGTAGAAAAAAGTTGCTCCTTTTGGTTACTGAATCTTTCTTGGTATTGAAAAATGCTGTTGCTGATTTGGGTTTTTGAGGGAAAGAAGAAGAGGCTTTTGGTTAAAGATTAGCATTAGGCCAAAGAGTGATTCTTTTTGGAGCAATTAAATAGGATGGAGGCATCCATGCCCCCGAAAACGATGAAGAAACAACTAACGGGGAAACGCGAGGACACTGTCTTGCATTCATTGTCTAGAGCTGGAAATCTTGTTGATATAAAAGAGATTTTTGATAACACGGGGGAGGAAGAATTGGGAGAGCTGTTAATAAAGCAAAATTCAGCTGGAGAGACGCCCTTGTATGTTGCAGCAGAATATGGTTATTGTGAGTTAGTTAGGGAGATGATCAAGTACTATGATCTTGTTGCTGCTGGAATCAAAGGGAGGAACGGATTTGATGCGTTGCACATTGCTGCTAAACAAGGGGATTTAGGTATGTTGATGGTACTATGAATATCTCCATTTTGATTCTCTATTCTCCGTATCTAGTTTTATACAGTCAAACCTCTCTATAACATCGTTTGTCCCAATATTTTTTGGCTGCTATGCGAAATGTTGTTATAGAGAACATATAACATACATAACATGAAAGATCGGTTCCACAGGAAACATGATTGCTATAGTGAAATGTTATTTTAGAGGATGACTGTTATAGAGAGGTCTGACTGTAGTGGATTTTAGATGAATTTTTTGTTTTGCTAATGTTGCAGATGTGGTGAAGGTACTAATGCTAGTACATCCCGAGCTCTCAATGACTGTTGATGTTGCAAATACAACAGCTTTGCATAGTGCAGCAAACCAAGGGCATATTCAGGTGGTGAATTATCTATTGGAAGCAGAGAGCAGTTTGGCAACTATTGCTAAAAGTAATGGGAAAACAGCTCTTCATTCTGCTGCCAGAAATGGACATGTACTAGTGTTGAAAGCCCTTTTGAATAAGGAGACAGGGATCGCGAGCCGGATGGATAAAAAGGGGCAGACTGCACTTCACATGGCTGTCAAAGGAAAAAATCTTGAGGTTGTGGAGGAGTTGATTAGAGCAGATGCTAAGTTGATAAATATTGTTGACACGAAGGGCAATACAGCGTTGCATATTGCAGCCCGGAAAGGAAGGGCTCAGGTATGCTGTTTTCTTTCATGTATGCAGGTTTTCTTGTTGTTTAAGTCTTTAGAGTTTGTTTATTGTCAAAGGACAAAATCTTGAGGTTGTGGAAGAACTCTTCACACTATCAGGTTGCGTAAAAGATAATTATAGGTAACCGTCTACATAAAGAGAGTAGTGAGCCGGAAAATTAACCCTTAAGGTGGTAAAATTAGTCCATGAAAACATGACGCCCCATTTCCCAACCCGCCCAAGTTTGGATTGTAAATGTAGTTTGATCATGGACTCATGGTTCTCAAATCACCTCATATTTGCTTTGACATATGCAGATTGTTAAGTTGCTGCTTGGACAGAACGAGACAGACACTAAAGCAGTCAATAAATCCAAGGAAACAGCTCTTGATACTGCAGAGAAAATGGGACAGGCTAATATTGCAGTCATCCTACAGGAAGCAGGTGTGCAAAGTGCCCGAGCCATCAAGCCTCAGACAACAAATCCAGCAAGAGAGTTGAAGCAAACAGTTAGTGACATAAAACACGAAGTGCACTATCAAATGGAACATACGCGACAGACAAGAAAACGTATACATGGCATTGCCAAGCGCATTGACAAAATGCACGCTGAAGGCCTTAACAATGCCATAAATTCTACAACTGTTGTAGCTGTACTCATTGCCACAGTTGCCTTTGCAGCGATTTTCTCTGTCCCGGGCCAGTATATCGAGTATCCAGAAGATGTTCCACCAGGTCATTCCCTCGGAGAAGCAAATATAGCTCCAAGTCCCTCATTTCTGATTTTCTTCGTATTCGACTCTGTTGCCCTTTTTATCTCTCTTGCAGTTGTGATTGTTCAGACATCAATCGTGGTGATTGAAAGCAAAGCAAAGAAGCAGATGATGGCTATCATAAACAAGCTTATGTGGTTAGCATGTGTGATGATTTCAGTGTCTTTCTTGGCACTGTCTTATGTTGTGGTTGGCAAAAATGAGAAGTGGCTGGCTATTGTAGTGACTATTATAGGAACAGCTATATTAGTTACAACACTAGGTACCATGTGTTATTGGGTCATAATGCATCGGATAGAGTCCTCGAACAAGAGGAACATTCGAAAGAACTCTCTGGCCAGCAGGTCTTTGTCCTGGTCTGCGTCAGTTGTCTCTGATTCAGATGTTCTAAACAATGAATACAAGAAAATGTATGCTATATAAAATAAAAAATAGCATCCTTGTAAATCCTACCCCAAATTGTTTTTTTTTGTCTTGTGGGGTAATAGATAATTGACTTTACCTTCATGTGCATACTATTGAGTTAACGGTAGTTGCTCTACTTCATGAAAGTTCTGGCCAATCTTTCTTCTCTGAGGTGAGAGGTTAACTTGTTCACTTCTAGATTCGCTGGGGAAATCGCCGCGCGTCCTTCCCATGCTCCGTGCCAACGGTGGTACCCCGAAACAAAGGGGTCAGTCTTCGTCGTGCCGAGGTATCCCGATCCGGATGCCACGAAAATTTAGGAAAGCCTTTTTCTTAAAAGACTTTCTGCGACCGGTGAGAAAGCGGACGACTTTGGCTTAAAGGAACACCTTTCTCTTTCATATTGAGTCCTCAGAGGTGCGGCCCACTTGGTGTCGGATCAGCTCGACAGGTTACTCAATAGTCTTTCGCGGAGTATCCCCTGTTTTAGTTAACCCTGGGAGTTGTCGGCGGTTCGACGATCTTTATTCCAAAGGTTTAAAATTTTTGATTTCTCTCCTAATAATTTACACCAAATCAATAAATGCATAAAGCGTTTCCCACAAAACAAAGTTCACTTTACCATGGCTAGTAATACACGTTCTCGCCTCATTTATCACTTAACCAAAAAAAGTTTATGTGACTTGGTGTAAACATGAATAATGTAGGTAAATATTTTCCAGAATAAGTAGGCAGGAGATTATAGGCTCTTACCATGAAAAAGCTTATCTACACCAAGTATTTACACCAAAGAAATAAATGCACACCATTTGTTTTATATACACATTTACCACTTGCCATTATTTAGTAATATGTATTCTCACTTCAATTTCTAACACTTCGATTAAATTGTTTGATCTAGTGTAAACGCTTCCCCCTCACGTCTAATCTTGGAGAAGCCTTAACATGGGAAGACTCCCGAGGAGGTGACAGAGATCAGACAGAATACTTGAATGAAAGCCTCCTTACCGGAAACAGCCGTTTGGCAGATTTTCTCTAGAATCTACAAAAAAAATTTACTACAGTTAAGAGATGGATTTTGCTAAATGAAGGCCATTCCTGTTCTTGAGGTAGAGATGGTAAGCACTAACCAGCAGGCGAATGTTTACGAACTTACGTAGCCAAGAGCCAATCAACCACTAACTAGTTTACAATACAAAACAAGCGGCAGAAAAATTATGAGATTTACTTACAATTCTTAAAAGCGGCATTATGGATAACATGGCTTTATTCCTACATAACTGGTCTGCTTTAGGATTTGCAAGGTTTTTGTGGGATCTGGGTCGTGGAGTGACAAAAGTATATTAACCTCGACTTCTTTTCTGCAGGAATGGACAGGATGAAGATGGGTGGTTGAAGAATAAGCTAGGTTACACATGTTTGGCCAATGTTCCAAAAAGCTTCTTTTACTAGCTTCTGAAAAAATTGCTTCTACTACTCAAAAACACTTTGTTTTTTTCCCAAATAGCTTGGTCAAACACCTCAGCTTTCTAAAATAAACACCTTTGGAAAGAAAGAAAAACACACTTTTGTCTTCCCCGAAGCTTGGCCAAACCGGCTATAAGTCAACAAGGCTTTCACGTCTCAAAATAGCATTTCCACCGACAAAAAAGTGAAGCTGCCAGGGAAACTGTGAGAACTGTACTGGAATTTTTTTCAGTTTCGACTTGCAGCATCTAAAAATACAAGGGGTAAAATCAATAACATGAGAACATTACAGTAACAATGGCCGGCTGCCAAAAAGCCCAATTGAGCTGAAAACTACAGGAGAGAACTAGCTGGCTCCTAGAAAATGGGACTGAAAATGTACAACTGTAAATTGAACATAATCTCGTTAGTGTTGAGGTAGAACAGGTCTTTTTTCCAACATTTCATAGTGGAGTACAAAATTATCCTGCATTGAAATTGCAGAGAAATCAGGAAACTAGAACCTCATTCCAACAATTAACATGAATTAAAAAATGTAAAAAGAAATTCATACCTTGCGGATTGTCTCCCATGTGTTCGGATCAAAACAAATATAAGATCCTCTCTCATAAGCGTTGGTTTTGACAAGAGGCTCCATGTTGGCGACCCTCATAAACCACAATCGATGTTCTCTGTGGTAAAACCAGCCTCGGTTATACCTGTATGAAATCATGCGGAAATGTTATCAAATAGATTCAACTAAGAACAAAAGCAAGCCAAATAGGTTAATTATGTAGTATGTGGTATCCCAAGAAGCAACTGAAAGCTAGACTGCTATCAGGAACTACAGTAGAATGAACGAGCTTTCTATAAAACCAATTTCCGTACAAAATAAAGAACATACAATTCATTAGCAGCATATAATTGCGCTTCATCCTTTGGCATGCTGCAAAGAACAACAGATTTGAGTTATTTCTACAATTTTATGGCCAAAAACCATTAGACTTGCTTATCAGAGAGACTTGCCTGTAGAAAATGTAAAACAAAGTGTCTAACTGAAACTTGGAAAAGTATGCTTGCTGCAGCCAATTCAAAACGTATCAGTAGATTTAAAAGAAAAAGCTAAACAGGAATATAGAGGTCACTCACATTTAGAGGAGGTGGATGCTTGGCATAATAACATTGCGGTACCGTAAATTCTGGATCACCCTTGGCAGGCTCATCAGACCACGGAGAACCAAACGTCTTGTGTAAATTTTCAGCAGAGTTCAAGTTCAATCCAAGAGTTGTTAGATCGATTCCAAGTGCAAGAGAAGTCAGATCTGGATCACTCATTCTTATTACACTAAGCAAACCAAGCATACCAAAAGGGTCAGGAGCAGCTTGAGCCTGCGCTGATTTCATGCCCTGATCCCTGTATGGCTGACCTAAAGCGGACATTTGCTGCAGTCGAAATTGGGATTGATTCTGATGTTGCTGATACTGCTGGATAAGCTGATCGTATGAGCCAATACCAGAACCAGTACTTGGAGAATTAAGAGGCCGTAAACCCATACCAGGAGGTCCACCAGACTGAATAAATAGAGCAAAAAGCGAGTAAAGTATCACCTAACGCTGTATGAATATGTCCCTTGTAGCCACTACAAATTATGCATGGAAAAAGCTTCACCATAATACTAACATTTAGTCTTCCATATAATAACTCAACTCAGTCATGCTTCAAAAGCAAATGGCTCTTCTGGTAAAATCAAATTTCTGTTTTTGGGATCAACCATGTCCACAAGTACTCAGCAACGAAGGTATAACAATCTCAACTCTCCCCCCAACCCGACCCAAACAAGAATAAGTAAAAAAAACAAATAAAAAGAAACCTCCACATATAAACAGAAGAAGAGGAAACATGTCTTTAAAATTTTCTTAGGACGTCGCCAGCAATGGAGGACCTCAATCATCTCCTTATGCGGAGTGAATGTGATCCATATATCACCTCCGTACCCCCACACCACACCACCCCCAAATATAAAGAAAGAGAGATGAAAATAAACGACGAAGAGTAAAAAACGTATAAGGTAATGCACCTGTTGGTGGTAACTGGAGTGTGATGACGGGAAGACATCTGAACCATGTAAATGTAGTGGATCCTGGTTGTTTACATTTGAAAAAGAGAGACCACTATTACTCACCGATGAGGCATGTTGCTGCTGCTGCTGTGAGCGAAGCGATGAGTATGTTCCTCCCAAGTTAAAACCACCAGATCTGCCCATCTGTTCATTAGATAATGAGAGATAGGGGGCAGAGTCATGAGGCTAAAGCATTAACGATTAATCACAACATTAAAATAAGAATCCAGTATTTCAAAAGTTTGTGTTTACAGAGAAGTGCTGCTGCTGCATCATAGAAATAGTATTATCATGAAGTTGTTCTTTCTGGTGTAGATCCATAGGATAATCAGCATTGCCACCTAAGCAAACATGAGAGCGAATTCCACTTAGTAGATTCCTAACATGCAAAAGCAACTACGGACCCTCTTACATTGTCCCTTTTTCTTTCCCTTTCTAGTCTTCTCTCTAGCTATACATAAAATCAAAATAAAAAAAGAAACAAACTCAGACCTGGAAACAATTAAAGAATAAAGCCCCATAAGCATGCTCAAACCATAATTTGTAGCCCTCCCAGGAGAAAAGAGAGCTATACCCCAGATAAAGCCCAGGACTAGGAAGCAAGTTTAGCTTGTGGGGTGCACCGCCAACCTCATACTAAAAATCGTGAATGTGCATCCATTAACACCATGTTAAAAAAAATCAGATCCGTTGCGATGAAACAAAATCAGATTCCTTTGCGGTGAAAAAAAAACAATTCCTTTCCGATGAAAATAAAATCAGATTCCTTTCCGATGAATTTTTTTGAACAAAATGAAAAATACTCAGACAGAGGTATGCAAATTTGTACTTTCAGCTCCCCCTCGGTTATTTCCTAAAAAAACAGGGAAATGACTCATATTCCTCTATTTCCCTCCGCACATCTTTCCTTTTTCTGACCCCGCCGATCAAATTGTCACACCAAACTTATACGGGAGGAATGGTTTATCAACTAACTTAAGAAAGTATGAGAAGAGCTTTGTGCATGCATATAATCACCTTTAAATCCTGGCAAGGCCGGAAAGTCTTCATTTTGAATGCTGAATTCCTGATTTTGTTGAGCAATTTGTTTTCGCAATGAACCTGAGATTGTTCCTTCCTCAGTATTCTGAATGAATAATTAAATAAAATCACTTCCACAGAATATCAGGAAGGAAAGGCACTTTGATTACCCAATTGCCCTTGAGGTCCTCCAGCAGAACTAGGTCGGCTGCTTAGCTGAGGGAAATCATTGATATCAAATGGAGATCCATCATTTGAATTCATATCATTCAGCATTCCCATGGAATTAAGGTTGCCGACCGCTTGAACATGGTTCTGAGATAGTGGACCACCAGCAGTAGGATATGAATTACCTAACATAGACATTAACTGCGGAGAGGCTGAATCCAAATGAAATCATTAGCACAAACGACAGATCGACCTACCACATAATATACAACATAGGTGCCTAGTTCACCTCAAAACCTACAAATAACAACTTTTTGCAGAATTAATGGCAAAAGCAGCTAAAAGTAAGTTTCATCAAAGTGAATTTACATAATCAAATTAAACAGAATCAAATGATAATGTCTTGTAAACACTGATGAAGTCCTACAAAGGTTTTCAACTTGATGTATATGGTGGGGATAACAAACTCATCAAATGAGGAGCTGAAAACCAACTAAAGGCTCAAATATCCAACAGCTTAATAAGGAGGTCAATGAAGAACGAAGTAGAAATGATTAAAAATTTAAATTAGCTTAATGCAAAAATCAGTTTACTTGTGTTGACAATCTAATTAAATATTATAAGTGTGCTCTCTAAAAGCTTAAGCTTTTAGACGAGATGGTCACACACTTCAACAAAACTAATATTGTTAGGGCTATAAGAAAAAGAATAAAAAGGTTAGGCTAAAGTCATAAGCGGCCCCCTAAATCTGTCCGCATCTTTCACTTTAATACCTTAGTTAAGACTTGTTCCTATTGAACACTTAAACTACTCAAAAAGTGTAACTATTAGACACTTTCCACTGACATGGCATGGGGAGTGTGATACACCGACTCTACGCATGAAAGGCATTTTAAGTCTATTTTTATGTTTTAATCTCTTCTTCTTTATTCTCTCTTTGTCACCCCGTTCCTCCACCTTATGCCATCACCGTCGCCGACACCACCACCATTGTAATCACCTTTTTTTCATCTTCTTAAGATCTGAAAATCACCACTACCATTATCTCCTCCTGCTTTTTCTTTAAATCTAACAACCGCCATTATTGCTACCTTGTTCACCGGAAAAAATGGAGACTGACACCATTGCCACCACTCTCACACGCTCTCTCTCTCTCTATCTTCCTCCCTCTCTTCTACCCGAAAAATTTAGATTTAAATTCTAAAATATCAGATCTACAACCAAAAAGGAATTAGATCTAAAGAACAAAACAAGAAAGAAGAAGCAAGGGGTTTAAGGGACAACCGGCAGGTGGGGCTGGGACCTGATGGTAGGAGAGGGAGGGGTTTGGGTGGGTGGGGCTAGGATTTGAAAATAGGTTTTAAATTTTTTTATTTGGCTAATAATCAAAAAGGTGTCTAATAGGTACACTTTTTAAGTAGTTTAAATGTTCAATAGGAACAACTCTTAAATAAGGTGTCAAAGTGAAAGATGCAGACAAGTTTAGGGGACCGCTTATGACTTTAGCCAAAAGGTTAAATAGGACTATCTCCCTCAGAATTAGTTAGTGGTACATAAAGTGGAAACCACCTAGCGTCTGTAATATACAATTGTATATGGATTCCCTCAGTTTTTTTAATAATGAAGGGATTATCCTCCGCAGTTTTTCGCTTGAGGTACTGTAAATATAAACATAACCTCCTCAATGTTATGGAAATAAAGTGAAAATGTAGATTTACAATCCATATAATTTAGCATCTGAACAAAAATATCCCCATATTTACTCTTCCCTTATTCCCCCTGCTTTCCTTCTTTTCCCCAATTAATGCTAAGCAATAAAGGTGAGTAAAAGGGGGAATGAGAGGATACTCTTATTTTATTTTTGTTCAACCTTTCCTTCTTTATTAAAAAACTTTATTTGATACGGAAGTTTGTCATATTTTGAACTGTGTGTGAGTGGGTGTGTGTGTGGGGAGGGGGGGGGGGGGTGTTGCATTTTTGCTGTTGTATTTTTCAACAAGAGTAAGCTTAGAACCAATCCCACTCTCATAAGGTGGAATGAATTACAAACGGTTTCACTTTAGTTCATAATGAGGTGGTCGTGTATATATTTTCAAAGGTCAAGAAAGTTATGTACCACAAAGCAAAGCTAAGGTAAAATGATTTGTATTTGACCCCCTCAAGAAATGGGAATATAAGACTTTTCATGTTGAAAAACTTCTATCTATAACCAACTACCCAGCAAAGAATATCCTCTTCATTTTTCAAGTTAAAGCTACATAAAAGTTTGAGTTCATATATTTTAGCACAGACCAAAAGAAGATACACAAAGAATATTATTAAATAAGTGTCTTTATTGAATATTAAGTACTTCATCCAAGAAAGAACGAAACTAGCTAAGCCTCTGTGAAGTATGAAAATAACATCAGAGAAAGTTTTGCATATTAAAACCGAGAAAAGACAACACAATGAAGAGAACTAGCCAAACTAGAAGAAGAGAAACTATCTACATTTTAGGTTAATTTACCTTGCTGCAGAACGCCACCCATTAGCCTATTAGATCCTTGAACATTTAAATTTCCAGAACCAGCGTTCGCACTCAAATTTAGTCGAGAAGCAAGACCAGGCACAGACAATCCTGCACTAGAGCCAATGCTTCTACCAATGTTGCCTCCACCGACTATATTTCCAACTGAGTTTGACATTCTTGGACTTGCATTTCCCAAAATTGGGGACATCCCAAGGCCTTGAACGGAACTTCGACTGCCAATTGCTGCAGAGGTTGGAAGAATCCCAGGAATAGAACCCCCAACACCATTAGCGTTACTACTATATCCTGGGTTACCAACAGCGCTCATACCACCTCTACTTGTCGTGCCAGAATGACCATGAGAACTTCCCTGAGATATCTGCAATAGACATAGACAACGCAATGATGGTTGCGTTCTAGAGTTTTTGAGTGGTGTGTGAATAGAGAATGAGAAAAGAGAGGAAGAAACAGATGCAGTAAAAGTTCAGAAACTAATTCTAATCGATGCTTGAAATGGTTTAAACAAATATTGTTAGTATTGTCTCTCAGGAACTTCTCTAGAATCTCCATTTCCAAAATCAAATTACAACATTTCAAAATCAGATCTTTCCATTTTTCAGAAAAGCATTTTCTCCACCATCTCAAGCTATGTTTTCACCAAGTGCAGGAGAGAGACCAAACTAAGAAAATATCAAAATTACCTTCTTAGAGGGACTTATTCTGTTATTTTTCAATTATTAGGTAATCTACTAAACAAAAAAGAAATAGAAATACACAAACCTGTGAAAGGGCTACCGGAATATTATTTGATGCAAAACGACCACCAGAAAGGCTATTCCCTGATTGTTGGACCCCACTTGAAGGGACATTATTTATTGCTGTGTTTCTTGAACCAAGTGTACCCGGCATGTTAGGAACATTGCAACTCCCATGAATGTTATAAAGGCCCTGAATACTTCCTGTGAGGAAGAAGTTTTCTAGTACATTTGCTTCAAAAATCAGAAAGTAATGACAGTACAGAAAATAAACTCACCAGAGTGATGATAAAGAGGGGAGGCTGCACCAGATTGAGAGAAAGATGAAGAAAATGAGCGCCCGGTGTTGTCGGGAAGATTTGAAGTTGACCCGTTCAGAGATGACTACAACCAAATCGAAAAACTTTGAGTGTGGACCACTAAATATCAGAGCAGCCAGCAATACCCATTTCATGCATCAACGGGACATCTAAAACTGATGCGAACAAGAGTATCTAATTCATCAGTCAAAAGGAAACAAATCATATATAGAATAAGAGTTCCATGACTCTTGCATTCCATTATGCAACCACACGCTTAAAAATGTCGAACTTTGACCATGTCTAATATGTGATAGGAATTTCCAGTACTCTTTCTTGTACTGATAGGCAAGATATTCTAGGAAAACAAGAGCCGTCTATATTGGCCATATATATTACTTTGACCAAAGTGTACATCGGACCTGCATTACTGACGTATAATAAAAATAAAATGCCAGGGGATCCATCAAAATCAGATTTCATGTTTTGACAGTAACACAGCCAAAAAAAGTACTCCGCATTTTGGAAGTTCCAATGACTAGCTCAGCACCTCAGACTATTCTGGTGAACCTAGGGGAAAATAGCATGACACTTCGTATTGTTCCTTTACCAAACAATTAATGCCAGTTTTCTCCACAGTGATGCTTATAATCTGCATTTTGTTCCATTGCAAAGTTTCCCTCATAAATTCATTTTAGATGAAAGAATTTAATGTTCAACTCTATACTCCACAAATATGACTAAATGGGGTAACTAAGTCTAAACTCTAAATTGGAAAGATATGTATACGTTGTTCCAAAGGAAACTAGAAGAAAATAACATGACACTCTATTCTTTACCTAATAGCTGATGTTAGTTTACCTCCCGCAAAGATACATATATCTTCGTTCTACATCAAAGTTTCCATTCAAAAATTGATAAAAGGGCAGCCGGATGCATTAAGCTCCCGCTATGGGCAGGATTCGGGAAAAGGTCGAACCATATTGGATCTATGTAAGCATCCTTACCTTGCATTTATGCAATAATGTCGGATTTCCTCAAAAAATTATGTTGGATGAAAAAGGTTATGCTCCCCAAATAGGATTAAATAAGATAACTAAAACTAAGTTCGGAGAAGATATGAGTAACTTGGTTTGAAGGATCTGGAATGACCACCAGATATTTACTGATGTTTATTGGGGAGGCCTAAATGGACATATGGGTAGATATAGTGACAGATCCAACCGAGCATATTAGAATATGGTTATCGCGCTAGGAATGAAAGGAAGACTACTTCAGGGTTTGTATCACCTAGTGATCTAGTTATAGCTAACACCTAGTGTAATGAGAGGGAGTCACACGTGATAACATTTTCTTTTGTGATAAGGTAAACCTGAGAACATTTAAAAGTGAGCTAACTATAAATAAATTTCGTTCTTATCAAAAGAAATGACATGGACAAATATAAGGACTGCAATAATGTACCAAAAGAAGCCCTACCCACCCAACATGAACTAGTATACCTGGATGTGAAGAGAAAAAGTGAGCGAGAAAAAAAGAGGAAAAGAACTGTATGCAACCGAAAATTCAATAGTGGACACTAAAAAGCACACACTAGCATTTACGAACAAACTATTGAAGGAGCGAATAAGGGACTAAAAGCTGATGCATTGGAAGGAAATGACAACTTGCATTGAGAAATTAACAAGTGAAGCTCTAGGTGTGTAAAAGCCGCATCGTGACCACAAAAACCTTGGCAGTAGAACGAGGAGATAAAAAGAATTATCAAAGCACAACAGGACTATAGGAAGTTATTCAACAGCAAAAGAATCCTTTAAAGAGCTAATTTGGTTTTTTTAGAAGGTAAAGAAGCTAATATGGTTATTAGCGAAGCCCAAGGTAAGAACTTAGAATACAAATTAACACGATAGAGAGAGAATGGGACAAAAACTTGAACAATGTTAAATGTATTAACAAATTTCCCAATAAGTCTTGATATGAGATAGTAACATCAGGAGATACTATTTCCATCAATTGCTCGACATGAATTTTTTTTTATGACAAGGGAACCCGCGGTGCGTACAGGATAAACCCCGCTTGTGTAATAGCTCGCAAACCACACAGGAAAGATAACCCGCACTAGGAAAGCCCCGTGCGACGAGCTCGACCCAGAAGGTAAATCCCTTGTTGTCGGGTTTCGAACCTGAGACCGCCATCATGGAAGCCTCATGCTCAACCAACTGAGCCACCCTTGCGGGTTCGACATGAATTACGAGGATTAACTTTAAAGTATAACCTCAACAAGTGTGGGATTGAAGCATAATTATAATTTTTGTACAAAAGAATGATCTAGCACCGTTAACAATACATCATTTAAGTAATGAACATAAAGTGCAAGTTAACCCTGATAGCACGAACAAAATCTTCACCCTCACGGTGACATTAATAGTTCTGAACACCCAAGAAGTAAGGTAGATAGACATGGGCAATATATTCTTCCAAAAAGAGGAAAGTGATAAAAAGAACTCAACTGAAAAATGCAGCAATTACAAGAACACGAGTATCAAAATACAATTGAATCTGTATAGAAAGATGAATACATTGAGTAACCCTGACATTGCAGAAATGTCAAGAGGTCATGCAGAATAGTTTCCTTGTCGTACAGAGGCTTCCTTTTCTTCAAAAAGGTTTTCGGAGAATATTATTGAAGCCTTTCCAATGTGTAATTACTGATTATCTGTAAAGCAGTGTGAATGGAATAGGCAGTCAAAAAATACAATAATATTTACCATCAAAACTATCGAAAGAAGATAACATATTTAAAGAGGGGGGGGGGGGGGGGGACCTTGAGACATCCACCAAGCACATAAATACATACCATAAACATAGGTTGAAAACGTGCTGAAAAAAGTGGGATACAACCTAACCCACCCCTATTCATTTGAGAAAGAAATGGGCAGTTACGAGTCCTAACCACCCATATCCAATGCAGTTCAACAACCGTAATTAACGGTTCTGATCAAAAAGGGCTTGACTGATTTTATATAGGTGTGAGAAAAGAATTGTTCATGTCTTATACATAGTTTACAATAAATAGTTAAAACGGAATTTACATTCTAAATTACTGACACATTCTACTGGATTTCCCTTACAACTTTGGTCAGCTCAAACTCTTTTTCAATGTTCAAGTGTTTTTATTAAGCCATCTTAAAGATCTTTGCATTCCATACAAGAGAAAGAACATGTCAGCACATAAGAACAGTGGAGCATTGTCTCTGCCTTAAAATAGTTCATCCTTAGAATAAAACTCTACAACAACTGATATATTGAACACAATTACAAGAGCTCAATTTCACCTTGAAGATCTTTCCATTTCATACAAGAGAAGAAGACGTCAGTGCATACGAGCAGTGGAGTATCATCTCTACCCTAAAATAGTTTGTCCTTATAATAGAACTCTAGAACAATTGATAAATCGAACACAATTACACGAGCTCAATTTCA
This sequence comes from Anisodus acutangulus, assembly GCA_029783415.1. Lineage (NCBI taxonomy): Eukaryota > Viridiplantae > Streptophyta > Magnoliopsida > Solanales > Solanaceae > Anisodus > Anisodus acutangulus. Next base: position 22,388,619 of record CM056494.1, on the reverse strand, counting down.
CTAGTTCTGTGCAAGGAGAGAGAGAAATTAAACAAAAAGGGAGGTCATTTAAAAAGGTACAACTCATTAAGTTTTAAAACATTGAGTATGGTGATTTTCCATCTCTTTTGGCTCAAGTATAAAAGGAAAAGTAGTATATCTTGGTGATGACATATAAATAGAATTATGAGTAACGTTAAAAAAGTTCACATAAAAAAAGGGCAGCCCGGTGCACTAAGCTCCCGCTATGTGCGGGGTCCGGGAAGGGCCGAACCACAAGGGTCTATTATACGCAGCCTTACCTCACATTTCTGCAAGAGGCTGTTTCCACGGCTTGAACCCATGACTACTCCAAGGCTCCCCTTCATAGATTCTTCATTCTTCACAATTTTTTCTGCAATAACATATTCTACAACTTAATTAGGAAGCATCTAGTAGATACCTATATTGCTCTATTTCCATTTTTAATTAGACCGAATATTGGGATCAAGGTATTAACTCAAGAAGTATCCCCCATTGATTGTGTGCATTTACTCTTTGGCTCCAACTGAAGAAACTCCATAAAGATTTTATCCATGTCTAAGGCAATAATAGAAAGCTGCTTGAGATACTTGAATACGTTAATTGAAATGGCAAGGTCTCAATTCCAGCCTCAAAGGACGTAAATTCGGCACTAGAAATAGAACTCCAGGATTTAAGTCGGTTCTTTAATACACTATTTTTATACTTCAATGCACATCATGTTTTAAGTCAACAGGCAATCCAAAAGCAGTGCGAGTGTAACCTGTGAATGGTTTTCCAGTGACCACTTGACCGGTTTTAACAAATTTCAAATCCATATTTGCTCCATTTCATTACAGGTTGAACCTTTATTTATATAAATAGGCGAGTTTGATATGTTTTACTATGGAGGGCACATCAAATGATTTTGGGTTAAAATTTCCAGCACTAGTGCAAACCAGAAATATACGAGAAGTATTTGAAATAGTTATCATCAACATACACACTGTCATTTCTAAAATTTCAAAACTTTCAAAAAGAATTTGCATATTTGTAGTCTTTATCGTCATGGAACCACCAAATAGGTAACTTTTACACTTTCTTTTTGCTTTAATCAATTTTGATATCACTTACTCCATATGAAAAGAAAAAGCTTCAGATTATTTGCTCCAATTAAATTAAAACAATGTAACATATCCACATCAATCAAAGAAACTAAGATACACAAGATAAATAAGTACCTAAAAATTATCGCCGAAGTAAAACAATTACTTAGTATTTGCCAAATCAGCATGTAAACTGAACAAAAAAAGGGAAAATCATGCAAGCAAGTATAACATTAGATATAAGTTACTACCGAATTCAAACCCTAGCATTTTCTTAACCATAAAACGACATAGAAATCGAGCGTTATATATATGTATATACATAGAAAATAACACAAAAATTGATAAACATAGAGAGAGCTGATAGCGAAGAAAGAAGTATTACCAGAGTAGAGAAAGAGCAAAAAAAAAAACTGAGATCTGTGAGGAGATTGAAGTGCTTGCTACTGATCGAACAAAACAGGAAGTGAAATAAAAGGGCCGAAGACACCCAAATTCTAAAAGCCCAAAAAAAAATGTTCGTTTGCCACATGGCGATTGGGAAGGAGACGCGTGGGACTGATTGACGTAATCTCTCTTGTCCGATTTTACCCTCGCCAGTTGGCGCGTGCTAAATTTCAAATTATCAAGCCCCTTGTTTTTCTTTGACATAATGAACAAATTTGACTAAATTTTGATGTATACATATCTAAATCATATTATATGTGTTAAGAACAGTAATATTGCAATGATGTAGTTAAATTTTAGATCTAAGCATGCATTTATTAGAGGTGATCTCCGTCTTCCTTTTTTCATTCCATTTAAAGTGTAATATATAATGAAAATCTAGACTTGAAGGCTTAAGTTTGATAGAGGTAAGCTCGACTACTCTTGTTCTATCATGGTTTTCTTTAGTGAAATGAATAAATTAACTAAATTTGTTTCAATTATCAATAATCATATTATGTAATATGAATGTGAAAATCTAGACTCGATATATACGCTTGCTAGAAGTGATTTATGCCTCCCTCTTCCGTTATATTTAAAGTGTAACTATAATATAATAAAAAACTAGACTCTGCGACTTTCTTTTTCCATTTTATTTGAAGTGGAGTAATATAGTGAAAAGCTAGAGGCGAAAACATACGTTTATTAGAGGTAATCCCTCCTCCCCCACACACACTCTTATGTTTCATTTGAAGCATAGTGATGAGTCAAACATAAATCTTATGATGGGATCTATTTGAACATGGTGAAAATGACACACGTGGATAAAATAATAACTTAATCATATTATATTTAAAATATATATTGTAATGTGAACTATTGTAATATTATATGCCTAGTATTTTCTTCATTACGTAATAATGAAAAATACTTAAGTCGAAATTTGAACCTAGATATTTTATGAATTCTAAATTTGAATTTTTCTTTTCACATAATAAACATGGATAATGATTAATGAAGCGGAAGTTTCATTGGACAACAATAGTATAGAGAAACACAAAACACACGACATTTACTTCAATCCATTAAACACATGACATATATCTTATGCCATTGACGGATGATCTTCGATATTGGAAATTAAATGAAACAACCGATATTGAAAACTAACTCAAACTAGAAAACGTCCATACTCATTAAATGAAACGTTTCTTTTTACTCAATAAACTAAAAAGGGAAACTAAGATTACATTTCCCTTGATGATTATCTTGAATGATAGACAACCAATATCTTGGGTTTTAATTGTTTAAGCCTTTAAGGTTACATAGCAAATAATTTTCCTTTTTCATAAAGTTCCAGGAGTAAAAGGTGAGATTTTGAGATGGTTAAGTGTTAATATTTTAACCAAAAAAAAAAAGAAGTGTTATACTTATTGCATTAGTTTGTAGTAGACTTGTCCAAAGCTCGGGTCGGGTGGCTTTTTTTTTCTGCTTGCCCCATCCTGACCCTATTTTTTAAAAAAAAATCGACCTTGGCCCTGACCCTTCGGGGATCCTACGGGTCACGGGTCGGCCCTGACCCGTCGTAAGGGGGACGGGATTTGGCGGACTGGGCCGGGTCGGGTCGAGGAATTTTTTATTTTTTTGAAAAAATTGAATTTCCAAAACTGAAATTGACATTCACACCTACACTATCATGAAATTTCTACGTTGAAATATATTGTGTATCGTGAGATGTTTACTAAAGAAAAAAAATTAGAAATCGATTTGGGGGAAAACACAAATTGATCGGGTAAAACGGACATCCGAGCGCAGAGTTATGACTATTTAAAGTTTCACCAATTTACAATTACTTTCTCTCCCTACATTATGCTTCCGTGATATTAACAGAACGACTAATAATATAAACATATAATTAATAATCAACTATCATTTTTATCTTATTTTATGTCGAGCTCAATGTAGATTAGAGCAATACATATATTATAAAAACACTCATTATATCACTTAAATATTAATGACAAAAATATATATAAGTACAAAATAAATATTAATGAAGAAAAAATAATATAAATTATATTAAAAAATACGCGGGTCTTGGTCGGGTCGGTGGTCAGGCCGGTAAAATATTCTGACCCTGGCCCGACCCTACATAAGATCGGGTCCCCGCCTTTTTGGATCGGGTGGCTCGCGGGTCAGCTATAAGCCGACCCTGGCCCTGGTTTTTTTGGGTCGGGCCGGGCGGGGCGGATCCCCGACCCGTTGGACAGGTCTAGTTTGTAGTGACATTTTGTGTGAGTATTACTTAGTACCACATCGCTGGATAGCAAATTAAATGAGGAGCTGAAGCCGTATAAAATAAGAGGCTGGTGCAACTTGGATACATACTTACCTGGACGGGGTTATTGGGCGATCATGAGGGCCCATGGCCTAGGATGGTGACCTCCATTGCACTTTGGAGGGGTGCCCGCCTAAGATCTGCCCAAGTGGCAGAGTCTACGTCATAATTTGTTATTGTGGGGGTCTGCGTTCGCGCGGCTCCTGTCTAATTCTCAAGCCCAATGATTTCTTGGCCCAACTTATTACCTTGGGCTGACCTCTTTTCTGTTAGTAAAAAAGTCTTGCTCTATTGGCCCAACTCATTGTTGTAAATTTGATACCAATTCACCGGCAAAACTTTGAGAAGATGCATCAAGTATGTTTCGGATTAATTATTTTCTGAAGTTAACACTACAATACTACTAGGAATCATCAAATAAATATAAACGTAATGACGTCTTAGTAAATTTTTAAACTACTATTCCAAATATAGTTAATCGTTAGCAATTACTCAAATATACCGTGATTTATTAGTGAATATTCACCGTATATTTTATAATTATGATAGATGTATATTTAAGGTAACTTAGGATTCTAATTGTATTAGAAATCAATCATTTAAGGTAAGTTAGGATTCGTACCATATTAGGAATCAACCTTTGTACAGCTATATATATTGTGAATAATGAAAGGAATCCCTAAGGAAAATTATTATGTCTTACATGGTATCAAGAGCCTAAAACCTAAACCCTACTCTTCTCCTTTCTCCCTCTATTTCTCGGTCAAAACCAGAAAATTCCCTTCCCTCGGCCGGCGGCAACCATGTCTTCCCCCACAAATTCCGATTCATCCACTGACATACTTGACAACCCCTCTCAACGTTCAGTATCTTCTTTTCATCCGGCATTCGCCCTTAACAACATCAAGAATTTTATCCCTATAATTCTTGACCAAGAAGACTGTCAATATTCCATGTGGATGGAACTATTCTACATTCATGCATGTGCATACAACGTGCTCGATCATATTGACGAATTTGTTCCTCGTCCCACTGATGTTACAGACTCAATCTGGCGTCGCCTTGATGCCATCGTCAAACAATGGATCTACGACATCATCTCCAAAGACATGTTGTGCACTATCAACAGCACGTGAACTTTGGGTCCGGCTAGAAGAAATCTTTCAAGACAATAAAAATACTCGGGCCGTGTATTTGGAAGAGCAATTCAACAATACCCGTCTCAAGAATTTTACCAACATGTTCGAATATTGTAAGCAACTGAAATTCATAACCGATCAACTATCCAACGTCGGGACTTCTGTTTCAGAAACTAAGATGGTGCTTCAACTTGTTGCTGGTTTACCGAAAGGTGAATATGACACACTCGCAACAATGATTCAACAAGTCGACCCTCTCCCAAGTTTCAACAAGGCACGTTCACAACTATTATTGGAAGAAACTCGACGTGCTAAACAAGAGGAGCATAATCAAAAGGCGCTAGCCGTTGAAGGAATGACATCACCGACAACCAACACCACCGCATGACCACCAACAGCAGCAGTCCCGCGGCGGAGGTCGTGTCGGCAGAGGTCGCGACAACAACAATAAAGGCAAGGTCCGCGGAAAGGGCCAACGCAGCGATGTGGTGGACAAAGCCAAACCCAATTCTGCACAATTCGGTGCTGGGCGACAGCCAGGCCCAATTCTGCCGCACGATTCGGTGGGGTGACGGCGACAAAGACATGGCCCAACCAGGTGGGCCTCGCGCAAGCCCATACCTAATCGCAGGGCCTGGGGCCCAGCAGCCTTTGGTCGATCGCCTCTTGGGCCCCGCCTCACCACCAGGCAGCCCACCAAAGAAGAAGCTGACCGCCCGCACTGATTTGGGCCAGACCTACACCACCGTGAACCTTCAACAGCCCGACAAAAATTGGTACATGGACATCGGAGCCACATCTCACCTCACCCGGTCGTTAGGTAACCTATCTCAACTACGTCGGTTAAAGTGTCCTCAATTTATTACTGTCAGCAATGGTCATCACATTCCAATTGAAGGTTACGGTAACACACACACCAAACATCCACACCCGCCTTTCTCCCTAAACCACGTCCTTTACACCCCCAACATCATTAAAAACTTAATCTCTGTTAGAAATTTCACTAGCAATAATTATGTGTATGTCGAATTTGACCCTTTTGGTTTTTCTATGAAGGAACTCAATACGGGGAAAATTCTTACACGCTACAATAGTGTGGGAGACATCTACCCATTTGCTCAATCTTCTGTTGTCAGACCGCAAACACCTATATCCCATGCGGCGATCTCTCCCTCAACTTGGCACAACAGACTCGGATACCCCGGAGACCCTGTTTTTACTTTTCTTAGGACTTCTAAGCGTATTCAATGTAATAATGGGAAAATTGCCCATCACTGTTTTTCTTGCCCACTAGGCAAACATGCTCGTCTTCCATTTATGTCATCAAACGGTGTTACTTTTTCTCCATTTGATATTGTTCATGCTGATTTATGGACATCTCCGGTTGTTAGTTCTTTAGGTCACAAATTTTATCTAGTGTTTTTAGATGATTTTTCACACTTTATCTGGATTTACCCTCTGAAATTTAAATCTGAAGTGTTTGCCAAATTTCTTGAGTTTCAAAAATTCATTAAAACACAATTTGAAAAATCTATCACATCTTTTTAATGTGATAATGGACGTGAATTTAATAACTCGACATTTCACAATTTCTATTCTAAATAAGGCATGGTCTTTCGTTTATCCTGTCCCTACACTTCCTCCCAAAACGGTAAAGCTGAAAGAATCATCCGCACCATCAATAACATGGTGCGTACCTTTCTCTTTCACGCCAGTCTTCCACCGTCATTCTGGGTCTACGCTGTCAAAATGGTAGAATACCTCCTCAATATTTTACCAACCAGCACTCTCCAAAACAAGACCCCAACCGAAATCTTATACCGTAGGTTCCCTTCTTATGACCAAATACGCATCTTCAGTTGTCTATGCTACCCCAACATGGCATCCACGGCACCTCACAAACTAGCCCCACACACCACACCATGTGTATTTGTCAGTTTCTCCACAAATCATCGGGGTTACTTGTGCTATGACATAACCACTCGTAAGGTCATCATCTCACGTCACATCACATTCGACGAGACGAACTATCCATTTTCCAACCTCCAAAAACTACAAACCACGGATTACACATTTTTAGATGAGTCTCCTCCGTCTTCTCTAATCCATTCGATGTATCTCCAGCTAGCTTTTCGGGCTTATGATCGCCCAAAGAATAACGCCACCCTTATCATGCGATATCATCACACCCCCTCTATCTCGGTCGAACCTTCTATTGCTCGACCAACCATCGACCCAAGACCACTCATCACCCCCTCCCAAACAGACAATCCACAACCCCCTATCGACCTGCAGATGCTATTGCCTTCAGAACCAACACCTATACCGTTACAAACTCTCAGTCCAGACATACCACTGCCACCTGCCCATCGTATGGAGACTCGTACACAACACGAGATCTTCAAACCCAAGGTTCACTTCAACCTCTCCACACAAACCTTATCACCCATTCCAAAAAATCCAAAACTAGCCAAATTGGACCCTAATTTGAATGCAGCCATGTGCGAGGAGTTCAACGCTTTAACCAAGCAGGACACTTGGGATTTGGTACCTAGACCAGGTGGTGTGAATGTTATCCGGTGTATGTGGCTATTTTGTCACAAGTTCAGAGACAATGTTGACTTAGAGAGGTATAAGGCAAGACTAGTTGCCAATGTCACTAATCAGCAGGAGGGTATTGATTGTGGTGAGACCTTCAGTCCGATTGTTAAACCGGCCACTATTCGGACTGTTCTTAGTAGAGCTATGGGTATGCATTGGCTGATTCATCAGCTTGATGTCAAGAATGCATTTCTTCATGGGGATTTGAAAGAAACTGTGTACATGCATCAGCCCCCTGGCTTTGTTCATCCGGCAGTTCCGCAGTTTGTATGTCGTCTCAGGAAGTCATTATATGAATTAAAACAGGCACCCCGCGCTTGGTATGATCGTTTTTCCAAGTATCTTCTGCAGATTGGTTTTATATGTAGCAGGTGTGATAACTCTCTCTTCACTTTTCACCGAGGTAGCAGCACTGCATATTTGCTATTATATGTCAATGACATTGTTCTTACGACCTCATCTGACGATTTAAAGAATGAAATCATTGCCCTACTCAAAACTGAATTTGCTATGACTGACTTGGACAAGTTGAGTTATTTTTTGGGTATATCAGTGACCAGATCTGCAGCCACTATGTTCCTGTGTCAGCGTAAGTATGCAAAAGAGATAGTGTATAGGGCCAAGATGGCAAATTGTAAAATTATGCTAACTCCGGTGGACTCAAAATCCAAGCTTAGTGCCAATGACGGTACGTCAGTTTCTGATTCCACTCTATATCGGAGTCTTGCAGGTGCTCTTCAGTATCTTACATTCACTAGGCCTGATATTGCATGTCATTCAGCAGGTGTGTCTATTTATGCACGACCCCCGAGAATCCCATTTTGCAGCCCTCAAACGTATTATCAGATACGTTCAGGTCACACTAGATTTTGGATTACATCTATACCCCTTTGTCCCAAACAAGTTGCTCGCCTACACGGATGCAGATTGGGTAGGCTGCCCCGACACACGTCGCTCCACCTCAGGGTACTGTGTATTTCTTGGGGATAATCTTATCTCATGGTCCGCCAAGCGGCAGGACACAATATCCCGTTCGAGTGCTGAAGCAGAATATCGCGGAGTTGCTAATGTCGTTGCTGAGATCTGTTGGCTCCGAAATCTTCTTTTGGAGCTCCAGTGTCCATTACGCAAAGCATCTATAGTCTATTGTGACAACATATCTACCATCTATATGTCACATAATCCGGTCCAACATCAGCGGACTAAGCATATTGAGATGGATATCCACTTTGTGCGAGAGAAGGTTGCCCGTGGTCAGGTCAAAATTTTACACGTGCCTTCCTCTTATCAATATGCAGACATTTTCACAAAGGGACTACCGCGACAACTCTTCACCGACTTCTGATCCAGCCTTAGCGTTCGGCCTCCTCCCGCTCCGTTTGAGGGGGAGTATTAGCGAATATTCACAGTATATTTTGTAATTATGATAGATATATATTTAAGGTAACTTAGGATTCTAATTGTATTAGAAATCAACCATTTAAGGTAAGTTAGGATTCGTACCATATTAGGAATCAACTTTTGTACAACTATATATATTGTGAATAATGAAAGGAATTCCTAAGGAAAATTATTCTGTCTTACATGATTAAAAGAACTCTTAAGAAGAAATAATTATTGACATGGTTAATTATCACTTAAGAATATTATCCTTCCTAGACAAACATAGCAAGTGAACAATCTAAATGAAACTTACGCACGACAAAAGCATAGCAAGTGAACAACCTAAATGAAACCAACCTTAAAGTGGTTGTTCGACAGTCAAATCTTATATATTAATAATAATAAAAATTATTTTATATATAAATAATTTATTCAGAATTCAATAAGTAAAAAAAATTATGATTCAAAACTCATCAACTAAAAATTGTTACACCGCCTCCGAATCTTTAACACTATACTGTAACGTATCCATATATGTCATATTGTTTATCTGTTAAATATGATTGTTTCGAGCAATGCATGTCGTCTAATAAACGGAGCTTCATACGAAGGTCCTTAAATCTAAAGCATATATATTGCTCTTATTATTTCATCATGCGATACACAAGTGTGTACAAAGAGTAGCAGTTGGCTGGCAGCAGGATTGAAATCACGGCTAATCCAGTGCTATCACCTACATACATGATTGTGTTCTAAATATAAAAGCATAATACACATAATTATACTTTTTCCACCCACACCTCTGGCAAATTAAAGTCCAGTAAGAATAGGATGGATTAGTATTACGTACGATAGAACTTAGTTAGAGAGTTTAAAGCCTTTCATTCCGTTCTAACCTATGGACACGTACAACATTTATAAGTAATAAGTTATAAAATAATTCGTACCATCACATAGCGATGACACTGATAGAGGGAGTATGTTTTAATCAATTTTCAACAAGAAAAAAGCAAACTTTTATACCTTCCCATATCAGCCACCAATTTTCTGTGTTATTGTGTTAATTGTTATAGTCAATGGGGAGGAGTTAGAAGGCAACTTACAAATTGACTTTTGCCCCTCTGTCATAGGTGTTCCAGAAATGTCTTGTAATTGAGTAAATAGCTCTACGAACAAATGGATCCTATCGATGATTTGGTCGATTTAGTAAATTTGTCCTAAACTCTATATTTGTAGTATGAAATTTATCGTATATGTATAAATTTAAATTTAAAATTCAGTTATTAGAACTTGAAGTCATAGGATTCAGAACTTATAAATTCAAATTCTTAATCTGTATCTATATATTATCTCGTGTGTTTATTTGATGACCCTCGTCTCTTTTAAGTTGTTTATGCATTTCTAATTTCCCCTTTTCCAGATTCGTGCTCTATTTTTGGGTACATAAGTAGGACTTTCTTTTTCCTGATATGACTAATTGTCGTTAATTAGACAAACATTAAGCAAATTTAAATCTCAAGAAATTAAGTTCAGGTTAACTATAACAAAGCGTCACAAGACTTTTGTTGAGAAAGACTCTGTATAGTTGATAATTAGAACATTTTATTCAATGTAATGGTACTCTATATCTGCAACATATATTGTGAAGCCCCTAGACTAGAACAAGTAATTAAACAAATGCTACTGCCAGAACCTGAGTGAATGAAATGGCAATGAAGTCTCTGTTTGCTAATGATGATTAATTGCGTGCACTAAGTAATAGTCACATAGGGACACAAACATTTACACTAAATTATGACATGATATGACACTCACAAAATTAAATTAAACTTGCTTTCTAAGCTCCATTGTTTTCCAATTTCATCACTAAAAACTTTATTATTATCCTTTTTCAGGTTGGTCCATTCCCTTTTTGGTTCTTTTCTTTTGGCTTACTTCATCTCTTCATCATACTTTCCACCGAGTTCCTTTTTTTCCCCTTCAAATATAAAGTGATACATATGATAATGACTTTAACAGAACTAATTATATTGTCGAACGTGATAGGTGCAATAAATTAAATTTATAATTAAAAGAATACGATTAGTGACGAATGGACTTTAATTCTATGCAAGTAAACAAATGTCAAAAAGATAATGTACGTAGAACTTTAAGGCGTTAAATTATTAACTATTTAAAAAGGAGAATTCCTTTTGGTAAAGACTGTGTTTGGATAATCCAATTATGTGAATATGGCTTAGTACTGTTGGGAAAGATGAAAATGGTATATCTTGTAGGATAAAGAATGAAGCAATTTTCTACTTGTATAATTTGTAGATAAGAAGCATACGATCAATAATCAAGTTTCTTCTTCAATCATATCACTAATACCTTTAGTCAATATAAGAATCGAACCTTTGAGAGACTTATTTTTTTCTTTCCTGGCAAAAGAAGCTAAAGCTCACAAAAGAAAATTAGAGTTCAAAACTTTTGCAATTCCTTAAAAAGGTAATAATATACGTAAGTCATGCTTCCTACTTTAAGAATTAGAAAGAATGGAAAAAAAAAACCTATATAGCTATACGTTTCCTTTTTCTCATTCTTCTTTAATTAAAGATAATATGACGATAATATTGTCTTTAATTATCTTTCTCATTTCGTATAGTCCTCGACAATTTTGTTACAATTTGAGATCGCATGGGAGTGGATGACCAAGCACAACGGAGTCTGTGTCCATGTAATAACAATCATCGTGCTCCCCTTTATTTGAATACCCACTTATGACTTTAATTGTTATTACTTTTGCGGGAGCTATGACGTCATTTCTTGAGGTAACCACTGAAATATTATAGAATGATCTAAAGAGGATCATAGCTTATTCAACGTGCAGTCAGTTTTGTGGAAAAAAATGCTAAAGAATATATATGGAACTCCACTATTACTCCAGTACCGGTGGAAACTAGACTTATCAACCTTTTTATTCTTATACAAATGTAATAAACTAGAGATCGCACGTCTAGATCTCTTTCTTTGCTTTGCAATAGTTAGCATTGCTTACCCACAAGCTAACCTAAATCACAAGCAAAAAAATTTAATGATACAATTAAATGTCAAACCGTTATCATTCTTTAGAAATTCAAACTTATTTACATGAAATTAAACTAAGAAAAAATAAACTACAAGAGAGCAAGTGAGCATTGACAGAGAACCCATACTGTTTGGAAATTTTCTTTTTATATATTTTATACGCATAATATATTCTTATAAAAAAATGTACATGTACACCATGCTAACATCTCTTAAAAAATTACCCCTAATACTATAAAATAAATAACAATGTCAGACAAATATATAAAGCTTCAAAATCACATAAGTCTAGACTCAAACTACTAATTAAAAGCTTAATATAACCAATAAATAAGATCGCTTCACCCAAGAAAAGTTTTAATTTCCTTGATCGCGAATTAACATCATACCATAAAATGACATTTTTGTATTACATCTGATCAATACTACATACATTAATTACCATAATATTCGGTTCCATAGATATATGCAAAACAACATGCTATTGTTGTTAAAAGAAACACACAAAAACCAAAAAGGAGAAAAAAGAAATGAAATATGGAAAAATATTTAAATTACTAGTACTAATTAATAATTAACCAACCACATCAACTTTGATGGTGCACGATAGTAGTCGCCGGAAAATGGAGGCAAAAGCAGCGCACGGTATCTCTTTAGCCCTTCTAAACCCTTTACATTTTCTTCTTCTCTGGCCACCACTTGAATTAATATTACTACCAGTAATATTATTATTACGACCTTTTTTCTTTTTCCCATAGCATTTCATTGATGTTTTCTCGTTTACTTTTTCTTCTTCTCTTGAAAAAGTGTAGCTTCTTAAGTATAGTTGCCTGCATGAAATACTGTCCACCATCTTTGGATGAATATTGTGAGTGCTATTGTGGTTCATTCTTGAACTAACGGACTTAATAAACTCGGCGTCGGATTCCGGCCATTTATAGAGGTTTATATATGTGGCTCTTACCGGTATTGCTTTGGTGGCGATGTCGTTAACGCAAGTTGATATGCAGGCGGATGCCATGATCTTAATTTTCTGGCAAGTGTAGTATGAGTACCGAAAATAAATGCTTGGGTTTAAGCGATGTTTTTGTTTTTGTGTGAAGGAGAATATAATAGGGAGTGGAGAGAGGAGGTGAGAGAGTCATGTTCTTGGGGTTGAGAGAACTATATATACATATGATGGAGTGGTGGAAGATTAATTCAAAATTACAAAATTTCTTATATGGAGATAAGTTTTTTTTTTACTTAAGTTATACTTTTTTTCATCTCACTTTAAATATCTTAGTTTAAACTAGGAGTGGCTAGTGGGCCGGGCTCGGGTTTGGCGGGCCGGATCTGGCGGGGTCGGGGTTGGGGCGGGACGGGAGAAGGGGCGGGGTGGGTGCAGCCGGGCTCTGGCGGGAGTCGATGCAGCGGGATCGAGCAAGTCCGTCCGATCCCGATCCCGTCGGGCTCGGGTCGGGGCGGGCTCGGGCTCGGGTCGGGATACGGCGGGTTTTCATTTTTTTTTTTTTAAATAACATATGTATAAAAAAAACTCAATAAACAAAACAAGATAGTGTAATAAAAACATCTCAAGACTGTTTTTGTGCCTCTTATATTATTTAATAGACATATGATTTTTTTGTAATACAAATACAATTGTCTAAAATCTAAATTGCAACTTTGTGGTGTTGTCCAAAAGTTACAAATTACATAATAAAATTACAATTAAAAAAATTACATTCTCAAAAAAACCTGTTCTAATTGCTTGATGATTTCATGTGGTTCTTCGGTTGGAATTGGTATTTGTTGGTCAAATTGATCCACGTCGCTTCCACTACCTTCGGTTAAGATTTCGTTGTAGTTTTCATCATCTTCTTCGTTGATCTCCGGTTGACCGCACCTTCTCCGCTCCGCTCGTATCCAATCTCTGAATAATACTGCAATTTCCAAGCTGTCTCCAGCTAATGAGTGTCTGTGGTCTCCTATTTGATATCTGCCTGCAGAAAAAGCGCTTTCAGACGCAGTTGACGACGCTTGAATGTTCAAAACATCTCGAGCCATCATTGAAAGTGTCGGAAAGGTCTTCTCATTCCCCCTCAGTATTTCAGCAAGTCTTTATGTCCATCTTCATTGATAACTTCTTGATACTGATGCAGAACCCCGCAAAACAAAAATATCCAACTCGCTAATTTGGTTAGTAGTAGAGGTGCGACCGCACATTCTATTTCTCGAGGCTTTCAATACTAGCGCGAAACATCATGTCTTTTGTGAGGTTGTATTGAAGATGAAGAAGATGGTATGGAAGTCGGTAAGTTACTAGCGTTTTTTTGTTGATAAAATCTATATATATTTTTGCATTGGTGTTCTACGCTAGACAATACTTCTTCTTTAGTTTGTTCAATAGGTGGTGGGTGATTTAGATTTTTGGGACTTGGAGGTGGTAGTACTTCTATACAATCGTAAATAGTTTCAATTAGTGATTTAGTACCGTCTATTTTAATAGTAGGATTTATCTGAGAACCAATAATATAAATAGAGGGAATAGGAATAAAATATTTTTTTATTTTGAGAAACATTTTTTTAATAGCTGCCTTATAAGCTGATTTTTCCATATATTCACTAAGTAATAAAAATATTAGAGTTATATAAAATAACATAGTTGAAATAGTAGGATAATATATACCGAAAAATTCTTTTGTTGCTTGAAAAAATTTCTCTAAAAATACAATAAGTTCGGAAATTTTTTCCCAATCACTATCTAAAATCATATCAGCTGGCTTTTTATTATGAGAGTTAAAAAATAAAGTTATAGGTAATTTATAGTCATAAGCAACAAGTAGTTGCTCGTATAAAGAATTCCACCTAGTGGATACTTCTTGTGGAATTTTTCTAAAAGGTAGTCCACAATCATGACAAATTTTTTTATATTCTTTTCTACGTTGTACTTTATTACTTTTAAAAATAAAGTTTATAGCAAATTGTATTTTACTAAGAATGTCTTCAAAAAGTGATAGACCATCCTTTACAATTAAGTTATATATATGGCACACACATTTTATATGAAAATGGTCTGGAAAAGACGGAGTTAAACTATTTTTTAAAATTGTAATTGCGTAATTGTTATTAGAAGCGTTATCTAATGTAATAGTCATAATTTTATCGGTAATTCCGTAATAATCGCACACTTGATAAATATTTTCTGCAATAAAAGTACCAGTGTGCCTATCATCTATATATCTATACGCTAAAATACGTTTTTGCATAGACCATTTATAATCTATCCAATGACAAGTTACAATTAAATAATCATGGCCGTTAGTACTACGACCTATATCAGACGTGATGGATACTTTGCCATTAAAATGATATAATGAAAAACGTAAATATTGTTGATATTCATGCGTGAATTTAAATACATCTCTCTTAACAGTTGATCTAGGAAAACCATTAAAAGCAGGATTATATATATCTCTAATGTAATGAATAAAACCGGGAGATGAAGGAAATGAAAAAGGCAAACCCTCCACAACAACTAATTTTGATATTGCTTCCCTATCTCTATGTTTATTGTATTTAGGGCCTACAATTCCCCCCGTCATAGGGTTAATTTGACCTTGTACTTGGTCCGGGACAATATTAGTATGTGAACCTTGTCCTGATGGAGCGGGCGTTTGCGCACCCGGTTTTGAAGCCTGGTATTGGGCATACCTAGCTGGATGAGCACTTACTACGTGTCTAATTAAACCCCCGTCCCACCGTGACCTTTTCCAGCTTTTAAATTTTAAAACATTTTTACAAATTTTACATATGGCTACTTGATTCTCTACGTCCCTATCAAAAATGTCCATGCATCTTATTTTAATGGTCGTTTCTTTGGACCTCGTCTCATACTAGGGGGAATAGGAGGTATTTCAGTTGAAGGTGCACTAGTGGGTGTGTTGTCATCAACATTAGTGGGTATATCATCTAGATCATCGTCTAAATTAAAGTCTTCTTGAGTTCCAGAAAATAGCTCCTGGTCTAAATCTAATGGTATTGTAGAAAAATGTTGAGTATCAACAAAATCATCCTGTGTAGGAATAAGATGACTAGAAGAAGTACCCTTGCCCTGGTTGCCCCTACTAGAAGAAGCACCCTTACTCTTACCCTTAAACATACCTTTTAATCCTTCTATTTTAATTATGTTAATAAATAAATAAATAAATAATTAAAGACAATAAAATTAAGTGATCTAAACTAAATAAACAGACAATAATAATTTAATGAAGGAACGAATGTATCAAACGCCGACGTAACGTCGACGTGTAATCGAGAGGTTGAAAATTAAAACTTTGCTCGATGGAAGATCCTCAAGCTAGTTCCCAACTTCACTACCAATTCCCAAATGAATAAATAAAATTGAATATTTAGCAAACAATGTAGACTTGTAGAGAGATATATTGAGAAATTAGAGAGATTGTAGGAAGATTTGTGAGAAAGATGAAGAGAAAATGAGTTATTTATAGTTGAAAAATTGGGTTAAAGTGTAAATATAATAACTTATGGGTTAAAAATAAATATTAAGGGGTAGGGGTTGGGGAGGGGGCTAAAATGGCCGTTGGCCAACGGCCATAATCTAAAATGGTCGTTGGTGCAACGGCCATTTTTGCAAAGGGGCGGGCTCGGGGTCGGGGCGGGCTTGGGTCTCGCGGGACGAGACATCGTCCCGTCCCGAGTTCGAGTCCCGCCCCCGTAATTATTTTTTTTTGGCGGGCTCGGGGCGGGACCGGGGCGGGCTCGGGGCGGGCTCGGGACGGGGCTCGGGTCGGGTCGGGCTGTCCCGGCCCACTGGCCAGCCCTAGTTTAAACTGAAACAATGTCAGAAAAAAAAAAGACTGAATACATATATAGCTCCTTAAATTTGTAAGATATTCCAGAATTTTAACTAAGGACATTACCTATTAAACACTTGAAGTAAAGGTAAAGTGTGTCTATTAAACACTTGAGGCTGATTTAGAGCGCGTCAAGTTCTTCAATACACCAATGTGGCATGTAAAATAAAATTTAAAAAATCTAATTTCTAGCATTTCTCCGTCTTCTTTCATCTTCCGGTGCTCGACGGCTATGATATTTCTCCAATTTGATCAACTCTTTTCTTTTTCATTTGTCTTCTCTTTTCATAGTTTTCTTTAACTCTCTATTGATGAAGCTAAATTAAAGTTCAAGTACATAGAGCATATGCAATATTATCAATATCAAAATCAGCAACTGCTGTTTCACCCATAACCAGGTGATCTTCTGCTGGTCTTTTTCCCCACAAAAGCAGCACCCTCTAGTATCCTCCGGCGATAAAAATCCTGTTGGAAATTTACTAATGTGGAATTAAGTATATCCCATTATTTATGACTCAAACACTTGGGGGCCCGCACGGAAACGTCGTTTCCACACACGTGCACACGTAGTGCCAAGTATCGCAAATTTCATTAGTGAAAGAGATATTGGTACATATGTAATACGTTTGAGACATAGAATGATGGACGGTTATTGACCAAGTGACAAAGTATTCCACGTTGGTAAACGAAAGAAGAAGTGTACGAAGTGTAAGATGAATCGAGTCGGAAATAGCCGCGGAGCCGTAAAGGGCTGCGGCACTGGAGCGCCACGGCACTAATTGGGTGGCCAGTCAATGGAGCCACGACGCTAATTCACAGAGCCGCGGCGCTTCGGAGGCAGAATGCTGCGACGGGAAGTTGGAAAGTTCTGACCTTTGGGCTGGTTTTGGAGCATTGAATCTCCATTACTTGGCACATGAATTCAGCCATTATTTGGCTGAATGGATGTAATCCCTCAATAAGTGTCATTATATTGGCTATTGAAGGTCTTGAGTTGTCTAGTTGAGGTGTCATCTCCTTACACTATAAATTGAGGCATTTGGCTCAATTGTTCACTACACTTAGAAAAATACTACAGAATTTTTGAATTCATCTTCTTCCTCTCCAGCAAGTTTACTATACTCAAAGTTCTTCAAGAGTAACACTTGAGTTTCCTTTGCTCAATTGTTAAGTTGTTGTTGTAGTATCTTGGGAGACTATTGCCCGACAACGTAAAAGGAGATTTACTGGGCAATCTTGTCTTAAAGACAGAGTGTCATCACTCGATTCAGCAAATCACACAAGGAGTTTGTTTCATTCTTGATTTCCAGTTTTGTTGTAATCTGTTAAATATATACAATATACACACAATATACACAATATATTGCTCTCTGGTTTTCTCCCCTTATTACCGTATATAGAGTATATAATTTAGGTAAAGTTTAGTCTCCTAGTTTAGGTAATGTTGTTGTGTAATTAGTATTGTACACTTACCTTAATAGTTGTATTGCCATAATTGTATAGTTAGTATCCAAGTAGAATAAGGTTTTAGGGGTAGAATAGGAATATGATTCTCCTATTATGAAAATATATAAATTGTATATATAGCCTTTCAATTAATGAAAATAATCAAGGGATTATTTCTTTCATGGTATCAAGAATCTAGGTTTATTTTCTCTCCCAAATTCTCTAATTTTTTTCCGTCGACTCCCTTGCAAATTCCGAGACCTTGCACTCGATTTTTCATGCCGACGAGAACCCCCTTCTTCCCAATTTTTCTCCCTAATCCCTCAATCACATATTGTTCTATCAATATGTCTACACCCCGGAACATGTTTCATCATGCCCTTACAATTTCTAACATCAAGAATAACATCTCTCTTGTTCTTGAAATAGAAAACGTCCAATATGCGACGTGGGCCGAACTGTTAAAAATTCACGCACGATCGCATCAAGTCATCCATCACATAATCCCCGCGGCTCCTGAGGATACGGAGGTGCCGAAACGTGAGGATGATCCTAAGTTGTGGACGACTCTTGATGCTAACGTCCTTCAGTGGATATATTCCACAATTTCTACCGACCTTTTGCAAACAATTATTGAGTCTGACACTGAGGCACATGCGACTTGGGATAGACTGCTTGATATATTCCAAGATAATCAAAATTCTAAAGTCGTTACCCTTGAGTAGGATTTCTCTCACGTCAATATGGAAGATTTTCCTAATGTTTCGGCTTATTGCAAAAGATTAAAGGAATTGGCGGACCAACTTCGCAACGTTGGTGCTCCAATTTCGAACAATCGTTTGGTCCTCTTTTTGGATGACTATTCTAAGTTTTTATGGACTTTTCTGATAGCGAAAAAATCTCAAGTTTTTTCCATCTTCTTAAAATGTAGAGCATTCATTAAAACCCAATTCGAACGAGAAATTTAAAATATTCAGTGTGATAATGGCAAAAAATATGACAATGGGGTGTTTCGGGAATTCTGTGCTAATAATGGGATCAATTTTCATTTTTCTTGTCCTCATACATCTCCACAAAATGGGAAAACCGAAAGCAAAATTCATACCATAAATAACATTGTCCGAACTTTATTGATTCATGCTTCCGTACCCCCGTCTTTTTTGGCATCATGCTCTACAAATGGCTACATATCTCCTTAACATAATTCCTTCCAAAGGTTTGACATATTCTTTCCCCCCTTCAAATTTTATATAATAAGCCTCATTCGTATTCACATCTTCGGGTCTTTGGGTGTTTGTGTTATCCGTTAATCCCGTCCACCACAATTAACAAACTTCAGGCCCGGTCCACTCCGTGTGTGTTTTTAGGTTTTCCGTTTAATCATCGTGGTTACAAATGCTTTGATTTATCCTTTAATAAAATCATCATTAATCGTCATGTAATTTTTTATGAATCCCAATTCCCGTTTGCTAAGGGTAGTACTCCCGTGCCAAATTCGTATAATATTTTAGATGATGGTATATCCAGTATATTATTCACCATTTTTCGGACGTCTCCCGCACCTAAAATTCCTCAGCGGGCCCACTGCCCCATCACGAGCTACAATGCTCAGTATAGTCATTGGGCCAATTTCAGGGCCAGTCCAGCCCACTTCTGAAACTGGTCCAGTCCTTGTTTACCGTGTTGGGCCAGCAGGCCCACTGCCTGCTGTCCAGTCCGTTCCGAGTCCAGAAAATTCCCAAAATCTGCCCAATTCTTTCTCGAGTCATAGACCGGTCACTCGTAGTCAACGGGGTATTTTTAAACCAAAGAGACATTTTAATTTACATTCTAATGTTCTTAAATCACCCTTACCCCGTAATCCCGTGTCTGCGTTAAATGACCCGAATTGAAAAATTGCTATGACCGATGAATATAATGCTCTTATTGATAATAAGACGTGGCAGTTGGTGCCTCGTCCATCTGGTATTAATATTATTAGGTCTATGTGAATTTTTGCTCATAAAGACAATTCAGATGGTTCATTTGCACGACATAAGGCGCGGCTTGTGGGTGATGGTAAGACTCATCAGGTTGGTGTGGATTGTGGTGAGACGTTTAGTCCGGTGGTCAAGCCGGCTACCATTCGCATCGTGCTTAGCTTGGCTCTTTCGAAAGCATGGCCTATTCATCAGTTAGATGTAAAGAATGTTTTCATACATGGTGATCTTAAGGAAACAGTCTATATGCATCATCCTTTGGGATTTAAGGACCCCGAACATGCTCATCATGTCTGTTTGTTGAAGAAGTTCTTATATGGGCTTAAGCAGTCTTGACGGGCCTGGTATACGCGGTTTGCCGACTATGTTCGACTATTGGTTACGTAATTTGCTATTGGAGCTTCATTGTCCTATTCAGAAAGCAACCTTGGTTTATTGTGATAATGTTAGTGCCATTTACCTTTGTGGTAATCCGGTTCAGCACCAACGCACTAAACATATCGAGATGAACATTCACTTTGTCCGCGAAAAGGTTGCTCGTGGTCAGGTACGAGTCTGCCATGTCCCGTCAAGGTATCAAATTGCTGACATCTTTACAAAGGGTCTTCCCTCGGTCATTTTTGAAGATTTTAGGGACAGTCTCAGCATTCGAAAATCGTCCGCTATGACTGCGGGTGTGTGTTAAATATACCAAATATACATAAGATATACACGTTATGCACGTGTATATCCTATGTATATTTGGTATCGGATGGTCACAATTTTTATGCATTATTGTACAAAGTTTTGTATAGTTGTAATGTACCTTAATTAATCTTGTACTATTACCATAATTGTATAGTTAATCTCCAAATAAAATAAGAAATTATTTCTTTTCAAAAATCACCTTAGTACTGATGAGAGAAAATCAAATCATTATACCCTCTAAGATATCCATCACAAATAGAAAACTATCTATCTATCTAAGTGATGTGACATCTTTCTTATGCAGTTATTGAAATTGTCAATTTTTAAACCTTTTTCTCTTATATTTCTTCAAAATATTTGCTAAAATTAAAATCACTCTATCATTAAGTCTACAATTGTCCACATTCATTGCTAAATTAAAAGGGAAAGGCAATAAAAAAGGTTTCTATTTGCCTTTTAAAATGAAAAATAAAAAAGCAGTGATCTGTTAAAAGCAAAAATCAACAGTCCTGTCTATTAAAGTTCTTTTTGTAACAGTCCTTCTGTTTTTAAATACTCTTATTTTTTAATATTTTTTTTTGATAATTAAGGTCTCCAGGCTTGCGCCTGACTACGTCCTGGAGGTAATAGCACCGGTCCTTCAACACTATTACCAGGTAAATCGCGGGATGTGCTCCGGTGGCCAGTTTTCTGGGAGCGTACAATTGATCAATGAGACACGGTCAAATTCCCCAACATGCAGAGTTTCTTCGGGCTTGCGGGGAATCGAACCCACGCTGTCCCATGCCAGAGCGCCTTATAGCGCCCCTGCTTTGCCACTGGACTATGCCCCGGAGGACTCAATACTCTTATTTTTAACTACTTGGCAAAGAGGATTTATAGATTCATGTTGTTTATCTGAATTCTCCAGGTAAGCATTTTTTTTTTAATGATTTTGAAATATAGTTATTGTCTTTCATGTTTTGTTGGTGTTCATGTTTGTTCATATTCCAATCTCAGTGTTCTGCCTGCAAGATGAAGGTATCTCTGATTATTAACTATTCCCTATTTAATATTTAAGATTTTGCCTTTTTGTTATTTCACAATTTTATTCCTTTTTGGGTATTGGATTTTTTTAGACTCCATTGTTCCTGAACATTCTTTTTCGCTGATATTTTTTTTTCTTTTGATTTGCTAATTAGTATTTGGATCTTTAGTATTTTTGGTCAGGTTATGTTTGATTCATAGACAATTTGGCAGAGGTTACTGTGGGTCGAACATACCATTGTGCCAAGTTAACTTTCTCACAGGAACCGTACGGTACAAAGAGGAAAGATGTAAACATCAGATTAAATTATATCTTGAAATTATGATTACCCGCCAACATTCTTGTAACTCATTATTGGTTTGTGCAACTATGTTACTGTCTAAAAGTCAAGATTGTTACCCTTATATATTTTTGTTGTTTTTTTTTTTCATATGTATGTCTTGTATATTTATTTCTTTTTAATATTTGATAATAATGGTTTTTTGTTATGTATAAAATAAATTTGTAAAAAAAATATGTTCAGCCGCATGAACGGCGGACAAATTAACTATAGTAGAGTAAATAAGGAACATAAGATTCATTCTTAGCTCAAGATAACATTAATTGAAGATGCACACTAAACCCCATTAAGAATACAATCAAACACACACCTGATCATAGGTGGTCGCGCGTTAAGTTGGGCAGTATGTTTTTCTTATGTCGTCATTTTAAAAAATGAGTATTTAGATCACAAAGGAGCATTGCAAGTAACATAGGCGTAAATTGCTGCTCTTCAGCACTCTAATTGAACCGCAATGACATATATATAAGCTTGACAAATAATAATGGACTTTTTAAGTGCAAAACAACCATAAACATACGGAAGCAAAAAAATAACTCAAAATTAAATCTGGAAATGAGAGCCTCTACAAAACAAATTAGAGAGTAAGAATCATCAGAAAGCAGCATTGTCACTAAGTACACACATAATGGAACTACAAGCTTATATTGACTGAAATATATATAGAGGTTTCACATTATTAACAAAAATTATTGAGGTTTTCAAATGCAGATATCTTTGTTATATATATGCACAAATAGTATATGCTTGAAAACATCAATATTGAATTAAAGGGAAAGATAGAATAAGAGATGGTTAGTTCTTGAATCCTACTGTCAACACACATTTTTAAGTTCAGCAAATTTCAGAATATCTGAGAAATGCTTATCTTACAAAATAACTACTCCTAATACTAGTAAATGTTGGAAATTTGCCTTTGGCGGGAGTTGCGTCCAACCATCTTTAATGACTTAAACACTAGAGCTCCGCATGTTGGAACCTTCGATTCTTCACACGTGCATAATCTACTAAGTAAGTAGATGACCGTAGGGCCAAGGATCATCAAATTTCGTTGAGAAATGAAAGAGATATTGGTCTACGAAGTGAGGTGTTTGAAGCATGGAAAAAGGTGTTAAAGAGCAATCCTCCCTCATCGGTGGGGGAAGAAAGATTTGTTTAGTTAATAAGTATCAAAGTTGGCTTGGGGTTTGGGACCCCAAGGGGTATCCCATGTGTTTAAAGGAGGGAGGACCTAGATGTGCTTCGGTTCGAGGATAAGCCCACGCTGCCAAGTGCGGTCACGTCACGGGTCAGTGGGTCGTGGCTTCTTCTGTCATTTATTTTGGGCAGAGAACTTAGCTGTTGGGTTTTTGGAACGTCAACAGCCTTAATATGCATTCAATTCAGTCATTTATTTTGGCTGAATAACTCTCCCTAAATGCCAATCCGTTGCACATCAATTCACCATTTATTTTGGTGAATTACTACCTCCATAATTACCATTACTTGGTCAGTAACAACAATTATGTGGGCAGTTGGTAAGACCTCTCCTTCAACTATATAAAGGACCCTTTGCACAATTGTTGAGACACACAAAAACTGAAACGAAATCAGATTCTTCCTACATTCAGCATCATTTCATTACTCAAAATTCTGCAAGGTAGTATTTGAGTTTCCTTTGCTCAATTGTTCAGTTGTTGTTTTATCTTGGGAGACTATTGTCCAGGACGTAGAAAGGATACATACGGGGCAATCTTGTCTTAAAGACAGAGTGCAATCACTTGACCCAGCATACCAAAACTGTTCTAGTTCTTGTTCAAGTTCATTGAAATTTTAGTTTATTGTAATTTCATTGTGTTGTAATACTTACCAGTTACTCATTTTCGTTTCCTGCATCTTTGTAAACAACAATTTTAAGACAAGATTTTGCTTGCTGTAACTGTTTCCAAATATGGCTGGAAACATGAATGATGATGTTGTTGTTGCTGCCAATCAAGGCAGCAATTCTGCCAACCCTGCTATTGCCGCTACTGTTCAAGGCAGCAACTCCGCTGCCTTCCCCACTGCTGCCCAAGGCACGTCAGCTACCTTCCCGACTGATGCTGCTCCACCTTCTGCTTTCCACCACGAACGCCCTGAAAAATTCATGGGCTCAAATTTTAAGAGATGGCAGGAAAATATGTTGTTCTACTTAACTGTTATGGGCATGACCCGGTTCCTAACGGAAGATCCTCCAAAATCTGGAGATGAAATGGACTATTCGCCTACTGAAAAAGATGAAGGGGGCCTTGGTATCCATGTCGTTAATGACATGAAGATGGTTCTTGATGCATGGAATCTAGTGATTTCATGTGTAAGAATTACATATTGAACTGCTTGGCAGACCCTCTCTACACGGTCTATTGCACCGTTGACACTGCCAAAGAGCTGTGGGAAAAACTGCAAAAGAAGTACAACGCACAAGATGCAGGTACTAAAAAATTCATCGTTGGAAAATTTCTAAAATTTCAAATGGTGGATAGTAAGACAGTGATGTCCCAAGTCCAGGAATTCCAAATGATTCTACATCACCTGGATTTGGAAGGAATGAAACCAAATGAGCAGTTTTTTGTTGCATCGCTGATTGAAAAGTTACCTCCTTCGTGGAATGAGTTTATGAGCAAAGCTCAAGACAAAGGAGATGACCTTTGAAGAACTTATTAACAAACTCCAAATTCAGGAAGATAATAAGAAGGCATTGCCAAGGGGTAAACAACCTGCTGAGTCAAAGGCAAATCTGGCTGAGGCCAAAGGGAACCCAAGCAAGAAGCGGAAGTTCCAGAAAGACGACAAAGCCCAAGCAGCGGAGATATTCAGAGGTAACTGTCACCACTGTGGGAAACCTGGTCATAAGATCAAGGAATGTCGTAATCTCAAGACTGAGCAACAACAGAAAGTCAAGGCTAAAGGCAAGGCGCATGCAAACGTCGTCATGGACACGCCCCTGGATGACATGATTGAGGAGTTCTCAGCAGTGGTGCTTGAAGCAAACCTGGTTGAGAATCTAATGCAGTGGTGGATTGACACAGGTGCTACCAGACACATCTGTTCCAACAGAAATGCCTTCTCTACGTATACACCGGTCAACGACAAGAAGCTGTTCATGAGCAACAACGTTTCGTCTGACGTGCTGGGGGTAGGAAATGTGGTCCTGAAGATGACTTCTAGAAAGGAGCTCACTCTGAAGGAAGTGATGCATGTCCATGAGATTAGGAGAAATTTAATTTTAGGACCTTTATTGGTTAATGCTGGTTTTAGGCTAGTGTTTGAATCCAATAAATTTGTACTCACTAAGAATGACACTTTTGTGGGGAAATGCTTCGTCTGTGAAGGCCTCTTCAAAGTTATTGCATGTCTGTAATGCGTCAAAGTAATAAAGTTGAACCTTCTTCTTATTTTCTTGAGTCTTCTAATTTATGACATCATAGATTAGGACACGTTAATTACAAGTCCATCCAACGGTTGGTAAAGTTAGAGTTGGTGTCGTCTATCGACGTAAACCTTCAACATAAGTGTGAGGTGTGCGTAGAAGCAAAACTCACCAAACTTCCTTTTCGATCCGTCGAAAGGAATACCGCTCCTCTAGAACTTATTCACACAGATATATGTGATTTGAAATTTGCACAAACTAGAGGGGGGAACAAGTACTTTGTGACATTCATTGATGATAGTACAAGGTATTGTTACCTTTACTTGTTGAAAAGTAAGGATGACGCATTTGAAGTGTTCCGACGTTACAAAGCAGAAGTTGAGAACCAACTAAGCATGCGGATTAAATCAATTCGTAGCGATAGAGGGGGAGAATACGTAGCGCTGTTTGAGG
The DNA here is from genome assembly GCA_029783415.1 of Anisodus acutangulus. NCBI lineage: Eukaryota > Viridiplantae > Streptophyta > Magnoliopsida > Solanales > Solanaceae > Anisodus > Anisodus acutangulus. The sequence goes on along the minus strand of CM056494.1, from coordinate 22,362,405 downwards.
AATATTGTGCCCAATCAGGCATTATTCATCAAACGACAGCTCCATACTCACCTCAATCAAATGGTGTGGTGGAACGTAAGAACCGCACATTGAAGGAAATGATGAATGTCTTGCTTATCAATTCCGGTCTTCCCCAAAACATGTGGGGAGAAGCCGTCCTTACCGCTAGTACGATTCTTAACAGAGTCCCACATAAGGGTAATGACAAAACTCCATATGAATCATGGACGGAAAAGAAACCCACCTATAAATATTTAAAGGTATGGAGTTATCTGGCAAATGTTGAAGTACCCAAGCCAAAACAGGTCAAGATTGGGCCTAAGACTGTAGATTGCATATTCATCGGATATGCAAATAACAGTAGTGCTTATCGCTTCTTAGTGCATAAGTCAGATATTCCAGATATCCACCGGGGTACAATCATGGAATCAAGGAATGCTCAATTCTTTGAAGGTATCATTCCTAGAAAGGAAAATGACATAACCTCTCGCAAATGAAGTTATGAACAAAACTCTCAGGAACCGGGAGTCGTTGACGGCCCGGATCTAAATGGTTCAGATCTAGCGGATCTCGAAGTGGCTTAATTTCCAGAATCTAGTGTTCAAGATTCTCAGAACTAGGAGACTCTAGAGATGGAACTAAGGCGAAGTAAAAGGGCCAAGAAAGATAAATCATTCGGTCCTGACTTTGTAGCTTATATGGTTGATGATGAACTAAGGACAATTGATAAAGCATTGTCAACTCCAGAGGCACTGCTCTGGAAAGAAGCTATTGAGAGTGAAATAGGCTCCATTCTGCATAACCATACTTGGGAGTTGGTTGATCTTCCTCCGGGAAATAAACCGTTGGGTTGTAAGTGAATACTCAAACGAAAATATAAAGTACATGGGTCTATAGAAAAGTACAAGGCCAGGTTGGTAGTCAAGGGCTATCGGCAGAAAGAAGGTCTTGACTACTTTGACACATACTCCCCGGTATCGGATGACATCCATCCGGGTATTCATTACGATTACAATTTTGCGTGACCTTGAGATACATCAAATGGATGTCAGGACAGCATTCCTAAATAGTGATTTGGAAGAAGAAATTTATATGGACCAACCCGAGAGGTATGTGGTTCATGGGCAAGAGAAGAAAGTCTGTCGGCTTGTCAAATCTCTGTACGGGCTGAAACAAGCCCCGAAGCAATGACACGAAAAGTTTGATAGTACTTTACTATCAAAGGGTTTCTCCATTAACGAGTGTGACAAATGTGTCTACACGAAAGGTAACTCTGACTCGTTCGTCATGATATGCCTGTATGTAGATGACATGTTGATCACATGAAGCAGTCCTAGGGTAATCCTAGAGACTAAGAACATGTTGAAACAATGCTTCGACATGAAAGATATGGGTATCACAGATGTCATCTTAGGGATTAAAATCTCTAAGACGTCTGACGGACTGGTCTTATCTCAGTCTCACTACATCGAGGATGTTTTGAGTTAGTTCGAGATGTTTGACAGTTCACCGATAAAATCACCAATGGATACAAATCAAAACCTTGATAAAAATCATGGTGCACCCGTATACCAGGAGCGATATGCACAGGCGATTGGTAGTTTGATGTATATAATAAACTGTACCTGACCTGATATTGCTTATGCAGTTAATAAGTTAGCTATGTTTACCCGTAATCCGAGTGATGATCACTGGAAAGAGTTGAATCAGGTATTACAATACCTGAAACACACGTTAACTTTTGGGTTACATTATTCGAGATATCCAGCTGTATTAGAGGGGTACAGCGATGCAAACTGGATATCTTATATAGAGAACACCAAATCCACCAGTGGGTATGTATTTATAATTGGTGGTGGGGCAGTGTCTTGGAAATCCTCTAAGCAAACTTGCATCGCCCGATCCATAATGGAATTAGAGTTTATCATTTTAGACAAAGTAGGAGAAGAAGCTGAGTGGCTTCATGACTTCTTAGAGGATGTACCGTGTTGGAACAAACCCGTACCTTCAGTAATAATCCACTGCGACAGCCACTCGGCTCTAGGAAGGGCACGGAATGCTATGTACAACGGCAAGTCTCGTCATATTCGACAAAGACATAAGACCGTTAGGCAGCTGATCACCATGGGTATAATATTCATTGATTACATAAAGTCAAAGGATAATATAGCAGACCCCCTGACAAAGGGCTTACCCAAGGATCAGATGGTTTGCCTGTCTAGGGGAATGGGCTTAAAACCCAAAGTATAAGGACCAATACGGTGGTAACCCAACCTTACTGACTGGAGATCCCAGGAATTTGGTTCAATGGGAAAACAAGCTGTAAAGGTTCAGTTGATCGCTTCAGTGGAAGCATGAGCACTTCGGAAAGTGATTTCTGTAAAGAAACACCAAATCCAAAGCCGTTCCCGTAATAGATGTTAAGTGCTATCTGTAGTGTGGGTAAATGTTATATTTTCAAAACCTTTAATGATCCTCAACAGTTGAGGTTAGGTTTGGAGAAACTTTTAATGGTTTCTAACACTCTTGAAGTGGGGTATAGCAGGATACCTTGTAGGAGACCACCTATTTAAGTGCGAGGACAGGACACCTCAAATGAATGCACTTAAGAATCCAAGAAGTTGTCCACGACCACAATAGACAAAACATTACGAAGAAGAGAGTAAGAGAATTTGTTGTGTTGGTACTATTGACTTGGCTTACATTAAACACTGACGGTTCAAGACATCACGTTCACCGCGCAGTAAGATAATCCGATGGTATTTAACTATGGAAGGTTCAAAGCTGAAGCTACATCTCCTTATGCAACATCGGTCCGCTGAAATATTACTGGGAAAAGGCACCATATGAGTGCGCCAAAATCTCTTTCAAGAGGGGATTGTTGGAAATTTGCCTTTGACAGGAGTTGCGTCCAACCATCTTTAATGACTTAAACACTAGTGTTCCGCATGTTGTAACCTTCGGTTCTTCACATGTGCATAATCTACTAAGTAAGTAGATGACCATAGGGCCAAGGATCACCAAATTTCATTGAGAAATGAAAGAGATATTGGTCTACGAAGTGAGGTGTTTGAAGCATGGAAAAAGGTGTTAAAGAGCAATCCTCCCTCATCGGTGGGGGAAGAAAGATTTGTTTAGTTAATAAGTATCAAAGTTGGCTTGGGGTTTGGGACCCCAAGGGGTATCCCATGTGTTTAAAGGAGTGAGGACCTAGATGTGCTTCGGTTCGAGGATAAGCCCACGCGCGCGCGCGCGGCGGGTCACGGGCCACGGGCTGTGGGTTGTGCTTCTTCTGTCATTTATTTTGGGCAGAGAACTTAGCTGTTGGGTTTTTGGAACGTCAACAACCTTAATATGCACTCAATTCAGTCATTTATTTTGACTGAATAACTCTCCCTAAAGGCCAATCCGTTGCACATCAATTCACCATTTATTTTGGTGAATTACTACCTCCATAATTACCATTACTTGGCCAATAACAACAATTATGTAGGCAATTGGTAAGACCTTTCCTTCAACTATATAAAGGACCCTTTGCACAATTGTTGAGACACACAAAAACTGAAACAAAATCAGATTCTTCCTACATTCAGCATCATTTCATTACTCAAAATTCTTCAAGGTAGCACTTGAGTTTCCTTTGCTCTATTGTTCAGTTGCTGTTTTATCTTGGGAGACTATTGTCCAGGACGTAAAAATGATACATATGGGGCAATCTTGTCTTAAAGACAGAGTGCAATCACTCGACTCAACATACCAAAACTGTTCCAGTTCTTGTTCAAGTTCATTGAAATTTCAGTTTATTGTAATTTCATTGTGTTGTAATACTTAGCAGTTACTCATTTCCGTTTCCTGCATCTTTGTAAACAACAGTAAAGGACCCAAATTACATCAACCCAAAAACAAACCCCTGGCACCATTAATTGTAGTAATATTTGAATTTCTTGACAGCAAGTTCATTAACATCTCGAAAATCATACACAATTTCATTAACCAACAAAACCATACATAGTTCTACCCCGCCTCTTAAGGGAATCCATAACACCCATAGCATCACGAATCACATTCTCTAGGAAGATCTTGAGAACTACACGTGTATCCTCATAAATTAGACCAGATATACGCTTTACTCCGCCCCTGCGAGCCAATTGATGGCTTTGTGATACGTTGAATGTTAACACGGAGGACTTCATGGTGTCGTTTTGTTCCTCCCATTCCATGTCCCGACATTTTCAATCAAATTTAAACTTTTTATAACTCTATAAAGAAAATAAAAGCAATTTAGATAGTCATATCGATAATGGTAAAAACTTACTCATATCGAGTGTTTACACCAAACCTGAAAGTATATGTATGTCCTAAAGACAATCTGTATTATGACAAATGTACTTTATACACATTCGTATTATTATTAATGGAGATTAATATTTTGCATTTGTAATTATTGAATTATTAGTTGATTGTTTATAATATTCTATAATATGCATCCCTAGAGGTAGAGATGACAATGGATCTTGGACCCGGTGGATCCAAATCCGTTTTATAGGATATGGATCTTCAAAATTTGGACCTGATGGATCCGTATCGGACCCGGATCCGATTTGGATTTGGATCTTGTATTTGAGATCTGTATCCGGTCCAGATCCGATCCGTGGATTCATTTTTTATTAAATATATCCATAACCTAGAATGTAATTTTATAAGTATTTTCTTAATTTTTTTTTCAGAATTTATGTATTGGGTAAAGGGTTGAACCAGGATAAGACACAAGTCACACAACCATGTAATTTTTCTTTAAAGTTTCATTTCTTTTACATATATGCTCTCTGCAGTTTCCCATATTTTCATTTCTATAAAAATAAAAAATTATCATTCTTCTTTAAATTTCCCTTTCTTGAATTTGTTAGCCGTAAGCTTTAAGTATCTTTCTCTTATTTGTTTGATCATCAAAAAAAAATTGAGACTTTTGATATATGACTGACATTGTTTTATGTTGTTTAATGAAGTCAATCAGTAGAACTACAAGTGGAGCATCACTAAAGCCTCCAAAAATTAGCTCAAAATTGCAACCTGTTTAGCATCACTAATGAAGCAAATCATCTTTATTTTCTTGTGATGCTAAAACATTGTTCAGTATTTTGGAAGAATGGCTTCATGTTTGTGTAGGTTGATTGAATGAACTCAATCATTTTTTTCAATCAGATTGCGTTTCATTTTATCATAAAAGTTTCAACATGTGGAAATATTATTCACGCCAAAAACATTTACATGTAGATCCAGATCCGATCCGTGGGCCCGGTGGATCCGATGGATCTGGATTAGGATCTGATTTTTATGAATCCGATGGATCAGGATTCGAATCTGGATCCAGGTATGAAAAATGGATCTGGATCTGGATCTAGTAGGATCCGATCCAGATCCGATCCGTTGCCATCCCTACCTAGAGGTTACGTTGTTATTAATAATGTGAGATATTAATATTATAATGTAACTCTTAAAATAGCCTCAACTAATGATCATCGAGAATGGAATATCGATGATATGTGATAAGTCGATATGTGGTCTGCATCATATCCTTAGTGGATGTAGTATGTCTCACCTGCTACGAGTAATGGCTACTCGTGATTGACACATGGATACTTTCAAAGTATTGATATATTCTGCTGATATACTATTTGTTATACTTGTCTAAAGTATGATCAGTGTGTGGGAGATAGAGGTCCTTAGACTTGAGGTCAATGCACACCTTGTCTACAAAGTAATATACTTTGACCCTGTCCTAAGCTCCAATACCTTATAAGTTGAGATACGACTTGTATTGGGTACATTACGATGTGGATTTAAGGTGGTAGTTGAGCCAAGATTATGATTCATTTCTCGAATGTATATTCGAGAGAACACTCAGCTTCTCAGTGATATTAGGTTGACTAAGTTGCTGGCCAACGCAATAGACATATTTAGAATATGGTCTAGTTGTCAACTAATATATATGAGAAACAATGATTAAGCCATTTGGATAGACACTTGACAAATCCTAAGCTTGATCGGGTGTGTCGTGAATGAAAGGATTTTATCTTACCACATAGAGGTTAAGTTTACTGGATTCGTGTAAACGTACTTCACATATTGAGTTCGTCTTGCGGCGCCGTCTAGGAGTTCCGTGTAGACCTTAATTTGATTAATGTCGATATGTGAAGGCCTGTAGGGTCACATTATGTCGATTTTCTTTTCGATCTAAGGATGTATTGAGAGAGTATTAAATATTCGATTTAGAATCGAGATATTTAAATGAATAATGATTGTTTTAATTAAGTCAAAATTAGATTTTGGATTTAATTAAGAATGTGCAAAAACTAATACAAGACAGTGTAGGGCCACGTCAGCGCTACGGCGCCTACACCATAGGGCCGCGGCGCCATGACCTAATCTGTCTCAAATTTTGGGCCAGGCCCAAGGTCCTACCCTAATTTGATTTTATCTAATTTTTCATCTATAAATACAGACATACACTTCATTATTCATTACACTTGATTTTCATATCATTATTCTTAGTTTTAGAGACTAAGAATCAAAACACTCTCTCAAACCTCTGTCAGATTTCTTAGCTTTCCAACGGAGGAATACATTGAAGCTTGGAGCTTGCAATCGAAAGGGCATTCGCATCTGTCTCAAATTTTGGGTCAGGCCCAATGTCAAACCCTAATCCGGTTTGACCTAATTTTTCACCTATAAATACAGACCTACATTTCATTATTCATTACACTTGATTTTCATATCATTATTCTATGTCTTAAAGACTCAGAATCAAAACACTCTCTCGAACCTCTGCCGGATTTTCTAGCTTTCCAAAGGAGGAATACATTGAAGCTTGGAGCTTGCAATCGAAAGGGCATTTGCGTACGGACCCACAGTTGATAAAAATTTCAGATATTGTAAACATCTAAGTACCATTCAAGTCTTATGTTTACAGTTTAAAATTATTCTATAGTCAAACAGTTCTACGTTTGTTGGGTTTGAAATAAGTTTTCAATATCCGCTGCGTATAACAACCCAACAAATCCCAACAGTGGTATCAGAGCCAGGGCTGTTTTGTATGATTATAAGATAATTAGTTAATAATAATATGAGTTAGAATTTGTTTAAATCTGAAATTTATATCGTTTAAAGCTTGAAAACCTAATATCTTAAAAACACATCATCCTTGTCTCCCAAACTATTAAACAATGATGTAATCGAGGAAGTCATTTCGATTTAACTCTTCTAAGTCGATGTGCGTAACGGATTCATTGCCAACATGGTGCACTGAAGTGAAGAACGAGAAGGGATTGGATGATGGTCGTGAACGTGTTGTTTGATAGTGAAGGGTAACGAAGATGATTCTGCAAATCTGACCCTGAACCAGTTTTAGGGTTTCGAAAATACGGATTTTGTGCTTCTGAGATGGAGGCGCCGCAACTCCACGATGGAGCGACACGACGCCACTTAGGGTTTGCTGCGGCACCGTGGCTCCAATTAAAAAAAATCGGAACATTGAACAATAATCGAACACTATTCCGGCGTGAACATTGGCGGCAGTCACTGTTCCGACGGGGTAGTGACAGTTTCCAAAATTGCAATTTAGCCCTTGGGGCAAATATGAAAATTTTAGAAGTTTTCGGAATTGCAATTTGGTCCTTGGAAAAGGTTTTAAAATCATCAGATTTGGTCCTTGGTCAAATCTGTAAATTTTAGAAAAGCAGATTTGGTCCCTTCGGCCAAATCTTTAATTAATTTAAAATTCTGAAACTTACAGACAGGTCCCTGAAATCTGAAAATATTTTTTGAAAATTAAAATTTGATTTTCTGAATTTAAAGGAGTTCAAAATTGAAATTTTAAATTCTTAAGGGACTAAATTGTAAATTTTGAAAATTTGGAATTTACAGAAATATCTTGAAAATCAGTTTTTAAAATCAGAAAATGTTCAAGGGACTGTTTGGATTAGACTTAAATTTTAGAGTTTAGACAAGTTAACCCATGATTATTATTAATTGTATATTATTGAATAATATACGAACTATATGCTAAGTGTTTAAATGTTTTCATTTAATAATTAGCATAATGTCCGCTATAACTGTCTGGGCAGGCGGCGCCCAGTATTTGATTAAACCATCTTATATCATGTATATTGGGTTGAGGGTTCCCAACTATATATGTCATTAGTTTTGCATGATATTAAGATGTCATATTGAATATGGCGTGGAAAAAATATTGATCTTGGTTAAAACCCTGAATTAAAACGTTCCCCAAAAATTTAAATACAAGTCTAAATTAAAACGCATTGTCCATTATAATTGTTAGAGTGCAAAATCTTTTTCGGCGATACGAGTATTTATGCCAAAGCATTTGCTCTAAGTCTACGAGGACCCAGACTCTTTCATAGATGTGTTTTAAATGTAAAGGTAAACGATAAACTTTTGTGGGTATTTACACCAAAGTGTTTGCTCACAAAGGCCAAATTTACTTAGATACATAAACGCAGTCGTGTAATGGGGTTGACTTGCTTAGACAAATCTTGGCGCCAAAGTGTCGAACTAATCTAAGGACGCAAGATTAAATATAATATTTGATCAACCAAGAGTTGCAAATAAGTTTTGCAATTGGTTTAGAACCTACCAAGATGTGTTATTAAAGTTATCAGCCAAAGCAAACACGGAGATAGCATAGACTTGGATCTTGGTCCATTATGACCTTAATTAATATAGGTCCGTATTCTACCATGGGGTCGTAGAAGTATGTTAAAAAAGTGGGAGCTAATTAAACAAAAGATCACGTTGATTATCCTAAACGAATGTGTATAATAGGAAATAAATTTTGAGTTTGATTTCCAGTCTATCTAATTCTTCATATTATCAAAGATGTCGAGCTTATCATTGAAAATGTTGATTGAAATGAACAAACTTACTGGACCTAACTACCTTGACTGGCTAAGAAATTTACGAATAGTGATGAGACAAGAGAAATTAGAATACGTGTTGGACACGGTGTTCCCAACAGTCCCTGCGATAAACTCTGCTCAATATGCCTCTTTTGATAAGGATGCTTACCAAAAATACCTAGATGATGCCACTTCAGCACAACGCGTGATGTTGTCTTCCATGTCTATGAAACTTCAGAGATAACATGAGAACATGGGTCCCAATGAGATGCTCGAACACTTGAAGAGTCTCTATGACTCACAATCCCAGACTATGGAATATGAGTTACTAATAGAACTTTTTAAGTGTAAGCTCAATGAAGGGGGCCAAGTCTCGCAGCATGTGTTGAAGATGATAGGGTTGAGAGAGAGATTTGGTTCAATTGGAACGAAGTTGTAAAAGAATGTCGCTACCACCCTCATCCTGAACTCTCTCCCTCGTTCCTTTGAAAACTTCATAGTGAATTACAATATGAATGGAACGAAGGTGAGTCTGCTGGAGCTGTACAACATGCTCAAGACCTTTGAGTTTTCTACTTCCAAAGGTAAAGCTATGCTTATGGTGAGCTCTACTAACCGACCCAAGCCGGAAGGTAAGGAATGGCAGAAGAAGAAAAAGTGCAAAGCAGTCGCTGCGCCCTCAGCTATGAAGCCTAAGGGAGGTGTGAAGAAGAAGAAAAAGGTGAATCTGGCTAAGGATGTATGCCTCAACTGCAATAAGAAGGGGTATTGGAAGAAGGACTGCACTGCACCAGGAGGAGGAAAAGCACCAGGTGCTTCTACCTCTGGTGGACATGGTATATACGTCATTGAAATAAATATGTCTATAAATAACTCTTATTCCTGGGTATTGGATACCTATTGTGGCTCACACATTTGTACCAATGCGCAGGGGTTAACTGATAGTAGGAAGGTTGGACCAAGAGAGGTGGACCTACGCGTTGGAAATAGAGCACGAGTGGATGCTGAGCGCGTAGGAACTTATAGATTAAATTTGCCTTATGGCTATTGTCTAGTGTTAAATGATTGTTACTATGTACCCTCGTTAAAGAGGAATATCATTTCTATCCCTATTTTGGACATGGAGGTTTTTTCCTCATATATTTATAATGGAAGTCAAGTACTATGTTTTGATAATGTTATATATGGAATTGCTCCTCTTGTGGATGGATTATATACACTAAACTGTAATAGAGAAATATTTAATGTACAAAATAAACGAGCTAAGATAAGTAATAGAAACTCTACCTACCTATGGCTTTGCAGACTTGGTCATATCAACGAATCAAGGATAGCAAGGTTGAGGAAGTTAGACTACCTCGAATTATTTGACTTGGAGTCTTATGGTAACTGCGAATCTTGCTTGAGAGGAAAGATGACCAATAAGCCACTTTCTGGGAAAGGTGTGCGAGCCAATGAGGGGCTTGAGTTGGTCCATACTGATGTATATGGGCCATTTTTGACTCAAGCTAAAAGAGGTTTCCTATACTTCATCACTATTACTGACGACTTCACAAGGTATGGATATGTGTATCTTATGAGATATAAATCCGAGGCTTTTGAAAAGTTCAAGGAGTACAAGTCGGAAGTATAAAATCAACTTTCAACAAGGATCAAGACCCTTCGATCGGATCGAGGAGGTGAATACTTGAGCAATGAGTTTCTAGATTACTTAAAGATACATGGAGTCCAATCAGAGTGGACACCTCCTAGAACACCACAGATGAATGGTGTTACCAATAGGAGAAATCGAATCTTATTGGATATGGTTCGATCCATGATGAGCTTCTCATCTCTACCGACATACATTTGGGGACATGTTATACAAACCTTAATATATGTTCTGAATAGGTTCCTTCCAAGTCAATAGAAAAGACACCCTATGAGATATGGTGTGGCAATAACCAACTCTTAAACATATGAGACCCTGGGGGTGCCCTGCATATGTTAAGAAGATGTTCACTGATAAGTTGGAATCCAAAAGTGAGAAATGTTACTTCGTGGGGTATCCAAAGGAAACTAAGGGATACTACTTCTATCTTCCTGGAGAATGTAAGGTCATTGTTTTCAGGAACACAACTTTCCTTGAAGAAGAATATGTCTACAAGGAACATAGTTGCACAAAGATAGAACTTGAAGAAATTCAAGAACCGCAAGATAACATAGAGGTTGAATCCTTGCCGAATGACCAAGGCAAGAATTCAGTAGGAGTATTTGGCGAAGATTGGGTACTTCAAGTACGCCCTTCGGTCAGTGGGAGTGTTACGAGGAACAATGCAGAAATGCAAAGTGGATTATCCAACACACAAGAACCCTCTCACAGTCAGAACATACCAAGCACTGAACTGCAAAACAATCAACTCTGTAGGTCCACTAGGACTCATCGTCCTCCTGAAAAACTAAATCTATTTGTGGAAACACACAGTGAGGTAGATGTTCCCGATAACGATGAGCCTACAACCTATAACGAAGCAATATTGGACATTGATTCGAAGAGATGGCAAGAAGCCATGAAATCCGAGATGGAATCTATGTACATTAATCAAGTGTGGAACTTGGTTGATTTGCCAGCTGGGGTTAAACCCATAGGATGCAAATGGGTCTTCAAGAAGAAGATCGATGCATTTGGAAATGTACACACTTATAAAGCAAGGTTGGTGGCTAAAGGTTATAATAAACGGCCTAGGGTCGATTATGATGAAACTTTTTCACCTGTTGCTAAGATTAAGTCCATTCCGATTTTACTTGCAATAGCTGCATATTATGACTATGACATTTGACATATGGACGTCAAAATCGCTTTCCTCAATGGTAATCTAGTTGAGGAAGTGTATATGAAATAACCTGAGGGTTTTTCATCTGAGTCCAAACCAAATGTTGTATGTAAGCTACAGAAGTCCATTTATGGGCTTAAGCAAGCCTCGATGAGTTGGAACATTTGCTTTGACAAGGCTATCAAGTCATTTGATTTTGTCAAAAGCAAATAAGATCCCTGTGTTTATAGTAAACGCAGGGATGGGAGTATTGCCTTCATTATTATATATGTAGATGACATATTGATAATGGGAGACAATAAGAATCTACTGCAGTCAGTCAATGAGTGGTTGTCCAGTACCTTCATGATAAAGGATTTAGGTGAAACCTGCTACATTATGGGAATTAGGATCTATAGAGATAGACCTAATAGATTGTTGGGGCTATCACAGTCAGTCTACATAGACAAAGTGCTTAGACATTTTTCTATGGAAAATTCCAAGAAAGGCGGTCTACCTATGGGTCAAGGCATCAAGTAATCTAAGAAGGACAATCCTTCTAATACTATAGAACTTGAAAGCATGAAAAGGATCCCATATGCTCCGGCTATAGGATCGATCATGTATGACATGACCTATACTAGGCAAGATGTGGCCTTTGCACTTAGTATGACTTGCAAATTCTAGTAGAATCCTGGGAAGAACACTGGAAAGCAGTCAAGAGTATTCTTAAGTATCTTAGACGAACTAAAGATTACTTTTTAGTCTATGGTGGGAAAGAAAAGCTAGCTGCTACTGGGTACACTGATGCTAGCTTCCAAACGGATCTTGATGACTTCAAATCTCAGCCTGGGTACACGTTCATTTTCACTGGTGGGGCAATGAGCTGGAAAAGTTCCAAATAAGCTATAACTGTTGATTCGACAACAGAAGCTGAGTACATTGCTGGATCGAAAGCTGTCACGATTTCTGAGTTCCTGAAGGAACTAAGGGTAGTTCCGAGTGCCAGTTGTCCAGTAACTATTTATTGTCACAATACTGGTGCTAATGCACAGGCTATGGAACCAAGATCAACAAACAGAAATAAGCATGTACCAAGGAAGTACCACATACTCAGGGAGATGGTGGAGACTGAAGAGATTAGATTAGACTATGTTCCAACAGACGATAATATAGCTGACCCATTCACTAAACCATTAAGCTTAGTCAAGCATAATGGTCATTATGAGAATATGGGCATTAGATATGTTGGAGATTGGCTCTAGGCCAAGTGGGAGATTGAAAGTATATGTATGTCCTAGAGATAATCTGTATTAGGACAAATGTACTTTATACACATTCGTATTATTATTAATGGAGATTAATATTTTGGCATTTGTAATTATTGAATTATTAGTTGATTGTTTATAATATTCTATAATATGCATCCCTAGAGGTTACATTGTTATTAATAATGTGAGATATTAATATTATAACGTAACTCTTAAAATAGTCTCGACTAATGATCATCGAGAATGAGATATCGATGATATGTGATAAGTCGACATGTAGTCTGCATCACATCCTTAGAGGATGTAGTATGTCTCACCTGCTACGAGTAATGGCTACTCGTGATGGACACATGGATACTTTGAAATTATTGGTATACCCTGCTGATATATTATTTGTTATACTTGTCTAAAGTATGATCAGCGTGTGGGAGATAGAGGTCCTTAGACTTGAGGTCAATGCACACCTTGTCTACAAAGTAATATACTTTGACCATGTCCTAAGCTCAAATGCCTTATAGGTTGAGATACGGCTTGTATTGGGTACATTACGATGTGGATTTAAGGTGGTAGTTGAGCCAAGATTAGGATTTATTCCTCGAATGTATATTCGAGAGAACACTCAGCTTCTCAGTGATATTAGGTTGACTAAGTCGTTGGCCAACGCAATAGACATATTTAAAATATGGTCTAGTTGTCAACTAATATAGATGAGATACAATGATTAAGCCATTTGGATAGACACTTGACAAATCCTAAGATTGATTGGATGTGTCGTGAATGAAAGGATTTTATCTTACCACATAGAGGTTAAATTTATTGGATTCGTGTAAACGTACTTAAATATAGTTTACTGGATTCGTGTAAACGTACTTAAATATAGTTTACCGGATTCGTGTAAACATACTTCACATATTGAGTTCGTCTTGCGGCGCCGTCTAGGAGTTCCTTGTAGACCTTAATTTGATTAATGTCGATATGTGAAGGCCTGTAGGGTCACATTATGTCGATTTTCTTTTTGATCTAAGGATGTATTGAGAGAGTATTAAATATTCGATTTAGAATCGAGATATTTAAATGAATAATGATTGTTTTAATTAAGTCAAAATTAGATTTTGGATTTAATTAAGAATGTACGAAAAATAATACAAGACAGTGTAGGGCCACGTCAGCGCTACGGCGCCCACACCATAGGGCCGCGGCGCCATGACCTAATCTGTCTCAAATTTTGGGCCAGGCCCAAGGTCCTACCCTAATTCGATTTTATCTAATTTTTCATCTATAAATACAGACATACAGTTCATTATTCATTACAATTGATTTTCATATCATTATTCTTAGTTTTAGAGACTAAGAATCAAAACACTCTCTCAAACCTCTGCCAGATTTCTTAGCTTTCCAAAGGAGGAATACATTGAAACTTGGAGCTTGCAATCGCATTCGCGTGCGCACCCACAGTTGATAAAAATTCCAGATATTGTAAACATGTAAGTACCATTCAAGTCTTATGTTTACAATTTAAAATTATCCTATAATCAAACAGTTCTTCGTTTGTTGGGTTTGAAACAAGTTTTCAATATTCGCTGCGTATAACAACCCAACAAATCCCAACAAAATCGGCCGGCCAGACACTCAATTAATTACCTTCCCCACAATTAGTATTCCTTCTATTGAATTGGGAACTTTCAGTTTTTGGTAAAAGATGATTAGTTGGATTAATGAATTGAGTTGGCGCTCCCGTGGCTTGTAATTATTCTTTCTTCCTATGTTTGTACAGGTTCATATGAAACTGGGGAATTAACATATAATTAACCAACGAGCTTTCTGGTAGGAGAATAAATGTTTGAAAAACTTTCGAATGACCAAACGATAAGATTTTGAAAGACCATCATAAAGAATATGGACTAATTAATTCTCTATGGATACAATTTACATAGAAGAACTTGACTTGTGGAATAACCACAGTATTAACTTTTCCAGGATACAGCAAAGCTGTAGGTTGAGACGTCCGAGCATACTACAGCACCAAACGAGAAATCGACAAATTCAAATAAAAACGTAAAGATTTAACTTATATAAACTGAAATAGACACTAGCAGTGAAATTTAATCTTTTATATAGAAGGTTGTTTTACTTTTCAGATTCTTCTTATTTCTACACTCTCTGTTCCTTGACACTGCCATTTTAAAATAACAACTCAATGAAAAGACCAACTCTCATATCTTTTCTTTATGTACCTTTGTCTAGAAGTATGTTATAAGTTGTACCATTGTTGACATTGTTGGAAATTTAACTATATGAGATTGAGTTTTTTCCATCTTTAATGACTTAAACACATGGGCCCCGCATGTCAAAAACATCGCTTCTTCGCACATGCCTAATATACTAAATGAGTAGATGATATTAGTGCCAAGTATCGTCAAATTTCGTTGAGGATTGAAAGAGATATTAATTCACAAAGTAAGGTGTTTGAGATACAAATAGATGGATTGATTTGGCCAAATAATAGAACTCCCACGTCGGTTGAATATGGAAGGATTGAAGACTATATTAACTATAGTTTTGAGTAAGGGTTTGGGGCCCCAAGGGGTGACCCAAGTTTTAAGAAAGGGGAGGACCTAGGTGAGCTTGGGTTCGGGGCTAAGCCCCGCACGCCGCTGTTGCCCGCCCTATCGGGTCGGGTCAGGGCTTTCTTCCATAATTCTCTTTTGGTCCCCGAAATATTTTTTATTTACAGTTTGGTCCCTGAAGATTTCAGAAACGTTGCAACGACTCTATCTTCTCCAAACGGCGCCAGCCAACGGATCTGACTTCAACAGTCAGAATCCGCCATCTTCTTCACCTATAAATTGAACATTATTGTTCAGTTCAAACACACGAAAGGAGAAAAACAAAACCAAAAAATCCTTTCCTCTCTTTGCAATCTGTTCAATATTCTTTTTCTTCGCCAGAATCAACATTACTAGCTTTGTATTGTTGGTTGTTGTTGTTTTATCTTGGGAGACTATTGTCCAATATCGTAAAAGCATCTATACGGGGCAATTTTATCTTAAAGAAAGAGAGTCATCTCTCGACTCAACTTTTCCTTGATTAACCTTTCTGATACACTTTTACCTACATACATTCCGGATAGTTGTGCTCACAAATAAGAGACCTCCCACAAGAATCATAGCGCACAGTACAAGATCTAAATATGCCTCACCTTATTAATTATATTTGGCTACATTTTTATGTTCTCTGAAAGTATGTATGTCCTAGACACAATCTGTATTAGGACAAATGTACTTTATACACATTCGTATTATTAATAAGATTAATATATTTATGGCATTGCAATTATTGAATTATTATTTGATTATTTGTAATTATTCATTAATGTGCATCCATTGAGCTTACATTGTCATTAATAGAGTGAGATATTAATGATAGAGCGTAACTCTCAAAATAACCTCGACTAATGATCATCGAGAATGAGATATCGATGATATGTTATAAGTCGACATGTGGTCTGCATCACATTCTTAGAGAATGTAGTATGTCTCACCTGCTACTAGTAATGATTACTAGTGATGGACACATGGATGCCTTTTGAAAGTATTGGTTTACCATGCTGATAAACTATTTGTTAGACATGTCTAGAGTGTTATCAGCGTGTGGGATATAAAAGTCATTTGACTTGCGGTCAATACGCACCTTGTTTACAAAGTAATGTACTTTGACCCTGTCCTAAGCTTAAGCTCCTTATAGGATAAGATACAACTTGTGTTGGGTACATTATGATGTAAACTAAGGTGATAGTTGAGCCAAGAATATAATTCATTCCTCGATTGGATATTCGAGAGAGCACTCAACTTCTTAGTGATATTAGGCCGACCAAGTCATTGGCCAATGCAAAAGACATATTTAGAATATAGTCTAGTTGTCGACTAATATAGATGAGATAAAATGATCAAGTCATTTGGATAGACATGTGGCAAATCCTAAGCTTGATCGAGTGTGTCGCGAATGAAAGAAATTTATTATCTCACATAAAGGTTATGTTTGCTGGATTCATGTAAACATACTTCATATATTGAGTTCGTCGTACGACGCAATCTAGGAGTTCCGTATGGACCTTAATTTGATTAATGTCGATATATGAAGGCCTATAGGGTCACACTATGTCGACTGTCTCTTCGATCTAAGGGTGTATTGAGAAAGTATTAAATATTCGATTTGGAATCGAGATATTTAAATTGATAATAATTATGAGATAATTTCTATTAGATGAAAATTATTTAATTAAGTCAAAATTAGATTTTAGATTTAATGTGCTGAATATATATATTAAACGAAAAACGAGAATCGTTATTGATTTAAAGCGCCGCGGCGCCGACCCGGCAGTGGGCCCAGTCAGACTGGCCCACTGCACCTTAGTGTTGGGTCATGCTTATAGCCCAACGCTAATTTATTTTGACCTAATGGTAACTATAAATACAATACCCTCATTGTTATTAAACACACTCATTCTAATATACAATTCTAGACTTAGAGTCTAGGATAAAACTCTCTCAAACCTCTGCCAAGATTTCCTAGCTTTCTTGACAGAGGAATACACCGTAGCAAGGCACTTGCAATCGAAGGGAGAATCGCGTGTTCACCCTAAAGTAAAGACTCCAGATTTTATAACATGTAAGTTCTTGTTCAAGTTTTCTTTACAGGTTTTGATTGTCATATAACCATGTCATAAGGAATTGTTGGGTAAGTAAATAAAATTTTAAACTTTCGCTGCTTTACTTATGTGTTTTGAACCCAATAAAACCCTACAGTGGTATCAGAGTCAGGCTGGTTCAATGGTTATATAACAACTTAATAACATAATAATATGGGTTAAACATAAAATTGGACTATAACAAGGCTTCTTGAAATCCTACATATCTTGATCGAACGGTTAACCTTTTGATATCACCTTAAATTATCACCTACGCTAAATCAAGGAAGTCATTCCGTTCTAACTCGGACTAAGACAAGTGCAGATAACCGATTCATTGCGAACATGGTGCACGACAAAGAACGAGTAGGAATGGATGATGGTCGATATGTGTGTTATTGATAATGGTGGGTGATGCTAAATGATATGTGATCTGATCCCTAAATTGGATTTAGGACTCGGACAATTTTAGAAAATTAACATAGAAACGTTCTGTCAGGATGTCGGCGCCGCGACCCTATGGTAGGGCGCCACAGCGCTTGCTGGGGTTTGAAAGAGGTGTCGCGACTCCATGGTGGAGCGTCGCAACGCCTGTCACGGTAAAAGGCAGGGGCCGCGACTTCTGTTCGAGATCTGCTATTAAAAATTTCATTTTAAAATTCTGGACTACTGGACAGGAGGTGTCGCGGCTCCATAGTGGAGCGCCACGACCCTAATACATTACAGAAGCCAAAAGGCTTCTGCCTTGCCAGCGTCGCGGCTCTATGGTGGACCGCCGCGGCGCTAATGCATTGCAGAAGCAGAATTTTGGCTTCTGCCTCACTGGCACCGCGGCTCTAATGATTAGCACCGCGTCCCCACCTATCCAAAAAAATTAGGTTCAGAATGTTTAACCCACGATTATTATTAAACAGTGTATTATTTGATAATTATACTATTTATGTGCTAAATGATTGTCATTTAAATTACTAGAATAGCGTCAGTGAGTAATTGTCTAGGTAGGCGGCGCCTAGTATGTGTTTAAACCGCATAATATCATGTTTGGGAAGGCGGTACCCAATGTACGCTTAGTTTTGCATGATAGTTAAGATGCTATATTTGATATAGCATGCTAGAGTTGATCTTAGGTAAAACCTTAAATTAAAATGTTCCCCAAAATTTAATACAAGTTTCATTTAAAATGAATGTGTCGTCCGTTATAATTGATTGTAGTGCAAAATTCTTTTCGGCGAGATGAGTATTTATGCCACAACATTTGCTCTAAGTCTACGATGACTCAGACTCTTTCATAAATGCATGTTAAATATAGAAGTGGGTGATAAACCTTCATGAGTATTTACACCACATTGGTTGCTCTATAAGGCAAAGCTCACTTAGATACATAATTGCAGTCGCATAACGAAGTTGACTTGCTAGGCTGTCTTGGCGCCACAGTTTCGGACAAGTCGAGGGACGCATATCGATTGTTTAGAATATTCGGTCAAACAAGAATTACAAATTTTTTGTAATTGGTTTGGAGACCTATCGGGTTATACTATTGAAGTTATCAGCCACAGCAAACGCGGAGATATCATAAACCTGGATCTTGGCCCGTTATGACCATATTTGATATGAGTTTGTATTCTTACATGGGGTTGAAGAGTATGTTAAAATAGTGGGAGCTAATTAAACTAAAGGTCATGTTAATTAGTTAACGAATGTGTTCAATAGAAATTATATTAGAGTATAATTTTAAGTCTATCTATTTCTTCAGAATATGTAGAAAAACAAGTTGATTGGAACAAATTACCCTGACTTGTTGAGAAATCTGCGATTTGTATTAAAACTAGAAAGAATTGTGTATGTGTTAGACACAATGTTCCCCACAGTCCATGCTGAAGATTCTGCTGAGTATGCCCTATTTGACAAGGTGGCTTATCAGAAACATCTAGACGATGCTACCTCGGCACAATGTGTAATGTTGTCCTCCATGACTTTGGAGTTACAAAGGCAATATGAAAATATGGGCCCCAACAAAATTCTAGAACACTTGAAGAGTTTTTATGACTCACAGTCTCAGACAATGGAGTATAAACTGTTGAGAGACATTTTCAAGTGTAAGCTGAACGATGGGGGTCAAGTGTCAGCGCATTTTTCAAGATGATTGAGTTGATATAAAGGTTGGCTTCGATTGGAACGAAACTGTCTATAAATGTCTATGTCAACATGATCCTGAATTCACTTCCTGGTTCATTTGAGAATTTCATTGTGAACTTCAATATGAATGGGACCAAGGCAAGTCTTCCAGAGCTTTACAACATGTTGAAGACCTTTGAATCATCTACCTCTAAAGGTAAAGTTGTGCTCATGGTGGGCTCTTCTATCAAGTTCAAACCCAAGGGTAAGATGTGATCATTTGCTTAGTGAACCCTTCTTGGATCACCATGTTTCATTGTTAGCTATTGGTGACCAAAGAAGGGTTCACTAATCAAAGGATTAAGAAGTCGGAGGACCAATTGAGGAAGGTAAGGAAAGAAAACAGGATCAATGAGTTCATTGACAAGATGTATGATATATTCGGTGGAGTAGATATGCCGCCTAACATGCACCCTTATGATCTTAATGATTTGACTGATGTGATCAATCGAAACCTCAAACGAATATATGAAACAATGGAAAAGAAAGCAACAAAGAGGGTTTCACATCGAATGGTCCTCAGCCCTTTACTGGACCGATGATTCTTGGGTGCGACCAACTTCGAGTGGCGTAGGGCTCCTCTATTGGCCCCTCATGTGGCTCCAATATCGATGGTTCCTCCAATGGCTCCATCGATGGTTTCCATCCTTCACTCCACTTCAAGTGGCTCCACTCACTTCAAGTGCCACCAACAATGTTTCCTCCGATGGGTCTTTCGAGGGATCCTCATAGATTAGTGGTTCCTCTTGTGGCCTTTCGGGGTACCTCTCTATTTTGGGTCTCATTTGTGGATCTATATGGGAGGTGTGCTTGTATATTTTCCTCCAATCCGAGTCAATGTTTTAATTTCATGTCTATATCCATCACAATTACAAAACTATGGAATAAATAAGGAATAATATATTCATGATCTTAGCTCAAGATATAACATTAATCGAAGATGCACCTAAATACCATCAAGAATGCAACCAAATAAACACACCTGATCTTAGGTGAGATAAAAAATAACTTCTCCCATAAAATAAAGATGCACATTTTAGAACCTCATTCATAACAATAGCATCTACTAAGTAACATATTGGGACGTACAAGCCTAAATTGAATGGAGACGTATATACAGAGGGATGACATAATTAAATAAAACCTCGATAAATAAATATTCGATAAATTAATAATTTCGATTAAATAATATTTTTCTCCGGTTCCGACTTGGGCTAATGGGTAAAATAATAACCTCGATAAATGCATAAGATAATAATTTTAAAAAAATCATTGAGACCCACTGAAAATATAAAATAATAATTCATTAAATACGTATGAAAATTACATATATAATTCATAAAATAAAGCACTTCCTAAATAATTTTTATTTCAAATTTTATGATTTCCTAAAATATGTATCTATAGTCAATTGGTTCTTCTTTTCATGCGAACTGAACTCAATTTCATCTTTAACTTTTTGGAGGGCATAAACTACATTCGGCACATTCTTCTCATTTTGAAGCAAGTAATTTTTCAAAGTCTCTATGGTAAGAAAAACTTCTTTTGGAGAAACATGTGGTATAGTGTTACTATCATCTGGATATTGATTGTCATCATCATCCATACCCATTACTCCTTGAATAAATTCTTCGTCCGTAGGCGATTCCATTAAAGCTTCATTTTCACTAGGATAATTCAGAATCTGTTCTACATTCATGGCATTTCTATAATGTAGATTAGAAATAGCTTCCTCTAATCTTTGAATGCCTTCAACATCACCAGTTTCTTCTTCTAGAAGCATACCTTCCTCGGATCGAATTTTGCAATGTTGAAAATAATTTGCGACAATTGTGGCCTTCACATCAATATTCCAAGCATCATTAATAAAATTGATAGCATCCAGGACATTAATTTTTTCAGGATTTATTGCTCCCATCTCATAGCCTTCCAAGATGCTAGAATAAAAACGACGCCGAGACTAATAAACTTCTTTTTGACAAGATTAATAAACTTAGATACAATGCACCATCATTAATTAATTATTTATTTATTTTCTTTTCTTAGTTACCGAAAAAATTAATTATTTAATTTGAGAAATATAATGTACAAAATAAAAATTATTCTATAAATTAATAAATATTAATTTATCGATAAATTAATAACCATGTATAAGATAATAATTTTTCAGATTTCAATAATACTCATTTATAGATGTTTTACGGTAGTTGAAATTTCAAATGTAGCAATTTATGGTATATGTACAATTAATATAGGCTTGAGAATCATCAATATTGAAGCAACAGAACTAAGAGTGAGAGCATTAAAAACTTGATTCCTTCTGTCCGAACACATTTTAAGTTCAGCAAATTCCAGAAATCCGAAAAATACTTGTCTTACAAAATGATTACGCCTAATACTAATAAAAGGACCCTAATTACACCAATCTATATACTAAAACTTGAACTTCTTGACAGCAAGACTTTTGCAGAGTCCTACCCTGCCTCTTAAATGCATAGACAACATCCATAGCAGTAACAATCTTCCTTCTGGCGTGCTCGCTATAGGTAACAACATCATCAATCACATTTTCCAAAAAGATCTTCAGGACTCCACGTGTTTCACACTACCCCAACTCACTCTAATTCAAAAAAAGTATTCACTTAGCTTTTTATTTTTTGTTAAAAAAACGTGTCTACTTACCAAATTAAGAAATAATTAATCTTATTATTTTAATTTTGCCCTTAATAAGTGCTAAGTAACCAAATCCTAATGTCTATTTAATTAAGGATAGTTTAGTCAAACTATTTATTTTTATGAAGTTCGCATTTTCATAAGCTACATGCAAATGGCTAAGTGAACACTCTTTTTGAACCGGAGGAAGTATCACAGAAGATCTTATGGTATCGTTTTACTCCCTATTCTAATCCCTTGTTGGAAATTTGCCTTTGGCGGGGAGGTGCGTCCACCCATATTTAATGAATTAAACACTAGTGTTCCGCATGTTGGAGGCTTTGTCTCTTCTCACATGCATAATCTACTAAGTGAGTAGATGACTGTAGGGCCAAGAATCGTCAAATTTCGTTGAGAAATGAAAGAGATATTGGTCCACGAAGTAAGGTGTTTGAGGCATGGAAATATGGTGTGGGACAAATCTACCACATCGATGGGAAAAGGAAGAATTGCTCTCTTTATAAGTCTCTAAAGTGGTTAAGGGTTTGAGACCCCAAGGGGTATCCCATGTGTTTAAAAGAGGGAGGACCTAGATGTGCTTGGGTTCATGTCTAAGCCCACACGCGCGCCGCCGCCGTCCGTCCGTTCTGGGCTGTGGGGACTTTCTGAATTATCTTTTTGGACCCCAAACTGCTTAATATTTACAGTTTGGTCCCTAGAGTTTCTGAAAAGTTAATTTTGGGAATGACGGAAGGCAGAAACTTTCTGCCTACCGTTGGACTATTTTTTGGAGCATTAACCAGTCATTACTTGGCTGATTAACTCCTCCATAATCAGCCCTCCTTCAATGGCCATGAACAGCCTCACTAATGGCATTAAACATGTCATTAACAGCCCTCCCTAATGGCCATTAACAGCCATGTTTTGGGCAGTTGAACAGCCTTCCTCCATGCTATATATTGATGCCTCTTTGGCTCAATAACGTGACAGAAAAATAGCACATATACCGCACAAAATAGTCACGAAAAACACAACAAAAACAGTGACGAAAGACACACATGTACACAAGATATACACAACAGAGACATACTATATTGCGATTAAAGTGTTGTTTTATCTTGGGAGACTATTGCCCGCTAACGTAAAAGCATATATACGGGGCAATCTTGTCTTAAGGACAGAGTGCAATCACTCGACTCAACACACAACGCTGTAACCATCCAGATTTAGTTGTTTCTTGATTTCATATTATCAAGATTCAAGATACAACAAGCTTGCGGCAGTTATCAACATTGGCCTATTAGTTTATCCTTTCGAACACTTCTAATAGTTATTTACTTCTCGTACTGCTTTACAATAGTATAGCCAACAATTTAAGACAAGATTGTATTGTATTAGTGTACGAAAGATGTCGATCAAAAGTTGTGTGACCAAATCTGGATATGGCTGTGGTTTTCTGGTAGAAGAGAGTGATGATGATGCTGTTGAAGGTCAACGTGTTCATGGTGTCACCGCTCCCAACAGTGGTGGGAACAAGCGCTCACGAGAGGCTGAGGATGTCAACTGGGACAAGAGGAGAAGGCTGAAGATGTGGTTCTATCTTGCAGCAGAAGACCTATATCTGTCCCAGACAAAGGATCCGAATAATGGTAAGGAGGAAATGGACACTCAGTCCGATGAAGTGACTGAAGTGGGCCAGAATCTGAAATTGGGATAAGTTATTTTTCTTCCTTGTCAAGAATAAAGATTAAATGATGTCTGATTAAAATTGGCTTAAAGTAATGAGGAATATGAAAATGTTTTCACGAAATAATTTATATTCCTTACGCTTTAAAATCAGAAGTTTAATCTCATCTTCATTCCCGTTTAAAGATTGAATTGTGTAAACGACTTAAAAAGATCCATTCTTTTAAGTGTAATTATTAAAAGTGTGTAAAGTATGTTCGCACATACGAGGGAGAAAGATCCACTAACTGTGCGAAAACTGTTACCATTCTTAAGTAAGCGACAACAATTGTCTGGGCACCAATCATAACGGAAGAAGACTAAATGTTAAAGACGTTGAGCCTGTCACACTATTTGGCAGAAGATCCTTCATATGATGATATTGGACACTCAGTCATACAAAGCCTTCGGGCGATTGGAGTGGGCCAAA
This sequence comes from Anisodus acutangulus, assembly GCA_029783415.1. NCBI lineage: Eukaryota > Viridiplantae > Streptophyta > Magnoliopsida > Solanales > Solanaceae > Anisodus > Anisodus acutangulus. The sequence goes on along the minus strand of CM056494.1, from coordinate 22,337,758 downwards.
ATTCCTGTGATATGATGATATTGGACACTCAATCATACAAAGCCTCCGGGCGACTGGAGTGGGCCAAAATTCCTTTGATATGATGATATTGGACACTCAGTCATACAAAGCCTACCGACGACTGGAGTGGAGCCAGAATTCATTTCATAGGAATAGTAATGGACACCTAGTAAGGTGGGCCAGAGTTTCCAGGTCTTACATGATCTGAAGGCCTAAAGAAAGGCAGAAAAGAAATTGGACACTCAGTCTGCCAAAGCAAATGGAGTGGGCTAGAGTATCCAGATCACATATGATCCGGTTATGCCCTAACCACGGGCAAGAGGTTGTTCATGTAAAGCAACGTCACCTCTAAAGTAGAAGGGGTTGGAGAGGTTGTCCTCAATAGGACTTCAGGGAATGGGATCACTCTAAAATGAGGTGATACATGTCCCAAACTTGGTTTAAGGGACGCTGTTGGTCAAGCTGGTTTGAGACTAGTCCAACAGGTCTGTAACAACTAAGAATGGTACAGTATGTCTCTAGCCAAATGAATGATAGATTTGTAATTCGTGCATCTATGCCATCATAGATTAAGACACGTTAAATAAAAAGTCATTCAAAAGCTAGCGAAGTTGAGATTGTTGCCTTCTTTCGACATAAACTCTCAAAATGAATGTGAGGTAGGCGAAGTGGCAAAATCACCTTTCCAAATTCCGTCAAAGGAATAGCGAAAGAAGCACCGCTCTTCTAGAACTTAGTCACACCTTTATGGGTGATTTAAAGTTTATACAAAATAGAGGAGGGAGACAAGTACATTGCGACCTTCTTTGATGACGGTACAACATATTGTATTCTTTGTCTGTTGAAAAGCAAAGATGTAGTTGTTAAAGAGAATAAGCGCTAAAAAATAGAAGTTGAAAATCAACTAAGCCTACGGATTGAGGAATTCGTAGTGATAGAGGGGGAGAATCTAAAACATCATTCATTAAATGACTGTTCATTTCTCACCCCAGTCCAACGGTGTTAGCGAAGCGCAAAGTCGTACGCCCAAATTATGTGGGGTGGCTTGGTAAAAGTTGGAATACCGAAACATGTCAAGTTGTACCTAAGACTGTAGATTGCATATCCACTAGATCTGTAAATAACAGTAGTGCTTATCGCCTCTTGGTGTCAAAGAATGATGAATTCTTTGAAGATAACTTTCATTAAAAAGGAAAAAGAAGTAATTGCTCGAGGTTAGCAAGAACCCGCGAGGGCCTGACTGTCCAAAACTATACGTTCCGTATCTACAGGACTTGAAAGTTGCATTCTATCTGAAACTTAATATTCCAGATCTGCAGAACTCATGGATTCTAGATGTTGAAACGAGAAGGAGCAAAGAAGGGGACAAAGACTTGTTCCAGTCCTTCTAGCATGTATGGTTGAGAATGAACCATGGACAATTAACAAATAATTGTCATCTCCAAAAGTGTTGCTTTGGAAAGAAGCTACAAAGAGAGAAATAGATACCATCATATAGAACTATACTTGCGTAATGATTGATCTTCCTCCGGGAAAATAACCTTTGGGTTGTAAAAATGGATACTCAAATGTGAGTACAAAGTAGATGGATCTAGTTTCGAGTATAAGGTCTCGGCTACTTGTACATGTGCTCCCCTGTGAGTAGCTTAACATCCTGGGCCATTGCAGTCTTGCGTGGCATGGATGTTGAAACAACCTTCCCAATCGAAGAGTTGGAAGAAGAGGATCAGAGTTGGTTTGCTGGACTGTTGGGCTTCTTCCTGAACTTTTATTTTGGTCCCTGAAATATTTACATTTAGGTCCTAGAAGTTTCAGATAAAACAGAAATAATGAATCTGACCACAGAAACATTGACTCTGAAGTTAGAAAGCCAACAGTCTGAGAGTGGAAATTATATTGAAACAAAAGATATGGGTATCACAGATGACATCTTAGGAATTGGATTTCTAAGACATCTAATGGACTGGTCTAACTCCAAACTCAGTTGTGAGATAATTGACAGTCTCGTTGAAGCCACCAATGGATATGAATCATAGAACTGATTGGAATCATGGTGCACTCATGGATAAGGAGCGATATGCACAGGTCACGTGTAGTTCAATGTATTGTACACACTACAACCGACCTGGTATCGGCCTACAAACATATCAGTTGAACTAAGGTTCACTGATATTGTTAATATATGATCAATAGAAGTCGTTAAGTTGGATATGATGATATCTGAATTATTCACTTATCTATGGATTTTGGTATTCTGGATGTCCAGCGGTTCTGGGAGAACAAAGTGATGTAAACTGGACATCAGATATGAAGAACACCAAAGCCACATGTAAATATGTATGGTGGGTCTTGGAAAATCCTCTAAGCAAACTTGCATAGGCCGATTCATGATGGAATCGGAGTTTATCGCTTTATACAAAACATGAAAGAAGTTGAGTAACTTCATGACTCCTTAGAGGACGTCTCTTATTGGGAGAAACTCGTGCCTTTAACAGATCTACACTGTGGCTAGCCGGTCGGCTTCAGGAAGGACACAGATGACGGCGTCTGGACATATCTGTCAGGATTTGTCGGAGACATAAGACCGTATGGCAGTTGATCATCACGGGTGTCACTTCCTTGTTTACTAACTAAGGGACTACCCGGAGATCAAATGTTCTGCATGTCTAGGGGAATGGGCTTAAAACCCACACAATACAAACTTTTGTGGTGGTAACCCAACCATACTGATTGTAGATCCAAAGAATTTGGTTCAATGGGAAAACTAAGCTGCAAAAGGTTCAGTTGACCGCTTCAGTGGAAGCAACAAGCACTTCGGATGATGATTTTTGTACGAAAACATGAATCTAAAGTTGTTCCCGCGATAGACATTAAAGTGCTACCTACATGGTGGGTAAAGGCTAAGCTTCCAAACCTTTAATGGATCCTCAAACGGTTGAGGTTAAGGTTGGGGAAACTTTTAATGATTCCTAACACTCGTGAAGTGGGGTATAGCAGGATACCTTGTAGGAGATCACCTATTTAAGTGCGAGGACAGGCCACCTCAAATGAACGCACTTAAGAATCCAAGTGTGTCCACGGCCACAACGGACAAAATCGTAAGAATGAAAACGAATAAGGAGAGTTATTGTGTTGGTATTATTGTCTTGGCTTACACTAAACACTGACGATTCAAGACATCACGTTCACCGCGCAGTAAGTAAGTCCGGTGGTATTCAACTAGGGAAGGTTCAAAGCGGAAGCTACCTCTCCTGATGCAATATCTTTTCGCTGAAAGATTGATGAAAGTAGGCACCTTGTGTGTGCGCCACAATCTCTCTTTTATAGATGGGATTGTTGGAAAGTTTCCTTTGGCGGGGAGATGCGTCCACCCATATTTAATGAATTAAACACTAGTGTTCCGCATTTTGGAGGCTTTGTCTCTTCTCACATGCATAATCTACAAAGTGAGTAGATGACCGTAGGGCCAAGAATCGTCAAATTTTGTTGAAAAATGAAAGAGATATTGGTCCACGAAGTAAGGTGTTTGAGGCATGAAAATATGGTGTGGGACAAATCTACCACATCGGTGGAAAAATGAAGAATTGCTCTTTTTATAAGTCTCTAAAGTGGTTAAGGGTTTGGGACCCCAAGGGTATCCCATGTGTGTAAAGAAGGGAGGACCTAGATGTGCTTGGGTTCAAGGCTAAGCCCACACGCGCGCCGCCGCCGCGCGTCCGTCCGGTCACGGGCTGTGGGGACTTTCTGAATTATCTTTTTGGACCCCAAACTGCTCATTGGACTATTTTTTGGAGCATTAACCAGTCATTACTTGGCTGATTAACTCCTTCATAATCAGTCATCCTTCAATGGCCATGACCAACCTCACTAATGACATTAAACTTGACATTAACAGCCCTCCCTAATGGCCATTAACAGCCATGTTTTGGGCAGTTGAACAACCTTCCTCCATGCTATATATTGATGCCTCTTTGGCTCAATTACGTGACAGAAAAATAGCACATATACAACACAAAACAATCACGAAAAACACAGCAAAAACAGTGATGAAAGACACACATATACACAAGATATACACAACAGAGACACACTATGTATACAGAGACAAAACAGAAGAGAAAACAGAAACTCTTTCTTCCTTTTCCATTTCTTCAGCAAGTCGATTCGTATTTGTTTTCTTCGTCAGACTCAACCTATTTGCTTTGTAGCGTTGAGATTAAAGTGTCATTTTATCTTGGGAGACTATTGCCCGCTAACGTAAAAACATATATACAGGGCAATCTTGTCTTAAGGACAGAGTGCAATCACTCAACTCAACACACAACGTTGTAACCATCCAGATTTAGTTGTTTCTTGATTTCAGGTTATCAAGATTCAAGACACAACAATCTTGCGGCAGTTCTAAATATTGGCCTATTAGTTTATCCGTTCGAACACTTGTAATAGTTATTTACTTCCCGTACTGCTTTATAATAGTATAGCCAACATCCCTTGCCTCCCTTCCCACATCCCGACATCTTCAATCAACTTCATTTTTTATGTAGCTTTAACAACAAAATTAAGAAATTTAGATATCCAAATCCAAAACCCACAAGTTAATTCAAACAATGCAGTCTTCAAGTATAGAAAACTGAGGTACACTCCCGTTGAGAAACCCTAGATTTGTAGAAATTAAAGAAAAAACAAATGTTCTGCCGAATTCATCAAATTTAAGATTAATACACAGACATATGCAATGAAATACAGTGAGAAAGAAAGAGGCCGAGGTTGCAGCTAACCTGAAATTCGTTAGCTTTGAAACTAGAAGAAGAGAAATGATTATGATGATGAGATGAGTGAGGAGGAAAATTGGGTTTTGGGCCAGATGGCCAATTTGCTCGAAAGGATCTTTAGATCGTGATCTAAAAAGTTCATAAGTTGCAAGAGAAATAAAAAGAGGGTCGTTTACTAAACAATTGTCTCAAAAAGTGATAGCTCGAGACTTTTCACGGCTTGACACCCATTTAGCTTTTGTCACCATTTTTAAAAATTTTGCAAATATAAATACAACAGCATACCCAGTGAAATCTCACAACATGGGGAGGATAAAGTGTACACAGACCTTATCTTTATCTTAGTAGGTAGAGCGGTTGTTTTCGGGAGACCCTCGGCTCAAGACAAAGCATAATCACAATCAAGCAAGCATTACAAAGCAAGAGAAACGGCCAGAGACAAAAAAATTAAAGACGCCGTTAGAAATTCTCCTTTTTTCTTCTTCTTCTCCGACCTTTTTACACGTGTTTTAAAAAATAAAAAAATGCATTGCTTAATTGTGGTTTGTATGGATTGGTTTGGTTGAATGACATCTTTTTCACCATCAAAGTTTGATTGTTTATTTGTGGTTGGTTTTAAATGCTATATGAACATCATATATTCTTTGTAAGATCTGCTTCGAATTGATTAATTTAATTTTGAAATAAGTTAAGTGGGAGAACTGCTTAAAATAATGGTATATTTGATCAGCTATTTGACGGTAAGGGAACATGTGAGCTAAAGTATTAACAGAAGGCAAATCTACTCAATTTCGCATAGTTTGAGAGCATTTTGAACCTTTTCCAAAAATTAATTTAATTCCTTGTGAGTTCCCAAACAAAATTATGAAAAATCCTAAACATTAACACATGCTTGGGGCGAGAGGGTTGTAAAGTGTTAGTGTCAACCATATATACTCTATCCCTTCACCTAGAATTCCACGTGATTTAAAGGTAGAATAGCATATATCGCGGATTTGGAGTTTGAATATGGCTGTGACTTTATACCAAACCAACATGTGCTTTGGTACGTAGAGTAAAAGTATAAAGCTAGTTGCAACTTATTTAATATAAATATATGTACGTATCTAGGAAGGGCAATCAAATAGAGTAATAGTTACTATAATATTAGTAGACATTCAACTTTCAACGTTGAACCATATATATGCTTGTGACAATTTCAAATAGAATGCAAATGTAAATTATTTAGACATGTTCACCTTAATTAGACCCGCATCTGACAAAAAGAATTAGAGAGAAATTAAATGAGAAGGTTGAGATATGCCGAAAGTGTAGGATTATCTTTTTTTGTTTTCTATTCGGAGTCCGGTATTTATATTTATGCCGTAACTAATCTAAATTCACGCCGCGTAAGACACATTTAAAGACGAAGTGCTTTCTAACAGATCTTTTTTCATAATCAGAGCTAGGGATGGCAATTGGGCGGGGCGGGTGCGGATACCCCCTCCCCCGCATCCGTACCCGCCAGAAATTTTATACTCGCCACCTACCTGCCACCCGTGGCGGGTATAATTTTCAACATCCATACCCGCCTAGGTGGGTATATGCCTAAATCCATACCCGTTCCACCACCCAAGTGGATATCCATCACCCGCCAATATCCGCTTGTACCCACCTGCCATATTTTGTAATCAATTAGTGATCAACATGATCCCAAAAATTCAAATTCCAAAAATTATCCCAAAATTTTGAGTCAAGAATCAATATTGTCACGGTCTCATTTTCTTTGGGAGAGAAAGAGGAGAATTCTGGATTTTTTCACCATCAGAATTCCCCATTTTTTTCACCTCTTCCCCGTTGCACAACAAAGAATCAAGAAAACAAAATTTCCAAGAAAACCCAAAAATTATCCACCCAAATAGCTATATATTACAAATGTAGACAAAACTCAGATATTATTTCAGCTATATAAGCTAAACTTTTTTAACTTTTTCAATTGAACTCCACAAACCCAATAGGTAAAACTTAACAAATGCACAAAAATTGACCTCACCAAGACAACCCCAAAGCACAAAGCAAAGACAACAATATTTCCCAATATTTCCCGATCAGCATCTCCTTTAAAGAAAAAGGCAGAGACGTCGAGGTGGTTCGTGAAAAAAGTTTGTGATTTTTCCTTTAAAGAAAAAGGTAGAGACGTCGAGAATGAGAGGGGGCGAGACGGCGTGAAGGGAACGAGAGAGAGGGAGGCGTGAAGGACTGAAGATGCGTAGGGTTTTGAGTTTTGTTGGAGAATGAGAGACTTGTCGTGATTTATGGGCTGAAGGCACGACTTATGGGCTGCTAATATTTTGGGCTTGGGGCGGGTATAAGGCGGGTGGTTATGACTGCAAATCCACCACCTACCCGCCTACCCGTGACGGGTACATTTTCAATAGCCATACCCGCCTACTACCCGTCAAAGTTATACCCATACTCGCCCCAACTGGGGCGGGTGCGGTGCGGAATCCGCAAAATTATACCCACCTGTCATCCCTAATCAGACCTCGAACTCGAGATCTTTAGTGAAAGATGGATGGATCATATTCATCCCACGACAACTCTTGATGGTGTATAATTATCATATACAGGGACGATTTCATATCTTTATGAAGTTATGGTGTTAGTGGGTGTAGGACTTTCTTACGAAAAAAGAAAATAGGAGAAGTAAAGTGTATAATGGAGTATGCCCTAAGTAACAGTATTTATCAGCTTCATAACAACCAGCTAAGGAGCAATTGTGAGAAGAATTTGTTAAACAAGGTATATACCCGTGATATACACTTGGTATACATAGTGTATATCACAGGTACTTTAGGAACTGTCACAGGCGTAATCGGCCCATCTCGTGATGGCCCTTGACCCATCATCAGGCAGGGTAGTATATTAGGTATGTATATTGATGTAATATTACAGTGTAAATGTTACCTTAAGTAGATTTGTACACTTACCATAATTGTATATTTAGTATCCAAATAGAATAAGGTTTTAGGAGTAGAATAGGAATAGAATTCTCCTATTATGGAAATATGTAACTTGTATATATAGCCTTTCTATTAATGAAAATAATCAAGGGGATTATTTCTTTCATAGTATCAAGAGTCTAGGTCAAACAAAAATTTCTCTCAAATTATTGTTACTCTTTTCGGCCAAGACCGAACCCCCCCCTCGGGTTTGCCATTTATTCTTCCGCTCTCCAAATCTCTCTTCAAAATCCCTCTATCACCTATTGTTCTTTCGTTATGTCTACGTCAAAGAACACGTTGCACCCTGCCCTTGTTGTTTCTAACGTCAAGAATCATATCCCTCTAATTCTTGAAATAGAAAACGTCCAATACGCAACGTGGGCCGAGTTGTTCAAAATTCACGCTTGTTCGCATCAAGTCATCCATCACATAATCCCCGCGACTCCTGATGATACAGAGGTGCCTAAACGCGAGGATGATCCTAAGTTATGGACAACACTTGATGCCGCCGTCCTTCAGTGGATTTATTCTACTATCTCTACCGACCTATTGCAGACGATTATTGAGCCAGACGCTACGGTGATAGCTGCATAGGATAGACTGTGTGGCATATTCCAGGATAATCAAAATTCCAGAGTTGTTACTCTTGAACAGGATTTTTCCCACGTCAACATGAAAAATTTCCCGAACGTTTCAGCGTATTGCAAAAGGTAGAAGGAATTGGCGGACCAACTACGCAATGTTGGTGCGCCAGTTAGTGAAGATCGTCTTATTTTACAGATGGTTACTGGCCTATCCGATGCCTATAGTGGCGTTGGAACTCTCATTCGTCAAAGTAATCCTCTTACAAGGTTCTATCAAGCCCGATCCATGCTTACATTGGAAGAAGCCGATTTGGCTAAAAAGGCGGCTACTAATTCTAGTCCCGTGGTCATGATGACTTCCTCCACTAGTCCTCAAAATTTTGCTGACAATTTGAACCAAAACCGATCTCACGGGGGCGGTAAAAATGGCCGAAAAAATAATGGTAAAAATCGCGAGGGCAAACGCTGCGGCTCAGGCAGCAGTCACGGTGGCCAAAATAGTGGCAGGAGACCACATCCCGGTTACAGTGGGCCACCGACCCCCTGGTCTCAACCTTGGGCCTCTGGGCCGTGGGCTTGGACCAGTGGACAGTGGCACTACGACCCAATTCCACAACAGTTTCCAGCATCTGACCAGTGGGCTTCCCAGCAGCCTCGACGGCCCACTGGCCACTGGCCCAGTAATTCCAATTCCAGCAGTTAAGGCCCAAGACAACCCAGTTCTGGAATTCTTGGGCCCCAACCTCCGCAAGCTCACCACGCAGCAGGCCCCACTCAGACCGATATCGAGGCCGCGATGCATACACTTAGTTTGACTCAACCGAACCCGAATTGGTATATGGACACCGGTGCCACTACCCACATGACATCCGACTCAGGTACTCTCTCGTCTTATTCCAGTTTGAGCAACCCTCACGGTATAATTGTTGGTAATGGTAATTTTGTTCCAATTCGTGGTTATGGTCATAAAATATTATCTCCCCCTCATCCACCTCTTATCTTGAAAAATACCCTACACGCCCCCAAATTGATTAAAAACTTAGTCTCTGTCCGTAAATTCACTACTGACAATTCCGTTTCTATTGAATTTGATCCATTTGGTTTCTCTGTGAAGGATTTCAAGACGAGGGTGTATTCTCATGAGGTGTGATAGTAGGAGAGATCTTTATCCTATCATACCAGTTCCAGTCCATCGAGTCAAGCACTGCCATCAACCTTTGCAGTCATTCCTCATTCCTTGTGGCATGCTCGTTTTGGTCATCCGGGGTCCTCTATTTTGTCATCTTTAGATAAAAATAGTTTTATTTCATGTAAGGGTACGAGTCGTACTCCAATTTTTCAATCTTGTTCTTTAGGAAAATTGTTAAGTTGCCGTTTGTAGACTCAAAATCTCATACTTTAATGCCATTTGATATTATTCATAGCGACTTATGGACATCTCCTGTTCCTAGTTTTGTGGGTCATCGGTATTATGTTCTCTTTCTGGATGATTATTCTAAACTTCTATGGACGTTTCGATAGCAAAGAAATCACAAGTTTTTTCCATCTTTCTAAAATTTAGAGCATTCATCAGAACTCAATTCGACCGTGAAATAAAAAAATATTCAGTGTTATAATGGCAAAGAATATGACAATGGGGTGTTTTGGGAATTTTGTGCTAATAATGGGATAATTTTTTGTTTCTCTTGTCCTCATACATCTTCACAAAATGGGAAAGCCGAACGTAAAATTCGTTCCATAAATAAAATTATCCTCACTCTATTAATTCATGCTTCCGTACCCCCATATTTTTGGCATCATGATCTTCAAATGGCTACATAACTACTTAACATAACTCCTTCCATAAGTTTGACATATTATTCCCCCCTACAAATTTTATTTAATAAAATTCCTTCATATTCACATCTTTGGGTTTTTTGGTGTTTATGTTATCCGTTATTCCCGTCCATCACAATTAACAAACTTCAGGCTCGGTTGACTCCGTGTGTGTTTTTGGGTTTTTCATCTAATCATCGTGGTTACGAATGCTTTGATTTATACTCCAATAAAATCATCATTAATCGCCATGTCATTTTTGATGAATCCCAATTTCCATTTGCTAAAAATCATACTGCCGTGCCTAGTTCGTATAATTTTTTGGATGAACAAATATCCCCGTATATTATTCAGCATTTTTCGGACATCTCCCGCATCCAAAATTCTCCAGCGGGCCCACTGCCCGCTAGTCCCACTGGTCCGTCACAGCCCTCTCTCGCCAGCTTTTGTCATCGGGCCGATTTGATAATTGGGCGACCCAGCCCAATACGGAAGTGGTCCGCCTCTGCATCCGTCATCATATCGCTTCCCAGATTGGGCGGCGGCCAGCCTGCCTTGGCGATCCATCCCAAACCCAAAGAAATTCCGAAATCCACTCAATTCTTCTTCGAGTCATAGACCGGTCACTCGTAGTCAACGGGGTGTTTTTACACCAAAAAGACATTTTAATTTACTTTCTAATATCTCTAAATCCCCCTTACCCCGAAATCATAAGTCTGCGTTAAACGACCCGGATTGAAAAATTGCTATGACTGATGAATATAATGCTCTTATTGATAATAAAACATGGGAGTTGGTGCCCCGTCCATCTGGTATTAATGTTATCAGGTCTATGTGGATTTTTGCTCATAAGGAGAATTCAGATGGTTCATTTGCTCGACATAAGGCGCTGCTTGTGGGTAATGGTAAGACTCAGCAGGTTGGTATAGATTATGGGGAGACGTTTAGTCCGGTGGTTAAGCCGGCTACCATTCACAATGTGCTTAGCTTGTCTCTTTCGAAGGCATGTCCTATTCATCAGTTAGATGTAAAGAATGCTTTCCTACATGGGGATCTTAAGGAGACAGTCTATATGCATCATCCTTTAGGATTCAGGGATCCCAATCATCCTCATCATGTCTGTTTATTGAAGAAGTCCTTATATGGGCTTAAGCAGTCTCCATTGGCCTGTTATACAAGGTTCGCTGACTATGTTTCGACTATTGGGTTCACTCACAGCAAGTCAGATAATTCCTTGTTCATCTACCGTCGTGGTTCGTCCTTGGCCTACATTCTGTTGTATGTGGATGATATCATTTTGACTGCCTCTACAAATGCCTTACGTCAGTTTATCATGACCATGCTCAGCTCCGAGTTTGCTATGAAAGACTTAGGGCCCTTGAGTTACTTTTTGGGGATTGCCATCACTCGTCATTTCGATGGATTGTTCTTGTCTCAACGAAAGTATGTAGCTGAGATCATCGAGAGGGCTGAGATGTCATTCTGTAAGTCCACTTCCACTCCAGTTGATACAAAGCCCAAGCTTAGTGTCGCGGCTGACGTACCCTACAAGGATCTGACCCGCTATCGCAGTCTTGCAGGGGCCCTTCAGTATCTTACCTTTACGAGACCGGATATTACATATACTGTCTAGCATGTGTGTTTGTTCATGTATGATCCCATAATTGAGCACATGAATGCACTCAAACGCATCATTCGATATATTCAGGGAACACTTGACTATGGTTTGCATTTATATCCTTCCTCGACGTCCACACTTGTCTCGTATACAGATGCTGATTGGGGAGGTTGTCCCGGCACCAGACGGTCTACGTCAGGCTATTGTGTGTTCCTTGGCAACAACCTAGTCTCCTGGTCTGCAAAGCGTCAGTCGACTCTATCCCGCTCAAGTGTGGAAGCTGAATATCGAGGGGTAGCTAATGTGGTCTCGGAGTCATGCTGGATACGTAATTTGCTGTTAGAGCTTCATTGTCCCATCCAGAAGGCAACCTTGGTTTATTACGATAATAATAGTGTCATCTACCTTTATGGTAATCCGGTTCAACACCAACGCACTAAGCATATCGAAATGGACATTCACTTTGTCTGTGAAAAGGTTGCTCGTGGTCAAGTTCGCGTATGCCATGTCCCGTCGAGATATCAAATTGCAGACATCTTTACAAAGGGTCTTCCTGCGATCCTTTTTGAAGATTTTAGGGACAGTCTCAGCGTTCGAAGACCACCCACTATGACTGCGGGGGTGTGCTAAACAAGGTATATACCCGTGATATACACTTGGTATGCATAGTGTATATCACAGGTACTTTAGGAACCGTCACGGGCAGAACTTGCCCATCTCGATAGTGGCCCTCTCGGCAGTGGCCCTTCAGCCCATCACGGGCAGGGTAATATATTAGGTATGTATATTGATGTAATATTGTAGTGTAAATGTTATATTAAGTAGACTTGTACACTTATCATAATTGTATATTTAGTATCCAAGTAGAATAAGGTTTTAGGAGTAGAATAGAAATATGATTCTGCTATTATGAAAATATGTAACTTGTATATATAATATTTCTATTAATAAAAATAATGAAGAAGATTATTTGTTTCCGAATTAATGTTCAATTTGCAATGTGCCATATTCTTATCGACCCTTTTACAAAGTCGTATATCATTTAGCAGATCAAGTGGTAGTGTTTATCAATTTAATACTACCGAATTAAATGCATGTGAGGACTCACATCACTCTTGTCACCTTGGGTACCTTCACTTTGGCACCACATACTAACCCCCATTTGTGTTGCTTTTCCTGTTTATCTCATATTTTTTCTACTAATTTATTAATCTCGTGTCCTCATGATTGCTTTTATAATTATTCTGATGTATTAGAGGTGATGTTAAAATTTAAATCTTATGAGTTTGATTTGAACTTAATATTAGAATAATTATGGGTAAATCTCATAATTATATTTTCCATACCTGTAGGTCGAGAGATGAACCCGCACCACATTTTTTCGAATTGAAAGTCCCAACTAGAGATGGAACGTTTATCAATCTGATTTATTTCGTACCTTTCGTTCAATGAGAAAATGGGTCAAATTCTACAGGATCAAACCTATGGGACTTAAGGAATGATATAAAAAAAAAGAGGGAAAATATTCATATTAAATAAATATTAAATATGAAATAGAAGAACCCAGATTCCAAATGAACAAATTCAACCTTGAAAAGGATCTTCCTTCGTGATGATATCATCTACGTCTGTACCGCTCCTCGTGGAGTAGATCCAT